>CM060450.1:1200000-1674477 GCA_030545235.1 Helianthus tuberosus | reverse complement strand
TTTTTACAAGAATAAATAATTCAAATTGCAACGGCTTACATGATCATATATATTTGGCTTTGTTATCGTTAGGATTTAGAAAATAGTTGTACGAAAATAATGATTTTACAAAGCAACGGCCTTTTTATTTAAATATATATATTTATTTATATATTTTTATATAAATTTTATTTGTAATTTTACGATTTGGAGTAGTTTTTATTTGTTTATTTGCCCATAATCAAGAATCAAGAATTCAAGATGCTTCCCATCAATATGATACGAAAAAGTAGCTGACGTATATTTACTTATTTATATTTTATTTAAACCCATCACGTTTGTCCATAATCTTGATGCCTCCAATCAATACGAGACATTAAAAGCAACCAACTTACATTTTTTCCGTCATTTAAATACTTTATTTTTTCATTAAAACTATCGTTTTCGATGTCGTCTTTTCCCCCCTTTTGGTACAGTCAGTATAATTTAAAAAAAAGAAGGGTAAATAACCTACGTGGTCATAAGGTTGTAAACGAACACGAACAAGGTCATGTTTGTGTTCGTTCGTTAAGAAAATTAACATATTCGCGAACTGTTCACGAACGCATACCGAACATAAGTTTATGTTCATGTTCGTTCGTTAAGGAAAGTTAGTTGTTCACTAACAGTTCGTGAACACTGGTCTCGAACACAAACGAACGCAAGCGAACACAAGCAAATAAAAAAGAACGCAAACGAACATTTAACTTGAAAATAAAAAATAAAAATATTGTTATCATTAAACATCGGATATAAATAGTTCAATACAACCATCAAATGATAAATCAAAACACAAGAAGTCTAATACACCACCAAACGATGAATCAACTTTAACTAATTTAGACATAATTATCCCCAAAAATGTCTTAGCATGTCCAAATTTTAGCTAACTTAGAAAAAATAGGGTTTTAAGTTTTCAATATGTTTAGATAAAAAGTTTATTATTTATTATTTTTAATATAATCAAACGAACATGGACGAACGTAACCGAACATATTATCGAACGTTCACGAACGCAGTCGAACGAACGAGACCTATGTTCGTGTTCGTTCGCTAAGCTAACCGAACGAAATTTTTTGTTCGTGTTCGTTCGTTAAGCTAATAGAATGAACATAAACGAACTTCCCGCCAAATGGTTCACGAACTGTTCGCTGAACGTTCAGTTCGTTTACAGACCTATTAACGTGGATGTTGTGCGATACATAAATGTGTATATAACAAAATACCATATTTAGTTTCTTTTATAGTATAGTATATCAACATTATAAATACGTCTTGAAAACTTTAATTCGGATATCAAACGATATTACACAATAAGTTTTACAGCATGTTACCGTAAAATCCGGATGCCAAAGACATCAAAACACTTCCCAGATGCTCGAATCATCCTTTGTATACAAACCCTTAAGAACACGAAAATTAAGAAATTAGTAGCAACAAAGACACTAAGACCATTTACAGCTACTAGATACTGGTACTACGACGTAGAGACAAACCACCATCGTAAATGTCATCTTACTAGGTGCAATACTACTGCGCCATCGTCAACAAAAAGTATTAAAAACTACGTGACACTGCAAACGATGCTATACGGGCTATGGCTGCAAGCCACACAATGAATATAAATCAAACTTGTTACATTAACCCAACAATGACATTTCTCGATCATACAACATATAAACACTAAACGTCAATCAATAATGTCAAACGTCGTCTACATATTCTACAACTCACAAATATGCAAACACTACACAAGTTTACTTTGATACTTTTGTCTTCCTTTCCTTTTCTTAACAATCGCATACTTGCTTTAATGTTAGAGTTAGGTCACCAAAACCTCTCCCAAACTTATTGATTATAGATTGATGGTAACAATAATTTTCTTTTATAATATATCATCACCGTCAAACACTATTAGCTAAACGTTGTTGTAGCTTAAAAATGTTAGGACACCAAAAGACATTAATTACTAGTATTGACAATATTAATTATTTAAAACACAATAAATTGATTTTGTGTAAAATACTAGATTGGTCCCTGAGTTTAGGGCACTTTTGTATTTCAGTCCAAAAATGAAATATTTTGTATCTAGGTCTCTGATATTTCATTTTTGTTGTCATTTTTATCCAATTACCAAACTGGTTTAGAATTTTCTATTAACTTCTTTCCTTTATGTCGTTTTTCTCATCTAAATGAAATGTATAATTGTCATTTTATGCCATAATATATTTTAACTAAATGAGGAAACGGATAAAAGGGAGAAATTAACAAAATATTCTAACTCAGTTTGCCAAACGGATGAAAATGACAATAAAAATAAAACTTTAGGGTCCCAGATACAAAAACTTTCGTTTTGCACTAAAGTAGGAAAAGTAGCCTAAACTCAAAGTCCCAGATACAAAAAGTTTCGTTTTGAACTGAAGTGGCAAAATGGCTAAATTCAGGGAGGATTTTGGCATTTTGTTTTTTTTTTTTTTTTTTTTTTTGGTTAGCTGCCTCCTATCTTTGGTGAATGATTTTCATCGATCGTTCAAAAAAAAAAAAAAAAAAAAAAACCTTAAAAACTTTTTATATTAACTAAAGAGCCGATTCAACTCATATACCGCCAGATACGAGAACGACATACATACTATACCAACGCGTAATAACTTCAAAAAACTATTCAAAATACACAAAATTGACGTATTTGATTTTGTAAACATAATAAAAGCATTTGACATATATAATAAACCGTCAAAACCGGCTGCCGGTGTGCCGAGTTGAAACACTCTTTAAATAAATTTCAAACTTCTTTTCTTTCAGGAAAACTACACGACCTTTCTTCTTCTTCTTCTTCTTCTACTGCATAAAACCCCTTCATTTCATCACTCCCAATCTCATTACATCCATAACAAAACCTGTAACAATGAAGAACAACAATCACAACACTCAAAACCCATCAATCACAACACTATTCAAACTCTTCAACGCCCCATTACACATATCAAATCTTCTATCTTTAATGCTCTTCTTCTTTTTCGGTTTATGTTTCGGTATCATTCTCACTTTCCACCTCAAAAACATCTCATTCAACCTCCAATTCACCCAATTCACACACTTCTCTCACTCCAATGCCACCCTTGCTGACGTCTCCTATCCACCACCACCGGCGGAATTAGAATTAGAATTAGAATTAGAATTGGAAGCAACAACACCGGTGCCGGAGAAAGTGGGGTTGAAGAATTATTTAACGGTGCCGGAACCGATGCACGATATGACGGATGAAGAGTTGTTGTGGAGAGCATCGATGGTGCCGAAGGTGAGAGATTATCCGTTTGAGAGAACGGAAAAGGTGGCGTTTATGTTTCTGACGAGAGGTCCGGTGGTTTTGTCGCCGTTGTGGGAGAAGTTTTTCAAAGGAAATGATGGGCTTTTTAGTATTTATGTTCATAGTTCTGATTCGTCGGCGAATGTGACGGTGCCGGAGGATTCTGTTTTTTATGGCCGGAGAATTCCGAGCAAGGTATGTTATTACATTCTTAATAAGTCTTTTGATTTGTTGTTGTCAGTGGCGAAACTTGACCTGAATGACTGGGGTCGAAAACGTATATACCAAAAAAATTCTATTGAACCGGGGGTCAAAAACGTATATGCCCAAAAATTTATATACGAAAACTACATATATAACACTATTGATCGAAAAGTTCGGAGGGTCGGGCGCCCCTTCCCGCCCCTTCTATACTTCGCCACTGGTTGTTGTACAGGTGTACAAACATGTTTTTTTTTTTAATAAAAGGGTTATGTTTTTAACCGGTTTTATACGATGAGAACCCGAAATGGTACTTAGACCGGCTCAGTTCGGTTTAAAACCGGTTTGGGCCAAATAAACTGGTTTTTAACCGGTTTCAAACATCAATAATACTAACCACTCTACAAACCGTCAGTTTGGTTCAGGTTGAAACCGGTTTTAGTTTTTTTTTTTTTTAGGGTTTCGGTTCTAGAAGTTTGAATATATTTGGTGAGGGTTATGGGTGCAAGTTAAGAATATTAACTAGGGCATTGATTTCATGATGATCTTTTTTCTTAAATTGCAATAGTAACATGATTTTCTTAAAAGGAAATGATTCACATTTCATACACAAGGAAACGTTGTTTAGTGTGATTAGTATTTTATAGTCATTAGAAATATATGAGATTTCATATAATTGATCTTCTATTTTGGACATGGATAAATGTCTAAAACTAGAATATAATTAAATGAACTTATTTTCTAATGTAAAAAAAAAAATCCTTAATGAAAATTTATAATTTCTAAACCTGAAAAATTACTGTATGTTTGATCTTTTTTGTTGTTTATAAACATGAAAGTTTTTTTACCGGAAAACTCATTTGAAGTTCCTAATAACATGATAACCAATAGACTCAGATTTAAAGAAAAAACTTTATTTAGATTATTGTGATTGCATTGATAAAAAGGTAGCTGATTAGAAAGAATTAAAGATTAGTTTTAATAATTGCAACTTACTATCAGTGGTGATAAATTTAATGATTTTTCTTTGATTTTGTCCCAAATCATATTAGTGTTTTTCTTAAGTTTTAAGCAATAGTTTTAATGTGTTTGGGATCATAGTTAATTATAATAATTATAAATTGTCTTGAAATATAATTAAAAAAATAGAAATCTTAAACCTGCATCAATACCATGACAACTGCAAGAATCTCATTGTTTGAATCATTAACAAATTGACATTATTTTATTCTGAAATAAATGTTAAATTCAGAATAAAATATATAAAAAGAAACAAACAAAGATAGAAAAAGCACAGCCATTAACTTGTATGATGAATCCAAGCTGGATGAGCTTGTTGCCACTGCTGGCCTTCTTTTCAAAAGTTTGCTGGAATACTTTAAACCACGTTGGTTATTTTTTATAGTATTAGAAAACAACTTTTATATATTTATTATTTATAACTAATAATCAGAATCCTGTTATGTTTTTTTAAAAAGAAAACAGAGTCCACAATAAATGATATATTACGCGTCTTTTGACTTGTAACTTGCAAGTGAATCAATTCTCTTTTTCTAATATACTTGTTTTGATTCTTTTGAATATAAAATGTAGGATGTTGAATGGGGAAAAGTCAACATGATTGAAGCCGAACGTCGATTGCTAGCAAACGCGCTTCTTGATTTCTCAAACCAGCGATTCATTCTTCTCTCTGAATCTTGCATTCCGTTATTTAATTTCTCCACTATTTACACGTACCTAATTAACTCAAAGCATAACTTTGTGGAGTCCTATGATCTAGAGGGCCCCGTTGGTCGTGGTCGCTATAGCCCTAAAATGGCCCCGACTGTAGATATTGAGGAATGGCGAAAAGGGTCACAATGGTTTGAGATGAACCGTGACCTGGCCATTGAGGTGATATCTGACAAAATGTATTTTTCGGTTTTCCATGACTTTTGTGACGGTCAGTGTTATGCGGATGAGCATTATTTGCCAACATTTGTCACCAAGATGTTTGGCGAAACGAATTCTAACAGGACTTTGCATTTTGTTGATTGGGCGAAAGGTGGCCCTCACCCAACACGGTACACGAGAAATGATGTGACTGAAGAGTTTTTAGAGAAGTTAAGAAACGATAAGAGTTGTGAGTATAATGGAAAGGAAAACCAAATATGCCACTTGTTTGCAAGGAAGTTCACATTTCATGCGTTGGATAGATTGTTAAGAATTGCACCAAAACTTATGCAATTTAACCTATGACATTCTTTGAAAATATCAATTTTTTGAATTTTTTTTCTTCAAATTATTTTATTCTTTTACAAATTGAAAATCTACTGCAAATGGGAATGCTCTTTCCTATTCTTTTATTCTTGGATATATTTTGATGTATTGAGATTAACTATGTATTGCTGATCAACTAGTTGTGAGACATTTTTGTGTATGCAATAATGACTTTTATCGGACATCTCATTAAAAACTTTGCGTGTGATACTTGTAAAGTAAGAGAGGCTGGGGCACCACCCGACGATATCGTCCTACCAGCCAATGCACAAGTGCCACCTTGACTACCCACACACCCAACCCAAAAATCCCTCCCACTGGTGCTGGTTTTATCAACAGCAAGCGCCCCCAGCGTTGTTTTCTAGGCAAACACACACACAATCAACACCTAGCCAAATTGATCATCTCTTCCCGATTTCCTTACACGAAACCCTCCTACTCCAACCATCGCCGATAGTGTTCCCGATCTGGTAGGGGTTACTCGATTGTAAAATAGTAAACGCCCCAAACACCTAACAAATAATATGTAATGTTGATAAACTATTTACACTAATAACAATGACATTCATTATAAATTAACATTATATAAATATAACTTATAATTATGATTAAGGGTGGTGGGAGACTAGGCTAGTAAGCGGCGATCGCTAGTTCGATCCTTGAACTAATCGGGTTTTACCACATCGCACTGTAGTGCCATTGGGCGAGTGTTCACAGGCTTCGGCCCTAGGTGAGGGTTTTCCCGGTTCAAAGGCGAGTGTATCCTGATGTGATGAATTTCGCCAATAGTCCATTTGGAAAATTCGTTGGCCATTCAAAGAAAAAACATCACAAAGACCGATTCGAAATGGTTAATTTTTCGATAAATACCCGTAGAGTGGGTTAAGCTCCAAGAAACAAAGATACAAACAAGACTAAATTTGATTCAATGTTCTACATAATTCCTTGAATAGAAGTAGAATGCTTAAATAGTAAAAAATGCAATCCTAATCTACATGCACATTACTAGAGAAACAAGGGTTGTGGGAGAGATAAAGTCATGTAACGTGGGTCTACTAGTAGAGTTGGGGTGGGTCTTTACGAGTCAGGTCGCTGGATAGGTCATATCATTATGGAGTAATAAATTTCATCTACTTGAAGATTGTGAAAAAAATACTAACGAGCCTTGAGAGTTGAGACTATTTGCTTAGGTTGCCTATTAAAAGCCCATAAATTTCGAAGGGGCAATTTTAAATATATACATCTGGATTATATCGATCAAATGAAAAAAAAAACAACTAGAAACTAGATAATATTAGAATATACAGAAACTAGGTTAGAATCTCATGTATTACACGGGTTGAATAAATGTAATTTTATATACTAAATAATAAAAAAATTATATCTTTATGAACATCGTATATTGTACGGGTTAAATAAATGTAATTTTATATATCAAATAATAAAAAAAGTTATATCTTTAAAAACCATGTATATTACACAGATTAAATAAATGTAATTTTGTATGCTAAATACGAAAAACGTTGTTTCTTTAAAAAAACCCGTGTATAATCGAGTTGAATAAATCTACCAAATAACAAAAAAATTACATCATTAAAAACCCGGTATATTACACGTGTTGAATAGATCTAAAAAAGAGTTATATCTTTAAAAATCATGTGTATTACACAGATTAAATAAATGTAATTTTGTATATCAAATTCTAAAAACGTCGTATCTTTAAAAAAACCCGTGTATAATCGGGTTGAAAAATCTACCAAATAATAAAAAAAATTATATCCTTAAAAAACCCGGTGTATTACACGTGTTGAATAAATCTAATTTTACATAGCAAATGATAAAAAGTTATATCTTTAAAAACTTTGTATATTACATGGGTTATATAAATGTAAATTTGAATAGTGAATAATAAAAAAATATTTATAAAAACCTCGCGTTTTACACGAGTTGAATAAATATAATTTTGTATACCAAATAATAAAAAAGTTATATTTTTAATAAATTAGGATAACATTTAATATTAATTTATTATTTATATATTTAATATAAGATAAGTAGGAAAGAGAGGTATTTGTTTTAAAAATATATTAAATTAACAATTTAGATTTGAGGATAATATTTTATTATAGTATGATAAGATTTTATTTATTTAGTTAATATAAGATAAATATAGATTTAAGGATACCCTCAATGAATGACACGTGTCCAAAAGTTGGTTTCTTTTATTATAGTAAATAGATTTGTACTCAAATGTTTATCGTATTTAAAATGTGACACGTATCCAAAAGTTGGTTTCTTTTATTATAATAAGTAAATAGATTTGTACTCAAATGTTTATCGTATTTAAAATGTTTTAACAGCAAAATCAAGCAATCAACAATAGTATTGTGATCTTTCTTATGACGTTGATATATTTTTTTTGAGACTTTAACATGCCCACGTAGTCTGACCTTTTCTAACGTTTTTAAGACGTGTTTTGACTATTGTTAATCTATTTTGCTTGGAATATATAGTTGTACCATGTGGCATGTGCGTTACGTCTACATACTCCTTAATCGCTTTCCCACTGGCATTTGTGGGCCAAGATGACCAGGCCCAAAAAGTTTACATTATGGGAGAATACGATACTATAAGGCCCAAGTAGCCGAGTAGGTATCGTATCTACCAGAAAAAGCAAGAGGGGATTCATGGGTTCGACATAGGGATCGCAATCAAACCCGAACCCGCTGGGTAAACCCGAAACCCGACACATTTGGGACGGGTTTGGGGTCTGTTAATCGGGTTTGGGAATAGTTTTTATTTTTTTCGCGGGTTTGGGATGGGTTTGGGATTTAGTGATATACCCGTTTACCCGACCCAATTACCCGATAAAGTGTACCCGTTTACCTGATTGTATACCCGATATAATTTCTTTTATATTATTAAATATGTATGTATATGATACATCCATTTTTTACACATATATGTATTCTATTCCGTATACATTTTAGTTATTTGATATATATTTTTATAATGACAATACAAAATGTAACCGGTTAGTAATTACCCGATAAATACCCAATGGGTTTTGAGATGAGTATACCCAAAGAGTAATCCTTTTAAATTAACGGGTTTACCCGAAACCCGCGGGTATACCCGATACCCGATGGGTATTTACTCGCTAGAAACCCGACGGGTTTGGGACAAGCTTATCTAACCGGGTTTGGATTTGGGATTACCTAAACCCGTCCCAAACCCGACCCATTGCTATCCCTAGTTCGACATAAGGTGTAAAAAAGGGTTTTTGGGCTTAAACCAAAACCGGTTCAGTTTCGAACAACATCAGATAATGACAGCATTGTTTTCTGATTAACCGGTTTTGGTTAGGGAAAAGAATCGGTCCGGTTTGGGGGCTTAGGGGTAGTGCTTTCACGGTGGGTCAAGCTGCTTTAAAAGTTGTTCGGGGCAAAATGACCAAACATGAGAAAGCGGGACCTACTTAGTCCCGAGATCTATGGATGTAGTTTTAAAAGACTTATTTTTGTTATTCACAAAGGGGTAGTGGCGCAACTTGTTGCGCTCGTTTATCTTCTATTTCGATGTAAGATGTTATCTACCACTATGCAATAGAACTATATGTTTGGAAATTTAGGTGTTCAAAACAATTGCAAATTAGATGTTATGTAGTTATGCATATCTATTATCATCAACCTTCAACAGTTTTAAATTTATATACAAAGTTACAAGCTAACGATTTTGAATTAAATTAATAACCAATTCAAAACATCAAAATCATACCATTAAATCCGCCAAACCGGATTATTTTTTCCCAAAACATAGTCATGTTTGTTCATATGAGAATGAGTGTAAAAGAAACTACGTACAAAGTTACAAACCTTCGAAAGAAATAATTATATAATCATTACAACACGATATTACACGTAAATTGAGAGAATTTACGCATGATTTACAACGAGTCAATAGGAGGATATGGTTAACTTAATTTATATCGGCTCGAAACAACAAATAAAAAAACAATAAGTCATTGACTCATCATGCCACAATAAATCTAAGGCGAATCAGAGGCCGAATCAACTGTGTCATGACATGGTGACACCTCGGCTCCGTCTATGTCGTGAATCATTTTCACGACATAGTCCATAGTAGGCCTCTGATCAGGTGCGCCAGAGGTGCACGATAAAGCAACTTGCAACAACCCCACCATTTCCTCTTCAATATCCTTGTACCTCATCAGCTCCAAATCAAACAACTCTGCGGTCCATTCTTCTTTCACCACGGACCGGACCCACCTCGGTAGGTCCAGAAGCCCACTATTGTCCACGGATGGGCATTTCCCGGTGAGAAGCTCCATCAATAAAACCCCGAAGGAATACACGTCAGATTTCTGAGTGGATTTGCGGTTGTTTGCCGATAACAATTCTGGCGCACGGTACCCGACGGATCGTGGGGCGGCAGCTGGTGGGGTAATGGCGGAGTGGCCTACGTCGGAGATGCATGCATTGCCGGATTTGTCAAGAAGGATATTTGTTGATTTGATATTGCCATGTGTGAGTTTAAGAGATGGGCCAAATGTGTGAATAAAGGCCAGCCCTCTAGCTGCTCCAGCAGCTATCTTCAGCCTTGTGGACCAGTCCAATGGTGTTCTTCCTGGCCCTCTATTACCTATCACATAGGAAACAATATGTCCATTAGAATTTTATGTTTTTGTATTTTGAATTCACGAGTTTATAGCAATTAGTAAAATGTCATTTTCGTTCTTGAGTTTTGGTCAGTTTTGCGACTTTCGTCCAAATGTTTGTTTCTCCGTATCTGGATCCAAAAGATTTGAAATCTTGTCATTTTCATTTAGCTCGTTAACTCCATCAATTTTTCTTTGTTAATTCAGGAGTATTTCCGTCTTTTTTGCCAACTTAAAGGGCAATTCGATCCGTTTCACTTCATGTAAAAAGATTGAATTGCCCTTTAAGTTAGCAAAAAAGACAAAAATATCCCTGACTTAACAGATAAAAATGGATGAAGTTAACGAGACAGAAGAAAATAGCAAGATTTCAAACCTTTTGGATTGAGATGCGGAAAAACAAACATTTGGATGAAAGTCGCAAAACTGACCAAACCTCAGGGACGAAAATGACAATTTACTCTAAAAGTTATGTAAAACCTCTTTCATATGTGAAAACCAGACTGCTCGATTTGATGGTTAAAGCCAAACTGTCTAGGTCATCGGTTCGGTTAGACCCAATCGATTGAATCGAACCTATAAACTATATTGGTTTAGTTGATAATTCGGGTTTGAAACATTAAAAAACCTACTAACAAAATAGTGACATTGGAAAAGTTAATGAATGAAAAGTGTAAAGTAAATAACTAACGGCTTTGTTAACACAAAAGAGGGATATGGTGGGGGCAAATAAAGGAAAAGAAATGGACGACAGATTATAATACAAAAAAGCACGAAGATTATGACTTGTATCAAAGAACAAGCAATAAAACAAGGGTGTTTGCAACCTGGTCCCTCGAATATGTTCGCAATTTACTATCCAATTTGAGTATTTAAATCATAATAATAAATATGGACCTAACTTGAGGTAGATAAAAATTAAAAGTAAACATGAAAAATAGTTGATTAAATTAGTTATATATTTTCAAGTTATTATATGAGATGAAGAATAAATTTCTCCTGATGGTGTTCATTAATTTCACAACCTACTTTAGTAAACAACTTCTGACTTTTATGATATTTTACCTTTTTTGACCTTGCAGATTTTCCTGTTTTTGGTCCTATGCTTCAATTCAACGCAATAATATACATATTATTAAAAAATTATTAGAAAATGTTTAATAACAACAAAATAAAAATCACTATCATTGTGAAAAAGTATATCTTGCAAAGTGTTCATACACTAGTTGTCAACTTTTAAAAATGTGTGATAATATCATCTATTCTTTTATCATATTATATAAATCAAAGAAATAGAAGGCGGTGTAATACGAATCGTTATCTAAGAGCCTAAGTAACTATGTAATACATAAGATGATTATGTAACCGTTTATTATATTTGTTACGTGTAAATGTATTATGTAACTTTACGGTTCTTTAACATGGCCCACATAAATTATGAAATTGATATGTTTTTACAAAAAATAACGCATCACTACCTATTGATAAAAAGGATAAAATATTAATGGTGAGAGTTAACTTACCATGAAGAAGCCAAAACAGATTCCCGTTACTCATATACTCATACACAAGCAACTTCTCATCTTTAGCAAAATAATAAGCCTTCAGACTAACGACGTTAGGATGCCGTAACCGACCCATAACCTCCATCTGCTGTTCAAACTCCCGTTTACCACCAACCGCCACCTCTTTCAACCGCTTCACCGCCACCACATTACCGTCATCCAACACCGCCTTGTACGCTGTCCCCAACCCACCTTTCCCCAACATCTCCGCCGACGCCCTCAACAAATCCTCCAACTCAAACCTCCTCGTCCCGTCAAAAAAGACCATTCTACCCTTCTCAAACGAACTAGCCGTTGAACTCGGATACACCGATTTCTCCGACTTTTTTATCACATTATTGTTCCCATTAATTTTTTTACCTACAGTACAAGTAAATAAATAAGTATTTTAAAAGTAGGATTAAGTTATTATACAAATGAGTTTTAACATACAAAATATCCTTAACGAAAGAAGTGAAGGAGGACATTATTTATAAAAAAAAATTTCTCTACTTATTAAGCATGTCCTTTAGTCTCAGAATAAAAAAAATATATGATTTTACATTAGTAGAGTATTTACGTAATTTTGTAAAGTAATTATAATTACTCTACTACTGTAAAATCACGATTTTTTTTTACATTTTGTAATTAAACGTTATTCATAAGTAGTAGAGAAAAACAACTTTCACGTATTTTGTATGTTAAAATACATTTGTATTGTGCCACAATAAAAATAAAAAAAAAATTGAAAGAATTTTGTTGTACCTGAAAAGTAACAGTACAGAAGTAACGAAACCAACGCCAATACCAACACATCTCCAATTATAATCGCTACGATAGCGACCGTGCTGATTTTATTTTTACCACTGCCGCGGTCATTATTTTTACCCAACACCGCGGCAGTGGACGGTACGGGTACCGGTACCGGAGAGGGTATATCGGGTCGGGAACGGGTACATTCCCGACCCGGTAACCCACACAAACCAGAATTATTCAAAAAAACAGATTCAGGAAATCCAGAAAGTGTTACCGGTATTTTACCGGTAACATTATTCATGGAAATATTAAAATCATTCAAATTCGGTAAATTGATAAAATCAATAGACCCGGAAATGCGATTATTCTCTAGACGTAAAGTCAACAAATGGGTCAACCGGTTGACCGTGGCCGGAATTGGACCGGAAATGTTGTTGTAGGATAGGTCTAGCCGGAATAATGACGGTAACGACGGCGGGAAGTCGCCGGAGAGTTGGTTGTGGGATAATAAGAGAAGTTTTAGAGTGGTGAGATTGGATAAATTTGGGATTGGGCCGGTGAGGTGGTTGTGTTTTAATGAGAGGACTCTGAGTTTAACGAGTGAGGTGAGTGAGTCGAATCGGTTGTGTAGGTTGAGTTTTTCGAGAACGAGTCCGGTGACTCGGTTGTGGAGACATGAGACGCCGATGAATGGGGTGGTGTGGTTACATGGGTCGGGTGAGTGGGTCCAGGAGACGAGGTTGTTTGAGATGTCGGAGGAGGATTTGAAGGAGAGGAGTGCGGGGAGGTCTGGGTGGGGTGGTGGGGTGGTGGTGGCGTGGAGGAGAGAGAGGTGGAGGAGGAGGAGGAGGAGGGTGGAATGTAGCCGCCGTGACGGTGGTGCCGGTGCCGGCATTGTGGTGGCAGAGTGAGTGGTGGCAGGTGAGTTGAGAAGTGGTTATATTAACGGTGATGATGCATTGTTGTTGTCTTTATTTGTGGAATTGGAGTTTTGGACATTTTGTGTTCCTTTTATTTGGTTCACAAACTTTTTTATATTTTTATTTAAGTATAAATTATATAAATATAGATATAGATATTAGATATCAAACAAGCTAGATGAAACTTTCATGTGTGTGGTATTTGAAACGTCTTCCTAGTTTTACTGTGAATCGCTATATTCGGGTTTATAGTTTTGTATATGTGATGTAGTTTAATTAAAAATGGTAGATGCACGGTACCCCTGACCGCGGAAGGGATCCCCCTTCCCAAGCTAGCGACCCGACAACGCTGCCTGACGGTGAGTCCCTTGCCAACTCAAGGGGAACTGAAGAGCCTGTTGCCAGGATTCGAACCCGAGACCTCATGGATCCTTGAGCCAGTTTAAGGTGAGGGTCAGTGGCCATTGGGCTGACACCCAATGGTTAATGTAGTTTAATTAAGATGAAAACTAAAGTCGTCACTTATGTGTTTAATTTGATTTTCATATTTGCAAATGAAAATGTGAAGAGGTAACACTTTATGTGGACGGCCCGGAATGATATGTTGAATTTGGGTATAAGATCAGAGATGAATACAAACGGGATTCACAAACTACTTCTATTGATTTTTGTGAATGAATTAAGAATGCACAACATAAGGAATATAAATACTAAAAACATTATACTTCTACTAGGACATCTACTTTTACTCATACTTATCCCTAAAAAAATTAGAAACTAAATAAAACTAAGACTTAGGATAATTTAAATAATAATTATACACAACTAATTATTATTTTACTTATTTTCAAAAAAAAAATTATTATTTTACTCTTTTAGTCCTTCGATTTTAGATCTTCTCCAGACCACCCCTTTGAGATCAACCAAACTTTCCTAGTTGATGTTGTAATTTTATTAGGAAATGCTTCAATAATAACGATTGAGGGCGGAATGTAGCCCAATAAGTTAGAAATTCACTCTCATCCTGGTCACTCGCAAACAAGTGTATAAGGCACATAAAAAGGTATGTCGTGTATACTACTTTGAATTGAATTATACTTTTTATCTCCAATACATTCTCTATATCCCGAAATACTTATTTTCACGTCAGATGGGTGATCATAAAGAGACCCCTGACTCTATGATGAACCTAACCGGTGTTAGTTTTACAAGTTAATTAGCTTTGGGAGGGTTCTGATCATCTTCTCATCCATCTCATAATTTGCCCTTTACAAGTTGTATCCCCCATCTCATAATTTGCTCTTTACAAGTACTATCCCACATTTTAGGAAGTAATTGACATGTGTTGATATTTATGTTTTCAAATTATGAAAAAATAAAATAAAACTTAATTTGGTTAATTTCTATTGGGGATGAAAACATATACATGTATAGAGGCATCTTAACGTACAAAATCCTTTAACATGCGATTTTGGAACTTTTTTACACCATGCGAATTTGTTTTTGAAATAACATGCGAAAATTGTTTTTGTTCAAACATGCGATTTCCCATTTTAATCTGTAACATGCAATTTACAGTTTCTTGGAACATGCGAATTCTATTTTTTTAACATAACATGCGAAATTTGATATGGCGTACAGTTCGTACGTTAAAGTATTTTGTACGATACACTTTTTCTACATGTATTGATGTATATATAACTTTAAAAAAATTAAGAGTCAAAAACTTAATTGTTCTTAGGTGGCTTAGATAATCGAAAAATTGGCAATTCTGTTAAATCCAAACTAATTAAAATGTACAAGGTTGATTTAATAACAACTAAAAAAGACCAAACAAAAATTCCCATTTTGGAAAAGAACCAGGGGGGATTTATTTGATGGTTGACAGACAATCAACACGAGAAGCGGATGAGATTAGTCATATTTTTTAAACAATAAAATAAGTGTACTCGGGACACCTTCGGGTACGTCATTTGATTAAAATCATCTTTATTAATATATTCAATTTCAATCAAAGTAATACGAGGGTCTAAGAAGTATGTTTAGCACAATTGTAGTAAGTTATTGATTTTAAAAGTATGTACGAAACGGGTTGAAAATATTGCTATATCTTATGAGGGTCTAAGAAGTACATTTAGCACGATTGTAGTAAGTTATTGATTTTAAAAATATGTATACGAAACGGGTTGAAAGTATTGCTATATCTTTATAGTTAATTTGTCCTAAATTAAATATAAAGTTCCGGACACTTAGCTATAACAATTAAATGTGTGAAAGATACTCTAATATCTAAAGTTTATACAAAGTCTACGTCTAACAAGAAGATTTAAACATATATATATTTTTCTGTACGGCCAACAAAACAAAAGCCCGACTACTTGTGGTACCCAATGACAAAAGGCGACCCTATACGCTCGTGATCACAGACAGCGTGCGTTAGGTAGCACAAGCCCACCAAGTCATAGATATATATATCATTACGCATTAAAAACATATAAACAAAATTAAGACATTGTTTCCCTGCATATAAAACATGATTATCATGAACTATTTTCTACCTAAGGCTGGAGGGTGTGGTATAAAGTCTCTAGGGCTTTATCACGTCACGTCAGATTCACCTAGACGCCACATCATATGGGGGGCTTTAAAGTCCCTCCCTTTAACTTGGATGGTGTGGTATAAAGCCCCCTATTAAACAAAATTTAAAAAAAGAAAGATTTTATTGGTTGAAAATAGGTGGGCCCCTCAATTTTGCTCGTTAACGTGCTGGCGAGAGGAGGATGGCGCCCCCCTTTAACTCCGGCGGTATGGACGATGGCGCCCCCGAAGCGCTATGATGGCTTAGGTGGCGGGGTGGCGTTAAGCCACACCCACCGGCCTAATAATCATCACAAAGCTAATCTTTAATTGTCTAGAAAATACATCTTCTACACAAACTTTTTAATGCAAACAGAAATGTTTAAAAGTGTTAAGAATTATTATTATGGTGGCACACATATAGCAAGTCCAAATCCTATAGACATATACATTGTCACTTGCACTAGAAATTATATCAACTAACAAGAAACATATATTAAACATTTATTTATATAAGTTTTATTGAATCTTTGAACAATCTTCTTTTTATCTTTACCTTTTTATCTTTTCCTTTCTATGAATGATATTTTGTCCCCGTGTCCAAACGGCTTTCTTGAAATGAGAGAAATTGTAAGTCGTTTTCCATATATGAAGAAAAACAAACTTCTACATGACTCTTCTTCGTCACTAAGCTTTCACCCATTTTTTGCTTTTGGCATATATTGGGTTTGTTGCATGTATTGAAAATTTGAAATCACGGTTTAAGTTAAAGCTTTATGACCCTTCAATAAGCTTGATGCAAAAAGCTATAGGTTTTGTTATCTTATGTGAGCTTTTGAAGAATAAAAACAAATGAGAAGTTACTATGAATGAAACAAGAATCAAGTTTATACAAAGTTGAAATCAATCAAATCGTGGTTTGGTGTTAGGATAGCCAAGCCGATTTTTAAGTTTAAAGTTGCGACTTAAAACTAACCGCGGGATTTACTTAGCGTACTTATTTTATACTAAGCAAATTTAGAAACGATAAAAAACTATAATTAACAATGATGTTCAGTGGCGAACCGGGAATAAAATTTTGCATGGCGCATGAGATGGTAGAGATGAACAATATGAACGGGCGGGGTAAAAACAAGTTCGGGTTTAGACTTTTCGGCTTAGTAAAAAACTAAAGTACTATATAATTAATTAATAATAGCTAAATAAACTAAAAAGGGTTGATAAATCTATTTTTATGTATCTAATCCTTCTATAGAGTTACTTCACAAAGTACTAAATACTTAATTAATTATAGCTAAATAAACTTTTACAAAGTACTAAATAATTAATTATAGCTAAATAAACTAAAAAAGGGTTGATAAATCTTTCTTAAATATCTAATCCTTCTATAGGGTTACTTCACAAATCACTAAATCAAATTAGAAAACTAGCCATTCAAAAATTATAGAGTAACAATTAAGATTATGTTGATTTAGTCAAATTGCATATCAAGAACAAAAAAATTAAGAAATTAGAGATGATCAATTATAACCAAATGACCAAAACAAAAAATTATCATATTACCCATCAAACATCAACCAAATAAAGAATTGTATTTATATACAAGCAGCTATGACTAAACAAATCATCATTATACCTAACCCTAAAATTATAACCTTCTATAATTTGATAAAAAATGTGACACCTAACATCGTACGATCAGAAGGCTTTAAAATGTCGAAGAACCCTTTCAATAAAAGGACTGACTTCCGAGGACTGAGGTCAAACGATCGAAATCACAAAGGAAATAGGAGAGGTTGCTTTAGACAAGTTTTGAGAGAGGGGGCCTCTAGTGCCTTTGACTTGTCTTCGTAACGTCCAGCTAACAAATCAATTGTGTCACACGACAAACAGGTTAGATCGCGGAGGTGGGGGACAAGTTTAATTCAAGTTTATATTCTTTATATCTAATGAGTTATGACTCAATTGAACAAATAGCCATCTTCAACTTTATTTGTAGATATATATATATATATATATTATGGACATTACATATTGTGTGAAATATGGAGTGAGAGGGACATATCATCCTGCAGGCATCCTAAAAACCAACCAACCAACAGCCACAAGACTGGCAAAACTATGTAGCTACCCAATTTATGATGTTTGGTTTTTAATGAAGGGCAGCTTTCATATTCATGTTTACCCTTCATATGTGGGGTTGCAATTCGAATTAATATTATGTTACTCTTCCATGTGCTTTGGGTCAACAATTAAACATTTGTTACCTAATATCTATGACTAAATTACCAAAATGACCATGCCTATTTATTTCTGGATATCTAACCTAATAAACAATACAAAATGTCTTTATTTCTACTTGCTAAGTATTTTACAAATTTGAATTCAAAAAAAGAGTTAATGTTATGCTCATTATGATTTATGTGTAGGTCCATAAATATATATAAAAAAATAAGAAATTATGTTGATTGGGCCGAAGTCCGAGTCAACTAACCAAGGGAGGGACGAAAGGGCTTGTAGCCCAATGCTATCAAGGTGTTGTAACGATATCTTTTAACAGTTGGTTAGGGTTAAAGTCTCATTGAAGACAAATGGTCGAGTAAAATACTATTTCAGTCCCCAAGGGTTGGCCAATTTTGTCACACTTATTCAAAGGTTTCATTTATCGCTTGTGGATTCAAAAAGATATTAATATTGTCATTTTCATCCAACCGACTTAACACTATCCATGAACCTCCATTAAGTCAGGGGCAATTTTGTCTTTTTCTATTTTTAATAATAAATGCCCGTTTGCAGCGTGCACATATAATGTATATATGTGTGGCCAAGGGGGTTGAAATTGCACTAATTTTAACGTTATTTTACAATTTAGTGAAAATAACGTTAAAAGTGGCGGACGGTTAATAATGCATTATGTGGGGGGCGTTGATAACCGAAAAACAAAAGGGTAGATGCACTAATCGGCATTTGTCCCGATTCCTGAGTGTTATGTGTCTTATGTCCAAGGCTTCGTGTAAAACTATTATCGAGTCGTTGGTCTCACTGAAAGCAGTCTCTCTATTCTTACGGGGTAAGAGGTAAGTTTGTTTACATCTTATCCTCCTCATACAGTCATACGCTACCTTAGTTTCACTGAGTATGATGATGATTTATTAAACTCTCCCTTTTAAACCCCTTATCTTCAATATTAAAAAACCCTAATTCAAATCAATTCCTTGTGGATATTAGTTGTTTGCTAAGGTAAAGTTATTGTCATATTATATGAAAAACCTCTTGAAATTAGGGCTGTTTACGAGCCGAACCGAACTGATCAGGACAAAGATGATAATCTAAAATCAATAAATAAATTGAGTAACTCCACTCACCTCACCTCTTTGTCAATAATTTCTTGTCAAAACATGGAGTTATTTTCTGATCTTCATCAGCTATCAAACCTCACCTCGTTGGAAATATCAAGTTGTGCAAGCATAGGGTCATTTCCTAACCTCCAGCTTCCGAATCTCACAAATCTGGATGTTAATTTTTGCAAAAACATGAAGGCATTTGGTGACCTGCAGCTACCAAATCTAATCAGTTGGTGGATAGAAGGTTGTGAAAATCTGGAGTCATTTCCTGACCTTCAGCTATCCAATCTCACCATGTTAAAAGGTATGGGTATCAGCAGTTGTCCAATGATTGATGCTTCCTTTCCTCATGGGCTTTGGCCTCCCAATTTGTGTTCCCTTGGAATAGGGGGGTTGAAATTGCACTAATTTTAACGTTATTTTACTATTTAGAGAAAATAACGTTAAAAGTGGCGGACGGTTAATAATGCATCATGTGGGGGCGTTGATAACCGAAAAACAAAATGGTACATGCACTAATCGGCCTTTGTCCCGATTCCTGAGTGTTATGTACCTTATGTCCAAGGCTTCATGTAAAACTACTATCGAGTCGATGGGCTCACTGGAAGTAATCTCTCTATTCTTACGGGGTAAGAGGTAAGTCTGTTTACATCTTATCCTTCTCATACGCTACCTTAGTTTCACTGAGTATGATGATGATTTATTAAACTCTCCCTTTTAAACCCCTTCAACATTAAAAAACCCTAATTCAAATCAATTCCTTGTGGATATTAGTTGTTTGCTAATGTAAAGTTATTGTCCTATTATATGAAAAACCTCTTGAAATTAGGTTAAAATTAGGGCTGTTCACGAGCCGAACCGAACTGATCAGACCTTTGCTCGTGCTCGGTTTGTTTACAAATTGAACCGAACCGAGTGTTTTTTCAACCGAGCCAAAGTCGAACGAGCGCCTTTCGATCCGAGTATTTTTTGAACGAACGTCGAGCGAGTATCGATCGTCACATAACAAATAGAAAAGTGACGATAGGGTTGTTAGTTTTTAGAGTAAAGTGCAGTTTTTGTCCCTAAGGCTTCGTCCAATTAAAACACAAGTATAAACTTACGAAATAACAAGGAATAGAAAAACACTCAACTGGTTCTACCGAGATCATCTGAGGGGAAAGATGAATTGACGATCGATTTAAGCAGACCTTTGATCTATGAGAAGTTTGAAATCGAATGAACCGATTAAAGCAAAACCTTAGGGAGTTGGCGTCTTGGCGACAAAGAATTTGAATAATGATGGTTGATGCGGGATTTTAATTAGGATTATGTACTTCTGAATTAAATGGTGGGCTGACACTTAGTATCGATCGACGCTTCCCATTTTGATATTTTGACATTCTGACTCAACTACACTAGATTATTAGATAATGGACTATTGGCACCGGCCTTCAATTCTATAATTAAATGAGCTCTAGTTGGATCTTGGACCAAACATTGTTAATATGTACCTCTAATTAGTTTATTAATATATACATATATATATATATATATATATTAAAAAAATAATTCGAGCCAACCGATTCGAACCGAGCTGAGTGGACCTTTGCTCATACTCGGTTTGTTTTAAACTGAACCGATCCGAACCGGGTGCATTTTTCAATCGAGCAGAATCGAACGAGCAAATTCCGAACATTTTTCGATCGAGCATCGAACGAGTCTCGAGTGTCAAGCAATTTGAATAGTCCTACTTGAAATTACTAAGATCCTTTTGTTTCAAGATTAACTTCTTACACTATTAACGTATGATAATACGTAACTCGCTTATCAATAGTAACGTTCCTCTAGCCAAGTAGATTATCGTGGTATATTTAGTATTGAAAATACTACATAATGATTCTTGAATGATATTATTATCGTGTCACCTTCTTTATTTTGTGGGGTGTTTGAAAGCGATTGATAAATTACTTGTTGTTTCTATTTGACTTCAATGAATACAACTTAACACATTGAAGAAACACAGAACTAATTTTAGGGTGGATTAGTTTGGTTTATGCTTCTATCATAGTGGTTAATCTTCTAATGACTTTCTGAGCTTCGTAATGATCTTCTACACCTGCAAAACAGAACACCGTTACTCGTTAAGAGGGGAATGTGGGGGTTTCCCTCTTAACCGGGCTCCGGCGTGAGAATAAGCGACTGTTTTGAGGAGATAAGTATGTATTGAGATTAGTAGAGAGAATGGAATGTTTAACCTGTGGACTGAGGTCTCTATTTATAGTCGGAGAGGTGTGAGAGGATGTGGGCTGATGGGCCTTGGGCCGGAAGGCGACAATCATAGAGGATATACTCTGTCTCACTGGTGTCGACCGTTAGTTGCTTCTGGGAGCTCCTTGGTGCTGGCGCACCGTGACTGGAGCCACGTGTCATGGTTGTCGGCCTGGCCGCTATAACACCCCGAAAATTCGTGTTCAATGACATAACGACACGTGTCATGTAAGACAAAAAGCGTGGTAAACCCGGATTTAATAAAGATGTTTTGGCAGGATTTAAAAGTGGCGTCATGTTAATTTTTACCTCTGAACGACCTTATTTATAAATCCCAAGACCCAATTATATTTTACACACATCTAACATATCTTAAATCCAGGAATTTGTTGACAATGATTGAATTCGAAGTGCATGATAGGTTCCTACGAAAAATTCTGCGGTAAACCTTCTTGTTCGGCACTTTCAATAAGCATTCAGTGAAACATACCAAAGTGGTAGGGTATGTAACTATGTAAGGCACCTTTTAGAGGCCCTAATCTGATAAATAATGTCACAAATTCGAAACAAGTGGTTGCCCTTTCAAAACACCAAAGAACAACAGATTTTTAAGCCTGATGTCAAGCTTACGGACCTCAACATTATTATATAAGGATCTTTTCAAAGATCCCAAAACCCAACTATATGATCTCTGAATCATGGGTTAAATCATCAATTAAGATGATCATATTTTGACCATACGTGGTAATATGGTGCCTACGGGCCTGCTCATTTCCATATGAGCCAAAAGACAGTGGTAGCTATGACTCCCTGTCAGAGAAAGGTAATGAACTAGGTTCAAACCTTCATGCTTTGATTCTCTGGAATCATAGCTTATAATTTATAAATGTCCTTGTGACTAGGCCTATTGTGCCAGTATACCTTCATGTTTTGATTCTCTGAAATCATAGCTTATAAATTAAAATGTCCATGTGACTAGGCCTTTTGTGCCACAAATGAAACTATTGTTGCTTTATAATTAGGATAAGTTATATTAAAATCCTAAATAAATTTGATTAATAAATTAACCAAATATGATCTCTATTTACCATGGTTAATGAATTACCCTAAGGGGCAATTCCATAATAAACTCCCAAATAAACTATTGTTCTTGTTTTCTGTAACAGTTCAATTAAGATGGCTAACTCAGACGAGATAAATAGTCATCCAGTGGAGAACAATGAAAACGCCCGAATTACTTTAACGGGTGCTGAATTGAAAGCGATAGTAGACGGCGCTGTTACACAGGCCTTGGAGCGGCAGTACGAAGTGTATAGTGGGACTCGGAGTAGGACCCTATCTACGCCGCACTCAAAGCCCAAAACACATTCTGTGGCTCATAGCAAGCCTCCTTCCAAAAAGGAAGAACTCAAGAAAGATGACGATAGACTTTCCTCAAACCACCACAGTGCTCCATCTCAGCAGATTGTATTACATCAAGAACCCAATAATAAGGGTTGCTCCTATAAATACTTTGTCTCGTGCAAACCCCGAAATTTCACTGGGGAAAAAGGAGCCATTGACTGCATGACATGGTTAGACGAGATGGACACGGTTGTGGATATCAGCGGATGCGCTGAAAGGGATATAGTCAAGTTCGTACTTCAATCTTTCAAGGGAGAGGCGTTGGCCTGGTGGAGATCACTGATTCAAGCCACCGGGAAAATCCCATTGTACAACATGTCTTGGGAACAATTTGTTGCCCTTATCAGGGAAAATTACTGCCCTCAACATGAGGTGGAGAAGATAGAGTCTGATTTTCTATCATTGGTGATGACAAACCTTGACTGTCAAGCTTACCTAACGAGCTTCAACACGATGTCCCGGTGGGTTCCCTATCTGGTGACCCCGGAACCAAAAAGAATAGCTCGTTTTATCGGTGGTTTAGCCTCCGAGATAAAGGCAAGCGTGAAGGCCTCCCGGCCAGCTACTTTTAGATCAGTAGCTGACATATCTCTGTCCCTCACTTTGGACGCGGTCCGACAAAGATCGCTGAGGAACAAAGATGCTGAGAAGAGAAAACGTGAAGATAATGATTCACGGAGGTCGAACAAGAAGCACCGTGGAAACGGTGACAACAAGAAGGGGTCTGAGTCGAGGAAAGATGGGCATCAGTCTAGTGAGAAGCCCAAATGCAAAATTTGCAAGAAACAGCACTATGGAAAGTGCAGACTCGAGTCGAACTCACAGACTCAGTCAAAAACCAATGCTTGTGGAATATGCAAGTCCACGGATCACAAGACCTTGGATTGCAAGAAGCTGAAAGACGCAACGTGCTACCGTTGCAATGAAAAGGGGCACATTAAAACCAACTGCCCTAAATACGCCAAGAAGCCTGAAGAGGCCAAGAAGACCAATGCGAGAGTCTTCAGAATGGACGCAAAGGAAGCAGTCCAGGATGACAATGTTATTACAGGTACTTTCCTTGTAAATGATGTCTATGCTAGAGTACTTTTTGATTCAGGCGCTGATAAGTCTTTCGTTGATAATAAGTTTTGTGAATTGCTGAAATTACCTGTCAAAACCTTAAATGTGAATTATGAGGTGGAGTTAGCAGATGGCACCCTAGAAACCGTCTCTACTGTGTTAGATGGATGTGTTACATCCATTAAGAACCACTCTTTTCCTCTGTCCCTACTTCCATTTAAGTTAGCCGGTTTTGACATAGTTTTGGGTATGGACTGGTTATCTCATAACCAGGCCCAAATTGTCTGCAACAGAAAACAAGTAGTAGTTAAGACTCCATCTGGTGAATCACTTACCATTCGGGGAGATACCCAGTATGGACTGCCTGAGCAAGTGACTATGCTCAAGGCTTCAAAATGTTTAAAGAAGGGTTGTGTCATCTACATGGCACAAGTGATTATTGATGAGCCTAAACCGAAGATGGAAGACATTCCCGTCATTTCTGAATACCCAGAAGTGTTTCCGGAAGAGCTACCTGGTTTACCACCAGATAGGCAAGTGGAATTCAGAATTGACATCATCCCCGGAGCAGCACCTGTTGCTAGAGCACCTTATAGGTTGGCGCCCACGGAAATGAAAGAATTAAGAACACAACTGGATGAATTGCTGGCTAAAGGTTTCATTAAACCTAGTTCGTCTCCTTGGGGAGCGCCAGTCCTGTTTGTCAAGAAGAAGGATGGGTCGATGCGTCTGTGCATCGACTATCGTGAGCTTAATAAGGTCACGATAAAGAATAGGTATCCTTTGCCCAGGATCGACGATTTGTTCGATCAATTGCAAGGGTCAAGTTATTTCTCGAAGATTGACTGAGGTCAGGCTACCATCAACTGAAGGTTAGAGATGAAGACGTACACAAAACTGCATTTAGGACTCGTTATGGTCATTACGAGTTCCTAGTGATGCCTTTTGGGCTCACTAATGCACCGGCCGCGTTCATGGATCTCATGAATCGCGTTTGCAAGCCGCATTTAGATAAATTCGTCATCGTCTTCATTGACGACATCCTCATTTACTCGAAGAGCCAAGCTGATCACGAGAAGCATCTCCGTTGCATTCTGAAGCTACTTCACCAAGAGAAGCTCTATGCCAAATTCTCTAAGTGTGAATTCTGGCTTCGAGAAGTCCAATTCCTTGGACATGTGGTCAGTGAGCGTGGTATCCAAGTGGATCCCACTAAAGTTGAAGCAGTCATGAACTGGCAAGAGCCAAAGACGCCTACAGAGATTCGTAGCTTCCTGGGATTGGCAGGATATTACAGGCGTTTCATTGAAAAATTTTCAAGGATTGCTGCACCCCTAACTTCCTTGACTAAGAAGAAAGTAAAGTTCGTTTGGGGCCCTAAGCAGCAAGAATCTTTTGATATTCTGAAGCAAAAGTTGAGCAACGCTCCTGTGCTGACATTACCTGAAGGAATCGAAGAATTTGTAGTTTATTGTGATGCATCACACACCGGGATGGGGTGTGTGCTTATGCAGAAAGGCAAGGTTATTGCCTATGCATCACGACAGTTAAAGGTGCACGAAAAGAATTACACCGCCCATGACTTGGAGTTGGGTGCCGTTGTATTTGCACTGAAGCTTTGGAGGCATTATTTATATGGAATCAAGTGTGTGATCTATTCTGATCACAAGAGCCTTCAACATCTGTTTAATCAGAAGGATTTAAACATGAGGCAGCGTCGTTGGATGGAGACCTTGAATGATTATGATTGTGAAATCAGGTACCATCCCGGTAAGGCGAATGTAGTCGCTGATGCCTTGAGTCGAAAGGAAAGGGTGAAACCCATCCGAATCAATGCCAAGAGCATTGAAGTAAAGAATAATTTAATTGAAAGGTTGTTAGCTGCACAGAAGGAAGCTGTGTTGGAAGCTAACTATCCTAATGAAAAGTTAGGAGTAACTGAGGAGCAGTTATCTCTTAGCAAGGACGGGATTCTAAGAATGAATGGACGGATATGGGTTCCAATTTTTGGAGGACTTCGTGATGTTATCCTCCAGGAAGCCCATAGTTCTAAATACTCCGTTCATCCTGGAGCTGATAAGATGTACCAGGATCTAAGGGCAAATTATTGGTGGATAGGCTTGAAAAAGTCTGTAGCCGCCTATGTAGCCAAATGCTTGACTTGAGTCAAAGCAGAACATCAAAAGCCGTCAGGTTTGCTACAACAACCTGAACTTCCCACTTGGAAGTGGGAGATGGTGACGATGGACTTCATCACCAAGTTGCCAAAGACAAGGAAAGGCAATGATACAATATGGGTTATAGTTGATAGACTGACTAAGTCAGCACATTTCTTACCCATCAAGGAGACTTATAGCTCCGATATGTTAGCCCAGTTATACGTGGATAAGATTGTAGCTTTACATGGCATACCTGTGTCTATTATCTCTGACAGAGATACTAGATACACGTCTCATTTCTGGAAAAGCTTCCAACAATCTTTGGGCACACGTTTGAATTTTAGTACGGCTTACCATCCTCAGACAGACGGTCAGAGTGAGCGTACCATTCAGACGTTGGAAGACATGCTTCGTGCATGTGCGATTGACTTGGGTGGTAGTTGGGATAAGCACCTACCATTAGTCGAATTCTCCTACAACAATAGCTACCATACCAGCATAAAGGCTGCGCCTTTTGAGGCATTATACGGTAGAAAGTGTAGATCGCCCGTTTGTTGGGTGGAAGTTGGAGATGTCCAATTATCAGGACCAGAGATAGTCTTTGAAACGACGGGCAAGATTGTCCAGATTCGTGACCGTCTCATAGCTGCCCGAGATAGGCAGAAGAGTTATGCAGATCCAAAGCGTAAAGCTTTTCACTTCGAAGTAGGTGACAAAGTGTTGCTTAAAGTATCGCCCTGGAAGGGGGTGATGCGATTTGGTAAGAAAGGCAAGCTAAGCCCGAGATACATAGGACCTTTCGAGGCTATCGAACGTGTCGGGTCAGTTGCCTATAAACTAAACTTACCAGAAGAGCTCAGTGGAATTCACAATGTGTTCCACATCTGCAATCTGAAGAAGTGCTTCGCTGATGAATCACTGGTAATACCACATACAGATGTGCATATAGATGAGAGCTTAAAATTTGTGGAAAAACCTTTGTCGATTGAAGATCGACAGGTAAAGAAGCTTCGAAGGAAGCATGTACCTATTGTAAAGGTCAAATGGGATGCCCGTAGAGGTCCCGAATATACGTGGGAGGTTGAGTCCACGATGAAAGAAAAGTACCCTTATTTATTTCAGTAAATCTCGGGTCGAGATTTATTTTAAGGGGGTGAGGATGTAACACCCCTAAAATTCGTGTTCAATGACATAACGACACGTGTCATGTAAGACAAAAAGTGTGGTAAACCCGGATTTAATAAAGATGTTTTGGCAGGATTTAAAAGTGGCGTCATGTTAATTTTTACCTCTGAACGACCTCATTTATAAATCCCAAGACCCAATTATATTTTACACACATCTAACATATCTTAAATCCAGGAATTTGTTGACAATGATTGAATTCGAAGTGCATGATAGGTTCCTACGAAAAATTCTGCGGTAAACCTTCTTGTTCGGCACTTTCAATAAGCATTCAGTGAAACATACCAAAGTGGTAGGGTATGTAACTGTGTAAGGCACCTTTTAGAGGCCCCAATCTGATAAATAATGTCACAAATTCGAAACAAGTGGTTGCCCTTTCAAAACACCAAAGAACAACAGATTTTTAAGCCTGATGTCAAGCTTACGGACCTCAACATTGGTGAGTTTTACACATCTAAATGACTCCAAACCTTTTGCTACTGATCACATATGATAAATAAACTATTTTAAGCCTTCTGGAATAATAAAAATATCAGCTTTAAGTATCGAACCCGAAAATGGCTTTTAATCGCCTTATTAAGCGTTTTAGCGCATAGTATGTACTAAGACTATTTTTAAACATACAAGGGTGATACCTACTGATATTTGAGGCAAATTATAATATTTTGACAGTAAGCAAAAGTTGTTTAACTCAGACTTCAGTTTTGAGCTTTACGGCTTATGTGAAATTACCAAAATGCCCCTACGATGCATAGTTTGGTTATAATTGATAAATTTCACATACCTACAATACCTTACTATTATAAATCAGTAAACTAAGTATTTTTGCTGTTTATATCAGACCTGTAACTCAGGTAAATACTTAAACTCTTTTATAACCTTTTAAATGACCAAACTACCCCTACGGGGCATAGTTTGTGTTTAAATTCATTCCGGGCATAATAAATGATATCTTACTGATGTCACAACATAATTGAAGCATATTAACTTAGGAAACCTGTAAATGGCTCTCATTATTACCCGTCACGCTTATTACGCGTACGGTTCGGTTTATGTAACTAGTTTACATAAATTAGCCGAAACGGGTCAAACCTTATCGGTTTCATCTCAAAATCCAGAATGTGTATGAAATACCCATATTAAACAAGTCTCTGAAATTGTCGGGTCTAAATCACATTCTATCCAGTCTTCGCTTAATCGTGCGTACGAACCGTATCTTTGAAACTAACCGGTCTAAGCTTAAGCTCAATTAAAGACCCGTTAGGATTCTAATAGGTTATTATAAAACCTTCGTTCCAGATTAGGAGGACCAGTAAAAGCTACGTGCATTTTGCTTATTGAGATTATTACATTGCTCAGGTAAATACTTTTAACTTATTTTCCCTATACGGGCTTGGGTTACGGTATATAGCATACCGCTTGATCGAGCATCAAATCTTCCATCGTTGGGTGGTTAATTGAATAATTTGATCGGCTCGTTAAAACAGTCTTGTTTACTTAAAGCCTTTGGGGGGTTAATGACCATGTCCCGGATATCCCTGACATCATTTTACGAAATGGCCACGACTTAAGCGCGGGGTGTAGGCGTACACCCGTCAGTGCACAAAAGAATAATGTGGTGTGTCTATTGATCTTTAACCCGGACAAGATCCGGGCTACTGAACGCACAAGTAACATGTAATTCGTTCACGAGATTATAATATTAAATAATTCTCCCAAGTTATAAAAATGTTTACAAACCAATTTTAAATCATTTTCCAATATGAGTCAGTTGATTGTATTTACCAGTGTAAACTGACGTATTTTCCCAAAAAGATTAAATGCAGGTACTAAACGTAATTGGCTGGATTGTCTCCTTAGCATCAATAAAGAGTCTCGCAAGCTTAAGATGCCTGAAGTCTGTTGAACTATTGTTTCCATTTTATTTTTGATTCTTCTGTGGATAAACTTCTGAATATTGTGACATTTGATATTACAATATTAAATTCGGTTGAAATATATCTTTTAAATTGCTTCCGCTGTGCATATTAAATATTGTGTTGTTTGACTATTATGTTGCCAACCACGTCACGATAATCCCCCACCGGGCCCACCGGTGACACGTGGAAATCGGGGTGTGACAGCCGCCCCTCTGCCATCAGCAGGTAAGTGGAGATCGTGGGGCAGGTGTCTTTGCCCTGTGATTGGTGCGACGTAGGCGTCCTTAAGTACTCTCTGTCTCCTGCATGTCAAACGATCGTGGAGCACGATTGAGCAGGATCAGAAGGACGCCGATTGGCCCTTTCACTCTGCCACTTGTACCTTGTGTACTATCTGAAACAGCCTTGTGCTGTAGTCACGCGTGATTCTTGCTGACCACGTAACTACCCCGCGCAGGGTATGGGCTACTGAATGCTTTTTCAGAATGCTAAGTGTTGAAGGTGGTGTTTTCTCTTGTTCAGACCTCGCGCTGGATGAATAAATGTTGTTGTATCCCGCGCGAGGTTGATAATAAGAAAGTTGCTGAATAAGGAGTATGGCCTTACGCGCGCCCTGCATGAAGGCTTGCGCGGCTTTTTGGGACCATACCCCTTCAAGTCCCCCCAGTCCAGTGCTGCGCCATGCGCTAGGGCAAGTGGTTGGAGCTCTGGACTTAGAAAAGAGAAGTGCTGCAAATGCTTGCTTTTTTTTGGTTAAGCGTGCACGTAGAAATGTTTGGCAATTGCTACGGCGTGACCACCATGCATGGGTGTTGGTGATCCTTCGATTCTGGTTGATAGCGCGTAGGTTCCTTAGGCAACCCTGGCTATTGCGCGACCTGAGTGACTTCTGTATTAAGCTTCTTTATAAATTTGGGCGGCAAAATCTTCGAGTTTTGAATTTATGACAGGTTGGTAAAAAATGTCGTCGTTGGTGATGTTTGAGTTGACAGCTGACACGGTTTTCATCAACTTGTCCCTGACGATTCGGCTTTCCGTCAGGAGAGTGAGGCCCACGCGCGCGTGGTAACCGTCACTCCGGGATTCTCGCCTTACGTGTCGTCTTCTGATTGGTCACGTGCGCGGCGATCTCGACACGTTTACCCACCGCATTAAATGCGATGGGTATATATATCTCGTAAAGTGGATGAGGACCTTACTTCTTCTACTGTTACAACTCTTCCTCTCCACTTTTCTTCTTTGTTTCTTCGAATCTTCAAGTGATCGTTAGCAGATCTTCAAGATTGTTCGTCACATCTTCAAAATCTTCTCAGAATATTTATAGTCAGAAGAGAATCCCGAAGAAGAAGGTCCCGTTCCCATCCTTAAATGGGATTTAGGGTTATTTGAGCAGATCACCAGGATTTTCCGGTTTCCACCGGAATGGGATGCTAGATACCCCGGCCAGAATCAGACGGCCGCCGATGCACCGCCGGGGTATATAACCCTTTATGAAGACTTCTTTTTACAGGGCAACTTCCGGTTGCCGGCGACGCATTTCTTGGCCCATATCTTACATTTTTATGGGTTTCATATTTCTCAGTTGAGTCCACCGGGCATGGTTAGAGTTCGACACTTCGAATTTCTCTGTCACTCCCATGATGTTGAGCCGATTGTGGAACGGTTTAGAGCCTTCTATCAGCTAATCAGAACCATGGGCTTCTATTCATTTGCCAGTCGAGGGGCTGCGAAGAAGATTCTTCTGAACCCTCCTAAGAGTTTCCATGACTAGAAACAGAAGTACTTTTTTATTCGCGAGGAAGTGATACCGGTTGCCATGATCTTACGCCCCTGGACCGCGCCGATCGAGAAGGAGGAATTGGCAATTCCAAAAAAGGAAGATTGGTATCTGAAGCTTACTGCCACTCCAAACCGAGTGTTTGGTAAAAAACATTCTGGTTGCGGCGCAAATGAGTGATCAGTGGCCGCATGATAGCGAAGAGGTGCCGGTGTTGAAGTTTGAGGATAGAGGTTAGTTGTTTCCTTAGTTTTTTGTTCATCTTCCCCTTATTTTGATTGTTTGAATTTTGAATGTAGAAGCGCACATTTATCAAGCTGCTTTCCCCACGTTTGGTGGATCCATGGGGGTGCCCCCGCTGGAGTCGGGGGAGCAGTACTGGTATGATAGAATCAGGTCGTGCTTCCTGTACCCTGTTGCTGGGGCCTTCACCAATCCACCTATCGCAACTGAAGGTGCGCATATTCCCAATCCCCGACCCTTGCGATCAGTGACCTCCGCTGGAAAAGAGATTCTATATCTTTCCAGCGATGAGTCTGTTGGGTCTTCGAATGGGGAGCTAAGTTCGTGGTCTAACATCTTTGCAGGTGTGTTGCGCGACTTGGGGATTGACCCAGAAGAAAAAAAGAAGAAACCCCCAAAGCGGAAGAAGGTAATCACCTTAGACGCTGAGGTGACCAGCAAGAAAGGCGGGAGTAGCCGCGCAACTGCTGGTGTTGCTGACAAAGGTACTCTCCGCCTTCGTCAAAGTAACTTGGAAGATTACGTTATTATCAGTGACTCACTTGAAGGTTTGTCGCATATAGGCGAGAAAAAGACTGGAGCTGGTGGCTCAAAAAGCTCAGGGAGCGCGGGTTCTCGTAACCCGGATGCTGGGGCCACTCCCTCCTCCATTGCGCATGATGAAGAGGAGGAGGAAGAAGACGAAGAAGAAGAAGAGGAGCCTGCTGCCAAGTTGGTAAGCAGTAAAAGAAGTAGGACGGAGACCACTGCTGGTGGGTCTGTTGCGCCGAAGGCTGGTGCGGTTCCCTTGAGTGGGAAGCAGAGCAACTTGCGCTACCTTTACCGATTTTCTCCTGGTTAGTTTTCCTTAGTTTCTTGCTCTTTGTTGCTTCCTCTTTTTAACACCTAGCTTCTGCAGAGGCCAAGAAGAATACCCCTGAGAAGAAGGGTGTCACGTTTACAGATCCCTTAGAACCGACGCAAAAAAGGCCTAAGGTTACCATCAAATCTTTCAAGACTTCTGTGGTAGAGTCTGAGAAGGATAAACAGGCTGCTGAGGGGGAGAAGAAGAAAGCTGCTGAAGAAGAGAAGAAAAAGGCTGAGGAGGAGGAGAAGAAGAAAACCGAGGAAGAAAATAGGAAGAAGGCTGAAGAGGAGAGGAAAAAGAGAGCTGCTGAGAAAGAGAAGAAAAAGGCTAAGGAGGAGAAGAAGAAAACCGAGGAAGAAAAGAGGAAGAAGGCTGAAGAGGAGAGGAAAAAGAGAGCTGCTGAGAAAGAGAAAGGGAAAACCTCTGGTAAGCCTGCCGGTAATGAACCGAAGGATACCGGGACCGCTGCTACCACCCCTCATGATGCGGCGCAGGGTCCGGGGGCCATTCACATCGTGGGGCTTGATCGTCCCCAACAGGAAAAAAGGAAAGAAACGGAGGTTGACAAACCTATCCGGACTGCGCAGCCTGATGCCACCCTCCATTCTATTAGGGTAACTTCTACTGGGGGGTCTGGTACACGTGCTTCTGGTGGCGCGAGTTCTGGTGGTGGTGGGGGATATAACCCACAAGTAATCGGCCCAAAGGATACCCTTGGACCTTGGTGATATCTATTATAAGACTTACACCGAGGAGGAACGTGGTAATGCTCCCCACCGAGCTCCATGGAATTTAAAACAGAAGGACACTTTTCAGGAGTTTGCCCCTTGTCGCGACTGGTTCTTGAATTCCTTCCCCCTGTTGAAGTTAACCGACAGAAGGCGCGGACTCACGATGAGCTATATGAAGCGTATGTGGTTGGGGAGGCCAATACTCTCTCTGCCAGCCACCAAATTGTGCGTGAGTGGCGCACCATGATTAGGGAGCGGTCGGATTGGGAGAACTATCGCCAGCGCCTTGTGAGGCAGGCGAAGGAGTTTGAGAAGGCTAACGCCAAGTTTGATGAAGAGAAGGCCAAGTTTGAGGCTGATAAGAAATCAGAAGAATGGGGGCGCGTGGGCCTGAGGGGCAAGCTTCGAGCTGCCGAGGATCTGCTGGCGAAAGAGAAGGCTGAATGGAAGAAGATATGTGAGAAGGACAACCAGCGCGCTTATGCTGCTCGAAATAAGATTACTGAGCTCGAGGGTAAGGTTGCTGAACTGACCAGCAAGGTCGAAGAAATACAAGCTGCTAAGGAGCATGCCGAGGTTTGTCAATTGTTGAGCCTCTGTCCTTGTGTTTTTTGCTTGTAGATTTGCTTAAACCTTGTCTCCTTTTGTAGGCTGAACTACAGGCGTGATTATCTAGTAAGGACAAAGATCTTACGGCCAAGGACGTTGAGATTGCAGATTTGAAGCGTCGCCTGCAAGAGCAGGTGGATCGAAGTGAGTCCTTGGAGATCGACCTCGAGGCCGAGAAGGGTAAAGCCGCGTCTGCTGAGGAGGCCAAGCAAAAAGCTGAAGAGGCGCGAGACGTTAGTACAGCGGCCCTCAATGTAGCGCAGACTAACTATTCTGAGGCTCAGAGCATCGTTGATACTCTTGCCTCTGAAGCCGAGTGGATGCGCGGCAGAGGAGTAGTTCTGGTATGCTTTCTTTTGCCTTAAAGTTTTATTTGCTAAGAGTTATTTCTAATCCATTGCCTTCGCTGTAGGTTGCGAACTCTGTCCTTAACGCTGGAGAACTGGATCGCGCTGTTGCTGCTCTTATAGATGCCTCGCGCGCGGTAGGTCATCGTGGAGGCTATCTTCAATGTGCGCAACATGCTGAAGAGGTGTTTGGGCAGGAGTTTGACACTAGTCATTGCTCAGTGACTGACCAGGCTGACGCTGAGTTAGCACGTGCCGAAAGTGCTTACGATCACCTGTCACTGCCTGTGATGGACTTGGTCGCAAAATCTCTAGAGCATGATGACTGGTGCCAACGTCTAAAGGCTATTCTCGACCCACCAGAAACTGTTGAATTATCTGATGAGCATGAAACGGTGGGCAATGATGGCGATGGTGATGGCGATAAGCGCGACGATGATGATGCTGGTGATGGCTTTGAATAGATAGTGTTGACAAGCTTTGTGTCTTGTAAAAATTTTTATCTTTAGGTTTTGAATGTAACCAGTGTGCTTGTTTTGGGTCAAATGAATGATAGTTGGTTTTTATGCAATTGCTGCGCGGTTGCGCTTATTTAATATGATGTTTATGTTTATTCTCTGACTCGTTACAATTATTGCACTGTTGTTAGAAACTTTGGTTAAGTTAGCGCGAATAAATGTAAGTGTGGCTCTTGTGCGAGTGTAACTGCCCGGTCTCGTGCTATGTTCGCGGAGGACCTTGGAGGCATAACTCAAGAGCTCGTAATTTACTGAAGTGTTTTCGTGCTAATCAAAAGTTTAACATGCATTTGTAACATAAGAGTCTTCACGATAAAGGAAAACATGTCGTATGCTTTCATTAATTGAGAAACAGGCGCTTGGGCCAACATACATCGCATATAAGTAACATAAGGGGCGTTTAGCCAAAATAGGAAATTAAAAAGGCGCGTAGCCAACATGAGTGAGTAAGGGCGCAAGGCCGGTAGTAGTTACATATAACACTTGCGCAGTTGTTGCGCGTTCCATGTGCGCGGGATGATATATCCATCCAGGGTGCCCAACTTGTATGCCCCTTTCCCTAGCACTTCGTGTATCAAGTATGGGCCTTCCCATTTGGGTGCTAGTTTTCCTGGGCGTTCAGCGTTTGATGCTTCGTTGTCTCTGAAGACATACTCCCCTGGAGTGAAGGTAAAAATGCGCACTCTTGCATTGTAATACCTTTCCAGTTGTGTCTTGTACTTGACTTCTTTGATCCGCGCAATTTCGCGTCTTTCTTCCAGTAAGTCCAAGTCGAGACGGCGCTCTGCCTCGTTATGAACCGTGTTGACTGCTATCAAGCGCGGTGAGGGGAGTCCAACTTCAGCTGGGATAACTGCCTCCGAGCCGTAGACCAGGCTAAAGGGAGTTTCGCCAGTACTTGTTTTCGGCATGGTTCGCCCATAGGATGCTTGGGAGCTCATCTACCCATCCTCTTCTCTTTGTGCCCAGTCGGGCTTTGATCCCCTCGACAATACTTTTGTTCACACTTTCAACCTGCCCGTAGCCTTGAGGGTGCGCAACGGAGGAGAAAGTGTGTTCGATTTTCATCTCTTCCATCCACTTCTCGAGGTCGTCTGACGCAAAGTTGGTATCGTTGTCTGTTACGATTTTGAGTGGGAGACCAAACCTGCAAATGATGTGTTCCCAGATAAACTCGCGCACCATCATTGCAGTAGTTGAGGCGAGGGCTTTGGCCTCTACCCACTTGGTAAAATAATCAACGGCCACGATTATGAACTTGACGGCACCAGGAGCGTCTGGGAAGGGTCCCACCATATTAATCCCCCACTGTTGAAAAGGCCAAGCAGTGGATACCGGGATAAGATCATTTTTTGGGCGTAGGGTCTTTGGAGAATGCCGCTGACAAGAGTCGCATTTGCGCAGCTCTTTCAAGGCGTCGACGTGCATCCGTGGCCAGTAATATCCGTCGTTCATAATCTTCGCGACGACCATGCGTGGTCCTGCATGGATGCCACAGATCCTTTCGTGAATCTCTCTGATCAAGTAATTCGCATCTTGGGGGTCCACGCAGCGCAACCGTGGCCCCAAGAAGGACTTGCGGTATAAGATCCCACCATTCATTTCATAATGTAGGGCCTTGTTTTGAATCTTCCTTGCCTCTACTTTGCTCTCCGGGAGTGTACCTTATTGCAGATATTGGATTATAGGAGTCATCCAAGATGGCTGCCCTACTTCAATCACATTCACCTGGCGTAGCAGGACTGATGGATTTTTGAGTACCTTAATCCTGACATCTTTGGCGAGATGTTGAAAAGAGATTGAAGCAAGCTTGCTCAAGGCGTCTGCTGGTTTGTTTTCAGAGCGATTGATGTGAACTACCTTGTAAGATTTGAATTGTTGAAGCAACTCTTTTGCTTGATCTAAATACAGGGCCATAACTTCACCCTTTGCATCGTATAGACCGTTGATTTGACTGGCGATCAAGAGTGAATCAACATGCGCTTGCAGGTTTTGAGCTCCCATTTTTATGGCGAGGTGTAAGCCTGCCAAGAATGCCTCGTATTCCGCCTCATTATTGGTATTCTTGAAATCCAACTTGATGGCGTATGTAAATTCATGTTTCTCAGGGCTCACCAGGCGCAATCCGGCTCCTGCGCCGTTCTCATTTGAGGCTCCATCGGTGTATAGCAACCATAACCCATCATTTGTTTCTTTTGTGGGAGTCTCAACGATCTCACAATCTTTAATCTTATCCTCTGGGACTTCCATGATAAAGTCCACTAGTACTTGACCTTTGATTGCTGGGCGCGGCCTATATAGAATATTGTGGCCCCCCAACTCTATCGCCCATTTTGCTAGCCGCCCGGATGTCTCTGGCTTTTGCAATATTGTGCCGATGTGGAAATTAGTAAGCACGGTGATGACATGGCCTGTGAAGTATCTGCGTAGCCTCCTGGAGGCATGTAGCAGCGCAAGTACTTGCTTTTCCATTGTTGAATATCTCGTTTCTGGGTCTGTAAGCACCCTACTGACGTAATAAATTGGAGTCTGGACTCCATTTCTTTCCACCAGCAACACCGACCCAACTGCCTTGTCCGAAGAGGACAAGTACAGGATGAGTGGTTCTTTTTCATACGGCGCGGTCAGGGTAGGGAGCTTAATCAAACACTGTTTCATTTGCTGAAAGGCGGCCTCTGCTTCAGGCGTCCACTTGAATTCTTGTTTTTTCACGCAGTTTCGCAGAGTGCTGATAAAAGGATATGACTTCGCTGCGTGGTTTGACAGAAATCTGTTAAGCGCGGCTAGGCGGCCGGCCAACCTTTGCATCTCTTTGATCGTTCGCGGCGAGGGCATCCGCTCGATGGCTTGAATCTTCTCTCGATTAACTTTGAAACCGCCATTTGTGACTATGAAGCCTAAGAATTTGCCTTCCTCCATACCAAAAGAACATTTGGTTGGGTTTAACTTCATATTCACGCTGCGCAAAGAGTTAAATGTCTTCTCAATGTCCTTTAACATCTGGTCTTCCTCAGGACTTTTAATCACCAGATCATCGATGTAAACCTCGATATGCTTCCCAATATCTCCAGCGAAGGTCTTATCCATCAGGCGTTGATATGTCGCGCCAACGTTTTTGAGGCCAAACGGCATCTTTGTGTAGCAGAAGATCCCAAGATCGGTTCAGAAAGCTGTCTTGTCTTCATCCTCAAGCTTCATTTGAACCTGATGGTACCCCTTGTAACAATCTAAGAAGCATTTCCATCTGTATGGTGCGAGAGAGTCTATCTTTTTGTCGATCTCAGGCAAGTAGTAACAATCTTTAGGGCATGCCTTGTTGAGATCGGTATAATCGACGCACATTCTCCATCCTCCATTAGACTTCTCCACCATCACCGGGTTTGCAACCCAACTTTGATAGCGTACCTCTCTCAAAATTCCTGCCTTTAACAGCTCACATACCTGTTCGTTCATCGCTTTAGTCTTATTCGCCCCTAAGCTGCGTCTTCTTTGCACTTTTGGTTCGACAGAGGGATAAGTATTCAGACAATGCTCGGTAATGTCGCGCGGGACACCGGTCATGTCGGCCGGAGTCCAGGCGAATATATCCATATTCCTGAACAGGAGTTGCTTGAGATGCGTTCTGATGTTTGGTGAGATTGCGTGGCCTATCGTCACCGTTTGCTCCGGGTATTTGCGGTTTAACACCCATTTCTCTGGCTCGGTTGTTGAAACCTTCGCCGCTTTTGTTGGGCGCATCTCTTCTGTCGACATTACTTCTTTCTTGGCATAGATAATTGCCACCCCCGTCTCAGTTGGAAACCCTATCGCTGAGTGGGGCGTGGAAGTTATCATGTTCAGTTTGCCTTGCGTTTCTCTCCCAATCAACACATCATGCCTCGATTTGACAGGCATTATCATGAAGTTTACATTCGTTGTTCTTGAATGCTTCCCGTCCGATAGCGTGACGGAGAAGCTGATTTGGCCAAGTGGGAAGACCATCTCGTTGCAAAATCCTGACAGAGAGTAATCAACCGGCTCGAGTCTCGCTTTGTCTTCATCGTCAAATTGATTAAAGCATTGCTAATAGATGATATCGACTGTACTTCCCGGGTCAATGAAGACGTACTTCGTTTCATAATGGCCGATAATACCGGTGATGACGATGGGTCGTGTGGCGCGAGGAACCCCGCGCACCACCGGGAAAATGACCTGTTGCTCTTGCCATGTCGGCTCGTAGGGTCGCTTGCCTTTATCTCTGCGCTATATCTTGGCCCGTTGACCATGTGCGTTTCCAAACATCTAACTTTTTTCTCTCTTCTATCATCGTTGCGTTGGATATGACGTGTCTCTTTGCGCACGTTCTTTACCAGATGGCCTAGTTTTCCGCTTTTCAGCGCTTTCTCGATCTCTTGACGTAAGCTGATACAGTCATCTGTAAGATGGCCTGTATCCTTGTGAAAATCGCAGTACAGGTTCGGGTCTTGGCCCTTCTTGTTCGTCATAGGCCTTGGAGCCTTGAAGTCGTGATTCTCCGTCATTAACACTTCTTTTGGTGTCTTCGTGAGCGGAGTCCAATGCTTTTCTTGGTTATCATCCCTGACTGCTTTTCGATACCCGATTCTATCAATTGTTTCGCGCGCATCTTCTCTATAGCGCGGCCTCTCTTCATGGCCCCTTAATCTTCCGGATTTCCAATCGTTACTTTTGTGCTTGTTGCGCTTGTTTTTATCGCGCGAGTTTCCCTTGGAAAATCGATCTTTAGTATAAGAGTTCTTGTTACCGGCCAGTGACTCTTCAGTTTGCGCGACTATTTTCGCGGCTTCCATGAGCTTATCCCATTCTTTGGGCATTCCATCTTTCCCAGTGATAGTTCTGATGAGACTATCACAGCGAATGGCCTTCTTGAAGTGGGCGCGCATGAGTTGTTCACTTACGCCACCAATTTCCAAACACTCCTTGTTGAAGCGAGTGATGAAATCTTCTAAACCCTCGTTCTCTCTGCGCCAGATATCTGTTACCTCAGCTGTGTCTCGCTGGTAACGTCTCTGCTGGCTGAAGTGATTCACAAACTGTGTCCTGAAATCAACCCATGACTTGATTTTCCCAGGCGGTAGGCTGTCGAACCAAGCGCGAGTAGCCCCGGTAAACGTCTGGATAAACAAATGACACCACATTGGCATATTCCATCCTCCCATGCAACCAACACTTATGAATACTCTGACGTGATCATCAGGATCAGTCAGTCCATTGAACTTTCCGACTGTGGGAGGCAATTTTTCTCTTGATAGCGGCGCAAGAGCGATCTTTGGGATGAATTTCGAATGTTCTGCCACTTCAGCTGGTCGATAGGCGAGGCGAAAGTCTCGCTCTGCCTCTTCAGTGTACCCCACGTGTTGTCTTGGTTTGTAGTATTCATGGTTCTTCTGCAAGCGATTGAAGACTGACGAACTCTCATCATCCTGCCAAGTTGGATCATTCGGGTCAGTATCATCCCATTCATTGTTCATGTTGCGCGGCATGAGCCGGCTATGAACTGGACCTCTTTGGACATGTGACGGATAGTCATAATAGCTTTCTGTCTCTCCCCGGGTATCGCGCGTGTCATGCACGCTTGGCCTTCTCGTAGGGGGAGGTCTGTTAGCTCTTCCTTGGAGGTTTTGCTGTGGGGGTATTTGGCGCGCCCCCTGGCTCGGACCCAAAGGTGTGATTAAAGATGGTTCTACTTGCAAAACCGTTTGCTGTGCGCTCAAAGACTGGTACGCAGCATTGATGGTAGCAATTTGTTTGGCGTACCAAGAGGCTGGAGTTTCGCCATCTGGTAGCCCTAATAACGCCGAAATGTGCTGAGGTGGAGGTGGATTTGAGGGTCCAGCACCATTGTTTCCCGGGGTTACCGTCTGGGTGATGCGAGTGATGCTCGCGCGGGGTCCCCCAGTGTTGGTTACTTCGATTTCACCGATTTCTTCTACATGTTGGACTTGGACGTTTTGATTGTCCTCCCCCAACACTGCATTAGAGTTTGCTCCGAAACCAAACTCAGGAATGATTCCTTGACCAGCCATGATCGAAGGAGAAAACAACAAAAACTCAGAAAAAAGAAGATGAAAGTGATTTGTAGAAAACCGGTGGGCGCCAATGAAGAAACACAGAACTAATTTTAGGGTGGATTAGTTTGGTTTATGCTTCTATCATAGTGGTTAATCTTCTAATGACTTTCTGAGCTTCGTAATGATCTTCTACACCTGCAAAACAGAACACCGCTACTCGTTAAGAGGGGAATGTGGGGGTTTCCCTCTTAACCGGGTTCCGGCGTGAGAATAAGCGACTGTTTTGAGGAGATAAGTATGTATTGAGAGTAGTAGAGAGAATGGAATGTTTAACTTGTGGACTGAGGTCTCTATTTATAGTCGGAGAGGTGTGAGAGGATGTGGGCTGATGGGCCTTGGGCCGGAAGGCGACAATCATAGAGGATAGACTCTTTGTCTCACTGGTGTCGACCGTTAGTTGCTTCTGGGAGCTCCTTGGTGCTGGCGCACCGTGACTGGAGCCACTTGTCATGGTTGTTGGCCTGGCCGCCCCTCTGCCATCAGCAGGTAAGTGAAGATCGTGGGGCATGTGTCTCTACCCTGTGATTGGTGCCACGTAGGCGTCCTTAAGTATTCTCTGTCTCCTGCATGTCAGACGATCGTGGAGCACGATTGAGCAGGATCAGAAGGACGCCGATTGGCCCTTTCACTCTGCCACTTGTACCTTGTGTACTATCTGAAACAGCCTTGTGCCGTAGTCACGCGTGATTCTTGCTGAACACGTAACTACCCCGCGCTGGGTATGGGCTACTGAATGCTTTTTCAGAATGCTAAGTGTTGAAGGTGGTGTTTTCTCTTGTTCAGACCTCGCGCTGGATGAATAAATGTTGTTGTATCCCGCGCGAGGTTGATAATAAGAAAGTTGTTGAATAAGGAGTATGGTCCTACGCGCGCCCTGCATGAAGGCATGCGCGACTTTTTGGGACCATACCCCTTCACACATAATATTAAGATTTGTAGGAATATGAATTTGATTTGACTTTTAGCATACGTTGAATGGGAACACTAGTGACCCACTTGATAAACAATCATCTCATACATCCAAATAGCTAAACCATACATGGTCATGTTGATGCCGTTAAGACATTTTTTTGGGTCGTGATGATCTAGTTAGGGCTTATACATAACAATCTTTTGGTAAATCACTCGGCTCTACTGTCACCTTAACTTCGTTTCCCTCGACGATCACCACCTGGCGGCCAACATTTTGCCTTCACGACCATCACCATGAACCTCTTATCAAAACTCGTGAGTTTGTAGGTTCTTACATATAATTTGTTTGTGTTGATTAATTTCATCTTTTTAATATGTTTGTTATATCCGGTACCATCTTCAAATGTTGGGGGGATATTCCACGGTCCTCCCAACTGCTGGAGTGATCACACTCCACAAGCTAGCTTAACCCATAGCTGTCTGGGGGTGAATACCCAACCGAGAGCGAAGAGCTTGGCCGTGGGATGCGGACACCAAGATTCGAACCCGGGACCTCTAGGGAGAGGGTGGGTGAGGCTAGCCAACTGGGCTACCCCAGAAGGTTACCATCTTCAAATGTTGAACAAGCTTCATATACAAAGTGAGGCGTGTTTGGAATTTGGATCATTGTGGAATTACACAATCAACATAATGCCTAATCGGTTACTACCCTTTTATCGAATGTTTCGATGAATAAAAAACAAATTGCTTAATTTCGATGGAAAAAAAAAAACCAAATGATTCCTGATTTCAACACATGTTTGATACTGATTTTGTTTATTTTCACGTTTGAAAGTTGTTGATAGAAGTCAACGCGTAAGAACAAATCAAACTGAAAGTGGTTTGACAAGCATTTCAACTTGATAGATTGATGAATTAATGAAGATGGGGGATCAACGAAATATTAGAAAGAAGATTATTGGGTTTTTTCTTGATACGCCCCATTTACGGTATGCACATATAATATATATATATGTGTGTGTGAGTCCGGGGAGGGCAAAAGTAAAATTGCTAATTTTAACGTTATTTTATTTTACTAATTTCGCGAAAATAACGTTAAAACCGGCAGACGGTTAATCATGCATTATGTGGTGACGTTGATTGCCGAAAGACAAATAAGTATATGCATTAATCGGCCTTTGTCCCGATTGTTTTGTGCCATGTGCCTTATGTCCAAGGCTTGATTTCAAACTATTATCGAGCTGAGGGTCTCACTTAAAGCAGCCTCTTTATTTCTACGGGTAGAGATAAGGCTGTCTACATCTTACCTCCTCAGACCCTACCTTAGTATGATGATGATTGGGTTTCCTCTTGAATTGGTGTATAGACATTATAGCCTAGTGGAGATAGATATGATCGGGTGGTTTCCCTGATGGTAACGATGATACTCAGTGGTCCATAAGTGATCCAAATTTGCCGCTAAACCCATCGAACATTATGTTTTTACTTACATAAAGGAATTATACTTTTATCACATGAAAAAACAAAAAAGAAACAAAATATACTGTAGTTACATGGCTATTCATGCAGTTGTACGTGAATATCATCAAAACATTATCACGACCTATTAATCACGGATCAATGAAAAAACAAAAGAATTTTCATATTCAAAATCGTTACTAATAATTGATGGAACAGTTAAACTACTTTAATTCCACTAGGTCGTTTTCCTTCCATTGCATCTTTTTTATCGCGACAACCGACACAGAGAAAAGGACCTTGCCACGGTTTAGAGCTCGTGGAGAAGATGGAACCAGCATTAACCGATATACCTTCGCTTGCGGCTAGGCCAACTTGACACACCGCACATGTGAACAGTCCGGATGTAGACGAGCCACACGTCTCAGAGTTCCCTAATCTACGCATTTTTAAACAAAATCAAAATTGACACCTAAGTAGTTAATGCGGTAAAATATTGCTTATATATATAGCAATTTAACACTAACAATTCAGTATATTCTCTACCATTAACAACAAATAAAACTTTTGCAACTTGCAAAACACTAACAATTGTAGGAAGTAGGAACTGACTAAGACTTAAAACACTAACATTTAACAGTAACAACTAACAATTAAGGCTTAAAACACTAGCAGCAGCAATAAGAAGAAAAACAAATGGTAGAACTAAGAAGAAAGGTACTCATATCGTGAAAATTGGTGATATTATCGGTACCGATATTCTGACCGATATCACCTGTGATATATCGGGATATTAACTCCATAGATTGACACTTTGGTCTAAAACCAACATTTTGACATTTTGTTGTTATTTATATACAAACTTTCAATAATTTGTAGATAAGTCTACAAAACTAATTTTTATACTACTAAATCTTTCACAAATTAAAACAAAAAATTATAAGATAAAGTTGGGAACATTGTTGGAAAACAGGCCCTTGAATGAACACAAAAACACATGTGAACGAACTCGCTCGACTCTTTTGTTATTTATCAAAGAAAGTACACCAATTACAATGACCCTAACCATCTATTTATACTAAGCTTGTTCTAATCCTAACCCAACTCAAACACTATTTTAAAAATAAAATAAACGGACTAGATAGACCTATATAATAAACAGATAATTCAAACTATCTAAACAAATAAACCAAACTATATTTATCTTGAACCTACTTGAATTATCTTTAACTCATTTAAACTTTCTGGATAATCCTCCAAATCAGAATTATCTCTTCAAACTTAATTACCAAAGTTGTTAATGATGAATAGCGACAAATACCGATAAGGTACCTATATGCTACAAAGCGAATAACGATAAACACCGGGTGCTATTTTATAAATAGCGATACACTATAAAAAATGAAAAAAAATTATATGTATATTATATCAAAATACCCTTGGTATATACACGATTTTACATGTAAATTAAAAAAAAACTAAAATTCAGCTATTTATAGCTATATTTAATCGTTATTTATAATTTAAAAAATAAAAATAAAAAACTGAAAGCTCGCTATTTACATACTTTGTAGTGACCTTCGTTTGCTATAGCGACCATAGCGACCGCTATTGACAACTATGTTAATCACAGAAAAATGCCTTTTGGTTAGATTTTTGAAGTCAGGGATATAATCATGAGAGAAAAAAAACGATGTTTTCATAAACCGGCCGATCATCAACTTGGCCACTTTACTGGTCCATTAGTTGGACCGCTTTCAAGAACAGTTTTGACGTCGTCAATAATATAAAATTTAAAAAGGATATATAAATAATTTAAAACAAAATATGAAACTACTGTATTTTTTTTATAAATTTACAATTTTTCCGAAATTTATATTTATCGACACACTAGAAGAGAAAAAGGCGAAACTAACCTTTCTGCAAGCATTGCTGAACCTTCTTCAAAGAGTTCCTCAACAATACATACAGCTGACAGTTTTTTGGACAGTTTACTAGCGCAACCACCGTGGAACTTGGTTCTGAACAACAATGACCGGAGCTTGCTCTGCTGTTTCGGGGGTGGAGAAGGTGGCGGCAATGAATTATCGGGTGGGACTATATCCACAACTATGCAGGTTGTATCATCTTTCAGTCCCCTTGTTCTTAATGCTTCCTGAATTTAACAACTATCAGAAACAAAGTTCTAGATACCATCATCCAAAAATAAAAGTTGTTGCAATTTTCATAAACAGTGTAATAATAAAACTATTGGTAAAAAGTTACCTTGACTACTTGCCTAGCAGCAAGTTCTGCAGGCAACCCGCGACAAGATTTAGCGGCGGTCTCAGACGACAAAGCGTCCCAAATGCCATCGGAAGCAATTATAAGCCTTCCACCACCATTTGAAAGCTATGAACACCACAAAAGTTGAAAAGAATATTTATTTCCTTAACAAACAATTATCGTTTATCAACAACAAAAAAATAACGTATTTCTAAAAAACGTTGCTTGTGTAATGGCCAAGTCGAGTTTGGGATGAAACATGTAGTAAACGGGTCATGTCGGGTTGGGTTGACCTATAAACACTTTTGTTCATCATTGCACGTAAAAAGACTTAAGAGGTTGTATCATCCCATTTTAGTGATTTTTTCGTTTTTGCTTATTGGCACATTTGAGATCAAATAACAATTCAAATTGATCCATTCAATAAGTTATTTTACCTTTACTTGCTTCACGTATGGTATTGGAACAATAAATTCGCCAACATCCATATCACCGATAGATCTCGAAAGACATAACCCACCTGGCCAACAACGAAGCGGTCCAATCTGTCACAATTATAACAAAATCCATCACAATCTGAAGCTAATCAACCATAAAACTATCTTACTATGACTTTATAAAAGTCAAACCTCAGGGCCACCAACAACATTGAGTCTCCCGACTTCTCCTCCACTAGCAGTCACACGTTCTCTTCTAAAAATATCATTTTTGAAATCAAACCCACATTTCAAACAACAAAAATATACCGGAATTTAAAACAATATAGATTTTATCATTTTACTCACTCTTCGGTGTTTTCCTCAAGCCTATGGTCAACAGTCAACACGGATACAACTCCGTCTGGTGTATCAAGAATGCAACGAGAGTCTCCAACCGAAGCAACTGTCACTGTCCATTTATCAACAATCACAAAGGTTGCAGTTGTTCCAGATGTTAGTCCTGGTCAAAAGTCAACAAAAAGATTAGTCTCTAGACAAGAACTTTATATATTTATTTCTTTATATTTTTTGTAATACCTTTGCTTTGGAACTGCTTATCGGTCTTTACAAAACCAGCCACCAAAGCTCTAGGTAAAGCTTGAAGCCACTCATCACAGTTAAGACCATGAGGTATTGCATCCAAAACATGGTTTAAAAGATTATCGCGTGAGTATATCGCTGCAGCATCGCCATTGTGACCATCAAAAATCTGAAAATATACATCAGTTAAAGATTAAAGATTTCATCTTTTTGAGCCTCTAAACAAAATTTGTATTCTTTTCTAATCATGATCAGTTTCATAAGAATTTTTTCCAAATTTCACGGGTTAAAGCGAGTTGCTTGAGAGTTGGTTAAATGTCTAGAATACCCTCTAAATGATCTAGTTGATCCATTGATACCATTGGTTTGTGTAATGATCAATGGCAAAGTAATCATCTTTTGCTCTATCCAAACACTCAAAACCACTTATCTAGTCTATTTATTTATTTATTTATTTTTTTTAATTAAAAAGTTATAATCATGGGTCCTAATAAAGAGCTCTATCCAAACACTCAAAACCACTTATCTAGTCTATTTATTTATTTTTTTTTAATTAAAAAGTTATAATCATGGGTCCTAATAAAGACACACCCAAAATCTTAAATTCACACCCAATATACGGGCCGTATAAGCCCGTATCTGACATAACAAATATTGGGCCGTAATGCCGTATAATGTTATACGGCTCGTATAGACGGAGAAAATATTAGGTCGTATAACATTCCATACGGGTCATATAATGTTATACGGCCTGTATGCATGGAGACAAAAAAACATTCTCTAACATTTTTTTTGTGCAACAATCAGATATGTAGGGGGTGTGGGAATAGTGGGAGCCATAATCATATATTAGGATTTCAAATCATTAGAAATTTGCAGTAGAATGTCAGGTAAAAGGGCAAAAAGCTGCGCATTGATACACGATAATCAGATAATAATATATTCCAATATGCAATCCCAAACACTCCCTAAATGGATCAATACAGCACATTCAATTGCTCATCAAATCATTTTCTTACATATTTTATAACATAATCCTGATAGATAAAATTAATGAATTATGATCAAAACTACCAAACACACACATATTCTCACAATAATGTAATAAAATCATGACAAAATGAAGAACAACAACATACCCCAAAAACAGAAAAACTTGTGGAAGAATCCCCATGAACCCTCTGGCAACCAGTCTTCATCAAGAAATAATCTTCACCTTTTCTTGATTGAGCAGAGCACCCATATTTCACAAATGGTTTCTCCATCTTTTCACTTCTCAATTCTCTACTCATTAACATAGCTAAAGACACAAAATCAGGATGACGTGGACCCCTCTCCACCCTTGATCCCATCTTTACTCCAAAACCCTTAAATTTCCCCCAAAGATTTCAACTTTATAGCTATAGCAATAGCATTGTTGGTAACCAAAATGCAGATAATGGGTTGGATTTATATGATGTGAAGAGGTAATTGAGGGGAAGATTCGAGCATAAAGGAAAGTGCTGATTGTGTACAAGAATTGGAATGTGGTTGAAAACAAGATGTGAATAGAAAATGCAGATCTGATTATTGTTTACAACTGTGGTAGGAAAGAGAAGAAGAAGAAATGGAAAATAGGAAGAAAAGAAGGAAAGAAAGAACGCGGAAACAATTGACAGCTATGAATCCCAAAATCAATTCCCCCAATCATTTCAATCCTGTAAACATAAGCTGTCATCAAAATCCAAATGTTTGTTGGTATTTATTTATTTATTTATTTTTCTAAATTCAAATGTTTATTTAATATTTAGAGTAAAATGTAATTTTATCCCCTGGGGTTTAGGCCAATTGGCACTCTTACCCCCTAACGAAATAATTGTAAACCCCCTAATGTTCGGTGTTATGTCGCAAGTTTACCCACTGGCATCAAATTTGTTAACTGATCTGTTGACTTGGCGGTGAAATGACTATTTTACCCTTTTATTTTACCCCCCAACATTCCTGTTATGTTGCATAATTACCCCCCACAGGTAAATTACTAAAATGCCCTTTCTTATTACCCCCTATACTTTGTGTTAAGAAGCAATTTTACCCCCTGCAACTTCCAAAACCCTTCCCGCCACCACCCATATTCGATTATTATAAACCCCTGCTCTTAATAATCAACTCATTGATAACTTATGATGCATCATCAAAGAAGCTATGTTTTAACACTTGCAGAACCAATCGAAAACACATCAACGCCATTAATAAACTCACATATTGATTCAATTCAAATTGATTTAAAAGTTGTAACAGAAGCTTGATATAACCATTTAACAGCCTCCTTCACATTAGGCGGTTCAGCTACATTTGTTGAAATAAAACAAGTAAAATTTAAGGTCTAAGAATCCTAGAAATTCATGTTATGTTTTGGTGATCTCATTTGCAGCAACTGCATATATAATCAAGAATCTATCAGCAGCAACTGTTATATTATCAAAGAATGATTTGTCATTTTAACATCAAATAAAGGAACAAACCAAACTGTAATGCAAATGCACATGAATCTAATTGCAACAGCCAACAAAACATCAAACATAACTGCACATGTAACCTGTATGATCTTGTAACTGTCATCTAACCTGTATGATCAAACATAACCTGTACATCAAACATAACATGCTGCACATCAAACATAACTGTATGATCAACTATATAAACATCAAACATAACCTGCTGCACATCAAACATAATTGTATGATCATGTAACTGACATCAAACATAACCTGCTGCACATCAAACATAACTGCACATCTAACCTGTAATGCAAGTGTGGACTGCACATAACCTGCTGCACATAACCTACTGCACATTTAGCTGTTGCACTTAGTGGAGGTCCAAACACTAGGCACATTATAACATTTATGCAAATGCACATTATAACTAGATGTCATACACCAATATTTCCACGTATTACCGGTTGGCCCGGTGGGGAGTATCGTGACGTAGTTGATATCATCATAGTCAAATAATAATACAAACTGATTTGAAAGTATAATAAAGTATTACACAACGGTTGTATATGGATCCACAGGCGGATCTTAAAACAGAAAAATAAACACTGTTCATCAGACTTTAGACGTTTAGATCTTGCAATAATCCTTATTAACGCCCTGAGCTCCCAGCCAATTACGTACAGTACCTGTCACTTAATCTTTTTGGAAAATACGTTAGTTTACACTGGTAAATACAATTAACTGACTCTTTTGAAAACATTTATGAAAATTGATTTAAATGCACAAGGCACAAATATCATTTATAACTTGGGACAATTATATAAAAATAATCTTGTATACAGATTTATATGTTCGTTATACATTCAGGGCCCGATATAGAAACCGAGTCAAGATTAACAGACACACCACAAGTATAGGCCCACAAGAGAGTGAGATACCGGGTTACCTCAATAATTTACCTCAATAATTTAACCCCCAAAGGCTTTATTTCAAACAAGACAGATTAAAACGGGTTACCTCAATAATTTAATCACAATCCGATTAAACATTCAATACCCGACCAAGCGGTATTATTATAATACCGTATCCCAAGCCCGTATAGGGAAAATAAGTTAAATGTATTTACCTGAGCTAAAATGTAATTTTATTCTCAGCCGTATATTCAAATCAGCAAGCACAAGTACCTCTACTGGGGCTCTCAATCTGCAACGAAGGTTTTATTAACCTATTAGATTCCTAACGGGTCTTATTTAAGTTGTAACTTAGACCGGTTAGTTTTAAGGAAAGGTTTACGGTTCAAAACGCAAGATTAAGCGAAGACCGGATTAGAATGTGATTTAGACCCAACAAGTATGGACTTGTATAATATGGGTAAACTAAACACATTCTAAATTTTGAAGTGAAAATGATAAGGTTTGACCCGTTTCGGTTAATTCATGTAAACTAGTTACATAAACCGTACCGAATGCGTAAAATGCATAACGGGTAACTAAATGAGTCATGAACATGTTTCACAAGTTAATATGCATTAAATATGTTGTGATATCAGTAGGATACCTTCCATTATGCCCAAAACGAATTTAAAGCCAAATTATGCCCCGTAGGGGTATTTTGGTCATTTTAATGTTTATAAAAGAGGTTAAATAATAATCTGAGTTTCTGGTCTAAATAATCAGTAAAATATTTATTTTATCAAGTTATATTAGTAAGATATCTCACATATGTGAAATTTATCATTCATGGCCAAACTATGCACTGTAGGGGCATTTTGGGGGGTAAGGTGCACGGTACTCCCAACCGCTGGAGTGTACTCACTCCACAAGCTAGCTTAGCCCCATAGCTGCCTGGCGGTTACTACCCACGACGAAGAGCCTAGACACACTTCCAGTTGGGCGTGCCAGGAATCGAACCGGTGACCTCGGGGAAGAGGCGGGGTGAGGCTGGCCAACTGGGCTACCCCAGTTGGTTACTGTAGGGGCATTTTGGTCATTTCACATATGCTTTAAGTGTTAATTTTGGAAATCTGAGTTCAAAAATTTTATTTACTGTTAAAGTATAAAAACTTATTAATAACATCAGTAGGTATCAAGCTTTAGGTGCCTAATATGGTTTTAAACCATACTATGCGCTTAAATCGCATAAAAGTCGATATTTGACGATATTCGGTTTAAATAGGGAAATCTGAGATTTTGACCAGCCTTTACAGTTTAGAATAACTTATTTATTATATGAAATCAGTAGAAAAAGGGTTGACATGTAAAGGATGTATAAAACTCATTTTATTAGCAAAAAGAGCGTTATCGCCAATTACCGAGCCTAGGCGAGAACTCTATGTTATGATCATCTTAAAATTTAATAAAAATTTCCAAAAATCCCAAAATATTATATTACATCAGTAGGTAAAAGGTTTGATGCCAAAATTTTAGTTTAAATAGGATTTATATCAAATATGTCGTTTAATTAATAAAAAAAAAAAAGCCTTCATTTACGATATTGAGCATAACTCTCATTTTAGACCATAAACTGATGTCAAACTTCTAGGACATATTTAAATATCAGTAATAAAGGTTTTTGTCCTCTCACATTTTCAAAAATCTCGTTTTAATATCATATGGGCATAATGGTCAACTTTTAAGCATTTAACGGAAACATGCAATGAACTAGGATTTCTATGGAACCAAGTTGTATAACCTTAGAGGGTTATACTAACCTATAATATGGTCCTAAAGGAACCCTAAGGCATATCTAAACTAAGTTAAATCGGGTCAGAACTGAAAGTCAAAGCAAAAGTCTACTTTTGCGACTTTCGGTTCCGAACCGAGCCTAGACTCAGAATTGTCGGGTTGAACATGCCTAGACATGTTCAATTAATATTTACCAAGTTGTTAAAGTGATAAAACTGATTTTATTGCTTCCACATCATTAGTTATGAATTTTATTTAAAAACCTACTCGTTTGACTTTTATTTTGATTATTTTGACCCGACAATTAACTAAGCAAACATGGTAATTAGGAGGTACCCTTTTGAGGGTTTAATACCAACCTAATTACGATCACGTAGCCATGTTCGTTGCGAACAACGGCTCGACCGTTTAAAAGTCAAAGCGTTTATTACGAACGCTTGAATTTTCGGCTTTAAGAGCCAAACAATTGAACTAAGCACGAAAGGACACTTACGAAGGGTCCAAGCAAGGATGAATTTGGTCTAGGATGCTCAGGTATAAAGCATAAAGCTTCAACTTAGAGCAATCCATATCAAGTGTGAAATGAGAGCAAGAACAAGTAGGAATATATAGGATTTCAAGAACCGTTAGGATCGTTTCTTGTAACCCGAGCTTTGATCAAGACCCTACATGTGTTACCCACTGTATTTTAATACTATGGGTGACTAAAACAAGCCCATAGATTGCAAGAAACAATGTACAAAACAATAAACCAGCAGATATTTTGAACAAAACTGATTTCAGCAAGTCTGGGGGCTCTCGCGCCCCGTGTAGGCATAGCCTACTTCTTACGCGGCCCGCCTCCTTTGCTCAGATCAACAATAACTTTGATAAAATTACAGAAACAGTCCCTGCATGCTTAAAAGACCCTTTCTGACACGTATAAGGCTCGTTAACCTCATTTCAAGGCTATACTATGATGCCTAAACATAGGGGACATAAAACATGCTCAAAAATATGTCGGATGTCGGTTCGTTTAGTCGTACGGTTGCGTTGTTCGGCTAATTACGACAAAACACGAACGGACGCGAAAAACGATCCAAATTACGCGACGAATGGAATTTTATCAAGCCAAACACTAAAATAAAATATTTTAATGATTACATAAATTTTTGGATGTCCGGATATATTCAGAACGTAAGATATGCGCGAAAATGCAAACTTATGCACTTTTTGACGCTTTTAGTCCCTGTTGATCAAATAAGTTTATTTTTGCGCACCAAACACCTCTAAGCCTATTTCTAAGCTATGTAAAGGATATTCAGGGCATGTTTAACTTATGATCATATTCCGGAAGGTTCGATACCATACGAATCGGTATACTTTTGCAGTTTGACGCAAATAGTCCCTCTAATGCACAAACTTGCGCATATCATCGTTTAATAGCGTCAAAGCCTTATCCAATCCATATTAGGAATTATTAAGAGTATTATTAAACATCACGATGTTTCAGGTTCGTAAAAAGGTCATTCAAAGGTATAATTAAACATATTGACACTTTTACCCCCTTAAACTTGCAAAGTTGCGCGTAACGTCACTTAAAGGCATAAAAGCCTTAGACGGCCAATGATTGGCATTCCCGAGAGTATAATCAAATGTCATGAAGCTCTCGATTTGTTAAAAGGTCACTCAGAGGTAAGAATTAATATGTTGACGCTTTTAACCCTTCATCGTGCAAACTTTCAATTAATTACGCAAACGGCTACACTCGATCAACAAGTGGCTCATTTATGAATATGATTACTGTGTAACGTTATTTAGAGGCTTATGTTAAGTATGATAACACTTCCAGTCCTTCCAAAATCAAAGTTTTTGATTTTTCACAAAATTAATCCTTCATAGTCAACGATTGACCTTATTAGGGTTTTGTACACGTGTCAACGTATCATTGGTCGTGATTTTACGAGGTGTTACACTAGATCAGTATCAATACATTAATATATACAATTAGGTCGGTATCAAAACATTAATATATACAATTATTATACATATTAAACCAAAAGATCCTAATATATTAGAGTTCAACTACACTACACAACCATTTCCTGCTGAGGGGGAAACTGGAAATGCAGGAAAGGGCGGCCTCGCATCTTGACAACCAAGGAGACCACAATCGATCGTAGTGAAACATGAATCCTCATGTCCACTGCAAACACAGAAACATCCATGTTCAATAACCCCTGTTTTTTAACCTCACATTACTTGTTCTGTAACCTGACATTAACCACAATCAAAATACTTGTTCGATTTTACCTGAAAAGTGCGAGAACAGGGAGGATCGCTGGTGGACAGGTGGATCAACGGTGGCCGGTGGTGTGGTCGCCGTTACTGGCTCTGCCGGTGGAGGTGGATGTATCATTGCATTCTGTGGTTCGCTCATTCTCTGCTGGCCCAAATGTAGCCGGTGGTGTGGTCGCCGGTGGGTGTGGTCGAAGGAGAATGAGTGGTCGCCGGTGGGTGATGAAGAAGAAGGAGTGGGGGAGTGATGAATCTTAGGGGGTAAGATTGAGATAAGAACTAATATTAAGGGGTAATACTAATATATAAGGTACTATTAAGGTGAAATTACATATTTACCCTTTGACCCTCACATTGTTTTGTAGATCGGTAAGCAAATTTGATGCCGGGGGTAAACTTGCGACATAACTCCGAACATTGGGGGGGTAAAATTGCAATTATTTCGTTAGGGGGGGGGGGGTAAGAGTGCCAATTGGCCTAAACCCCAGGGAGTAAAATGACAGTTTACTCTAATATTTATATTCATATTGTATGGGTAGTTTATAATAAAGATAAAGTCTATAACATTAAATAGTTCCCCATTTCTAACTATATATAAGTAATGGGTGCTCTACATGTCATAATTTTATAAAGAGTTAATTACATAGTCAGAGGCGTCTCCGAGAATTCACGTACCCTGTTCAAGCTTGAAAAAGTATGCCCTTCCGTACAGTGCCAAAGCTTGAGATTCCTGACTGGGGGACCGAAAACGTATATACCTAATAAAATTATAAAACCGGGAGGTCGAAAAGGTATATATCTAAAAAATTCTATACAAAAACTACTTACCGGACATTACTGTGCAAAAAGTTCGGGGGGTCGGGTGCCCCCGGCACCTACAAAGTTGCGCCCCTGATTCCGTAATGTTTTATTATTAATTTAAAAAAAATAATCAAATTAGTATTGGGCTCAATAAACCTAATGCCAAGTGGACTAAATTCAAAACCATAAAAAATAAAAAATAATAATCAAATTAGTATTGGGCTCAATCAACCTAATGCCAAGTGGGCTAAATTCTAAACCATAAAAAGTTATTTGTAAATTGGCCTATATTGGAATTGGTATGTGTTTACTATTTAAAAAATATCATATACATATCGGATTATTTCTTTTTAAATCGCGTGCCCCTCGAAATCACGGGCCTTGTGCGGAGGTCCTCCCCGCACACCTTCAAAGCCGGCACTGTACATAGTGCCTGTGGTTTGCACAAAGTAACGTACCTAGGTATTAATAGTTTAAAATCACCTTCTAAGGTATTAACTTTTCATTTGTAACGTTTGAAGGTATTAACGTTAATTGTTAGTTAAACTATTAGTACCTAAGTATGTTATTTTGTGCAAACCTAAAGGACTAATTATGTTAATACCCTAGAAGTTAATACCTTCAAACGTTACAAAATGAAAACTTAATACCCTAGAAGGTGATTTTAAACTATTAGTACCTAAGTATGTTACTTTGTGCAAATCACAGGGACTAACTATGTTACTTTGTGCAAACCACATGGACTAACTATGTAATTAACTTTTTTTTAAACTTGGAATTTTTTAAAATCTTAATTACTAATTATTTAATAGAGTTAATTACATAGTTAGTCCATGTGGTTTGCACAAAATAACATACTTAGGTACTAATAGCTTAAAATCACCTTCTAGGGTATTAACCTTTCATTTTGTAACGTTTGGAGGGATTAACTTCTAGGGTATTAACATAGTTAGTCCATGTGGTTTGCACAAAATAACATACTTAGGTACTAATAGAATGTAATTTTAAACCTACAAATAACGTTAATACCTCCAAACGTTACAAAATGAAAAGTTAATACCCTAGAATGTGATTTTAAACTATTAGTACCTAAGTATGTTACTTTGTGCAAACCACAGGGACCAACTATGTAATTAACTCTTATTTAATATTTCATTATACATGGTTTCGAACCTAGCAAATACATATAATGCAATAGTAAAATATTAAATAGTTTATCTTTTTAATTAACATAATAAAAATAGAGTTAATTACATAGTTAGTCCCTGTGGTTTACACAAAGTAACAATCTAAAGTACTAATAGTTTAAAATGACATCCTGTGGTACTAACTTTCCATTTTTTAACATGTGAGGGTATTAACTACATAGTTAATTACATAGTTAGTCCCTGTGGCTTACACAAACTAACAATCTAAGGTACTAATAGTTAAAAGGGAATTAACGTTAATACCCTTACATGTTAAAAAAATAGAAAGTTAGTACCTCAGGATGTGATTTTAAACTATTAATACCTAAGATTGTTATTTTGTGTAAACCACAGGGCTAACTATGTAATTAACTCTAAAAAAATACTATATTTTTTTCAATTAATTAATTATCTCTTTCATTCCTTAAGTCTTTAAAAAGGAAGACTATATAAATAAATAAAATCACTATTGTTTATAGGATATTTATCATTACCTTTTTTTTATACTTATCATTACTGTTTCTCTTTCATTCACTCACATTCAAAAATATATTAAAAATTAAAAATTTATAAAAAATGAACAATGTCTTACTAAATTTACCGATGAACAGGAATATTTTCTCTCTTTCACTCACAACCACTCCATATAATATAGAGGATGAAATAGGAATGCTCATATATGGATATATATATATAGAGAGAGGGGGGTTATGGAATAGGAATGCTCTTATATGGATAGATTAAAGAATTATAGAAAGCAATACATGTTAAAAGCCATGGGCGGCCCTGAGGGTGGGTGTGACAACCCGAGTTTTCAAGGTCTTTATTTGTCAAAGTGTTTTCATAATTAGTTGCATTGTAACTTGTTTATGTGTAATTTATGTTCGGTGTGATGTATTGTACTCTAGTTGTTCATGTTTAATTTATGTTTGGTGTGATGTACTGTACTCTAGTTTGGTGAGGTAATAAACTTAGGAACTTATGGACTGTTTAAGTTTATAAGCTTGGCATACATCACATAGAGTTTTGTCATACTCACACGACGAAACATATGTATGTCGTCGCCGCCCATACTTGATGAAACATTGAGGTTTCGTCATCATTACCACGACGAAAGGTTGAGGTTTCGTCATCATTACCACGACAAAAGGTGAACTTTCGTCGAGCCCAGCCGTTATCGAAGCCCAGGAGAGGCCCAATCCTCACACCCTTTTTGAACGTGTATATATTTGTCGCACAACCGATCAGTTGAAACCCTAGACTTTTCTTAAACTTAGCGACGACAATTCCCTCACCCTTCATTCGAAACTCTCAAACCCTAGGCACCACCGATCTATACCACATCAAGGTTAGTGTATAAATATTTTACTGGATGAATTGTTAATGATTTTGGTTCTGTGCTATGATGTCGTATGGATTAGGGAGGGTTAACAATAGTGTGAATCTGATGATTGCATGATAAATGTTTGATAGTTGATTCATGATTTCATGTATAAGCTACATTGGTCGTGACATGTACGTATATATGGATTGATGTATTTTGTGATGATCTAGTGTTGCCTGTATGATGCATAAGAAACTAGGGTTTATGTATTAAGGTTGTTGTCATGATGTAAACGATCCAGTCAGAATGATAAATTAACGATACCCATAATTGAATTGTTAATGCCTTGTTGCGTGTAATGATAACTGGAGACTTGATGATTGGCTGTTGATCATGTTAAAATCGCTGATGATGATGATTAGGGTGCTAGAGAAACGTGAATTTGTAACTGATTGAATCTGTAACTGACTGCTCGACGAAACAGATAGACTTTTGTTATACCACATCTCGACGAAACATGATAAGTTTCGCCATAGTTAGATCGACGAAACCTGATATGTTTCGCCATGGTTCACTTCGACGAAACATGATATGTTTCGTCACAATTTAGCTCGACGAAACCTACGACCTTTCGTCGGATGGTCTTTCGCCGAGGAATCATCTGTTAAATGTTGTATGACTATTCTGTTAACTGTTGGGTGGCTATTGTGGGATATATATGGAATAGGGACACATGTATGAACTGCGTGTACAATATGTAATCCACAGTAGTGCTCGTAATGAACGTGTGATATTCACCAATTTACACATATTTTAGTCCCCCATTTCATCCCCATTTTATGCGTTTTCGGTCGTAAAACCGTCATTCAGATACTTAATCATGTATACTTTTGTTTACAGGCCTAAAACTGCATGCCAGACAAGATGATAGTGAAAACGAGGACTTTCCGGACGAAACGACAAAGCTGCGAACATTCTGTGGAAATTCTGACATGGGCGTTTGGCACAGTCGTGCAATGAGTGGAACGACCGTGCATATCCGACAATATAGCCCAGCCCGGCAATGAACGACGGTGCGATCCGGAGTGCAAGCCAAACCTGAAGATGCACGATCGTGCGGATGATTGCACCCCGTGCGGATCCGATGTCCAGCCCAACCCCGGCTATGCACTGCCCGTTCAAGAGTCCGTGCAACACTTACCCGGAGACGCACGATCGTGCCACCAACGGAACGGTCGTGCGGGATCGAAGACTGGTCAAGATCTGATGATATCATGCGGTATGGTGAACAGTAACTCCAATAATTCAAAAAGTGAACGGTCGTGCACTTTATTGGCACGACCGTGCGAATTCAAAATGATATAAAAAAACATGCAGAAACATTCTGCTCGTAACTCTGGATATTTTGGGAGCAATTCAGGCGATTTTCAGGCTCCGGAGGCATTAGCTTTCACCCGGATTCATGCCACATTATGCCGTTTAGCTCCGTTATCTTCCGGATTCTTAATCTAGTGCTTGTTTATGGTTTGGTTTTCTAATCTTTCCATAATTTTGTTAATGTTTCAAGAATTTAGATTGATTTTCTATGTATTATTGTAAGCCTTTGGGCAAAAACAACAATCCCTTGCTTAGTTATAACCATTAGTATGTTAATTTTGTTTGTAATGACACTTGGAAGTATTTTCTATGTTAATCTTTGATGATTAGTTTGCAACCTTGTTATTGTCGTTGATTTTTTTATTATAAGGAATTATGTTGGATGATTAATATTTGGTTAGTTGAGATAGTTGAAAGATGAAGCTTAATTAATCATGTATTAGTAGACTTTAAACTTGGTTAACTAGTTTAGCTTGGTTAAAATGTGTGCACCATGATACTAGAAATGGTTAGTGGTTTAATAAAATGTAATTATTGTTAATCAAGAAAGCTTTCCGTCACGTAAGGACCTTAACGGGTTAAATGGTGTTGTTATGAATTCTTGTCATGAATCGTTAGCTTAGTTAGTAGTTTAGGCCAAAATTGCTATCTTGGTGAATTTGTATGCACGATTTGTAAAATGAACTCGGTTGTGATTTAATCTAGTTTATGCTTGTCTTGGAGGTTGCATTGTGTTTATCGGTGTCACTTTCCTTGTTTAAGTGAGGTTAGAAAACTCCTAACGGATGACTAACTTATTTTTAAGAGATTTTCATAGACATTTATCAATTGCACGTTAAAGAACAATTTTAGGTGGTTAAAGTGTGTTTATCGTTTTAACTTTCCGAATGACCGTCATGTTAGGATTCCCGAAAGGGATACTAATTGTCTTGAAAATGAAGAATTGACTAAATGTTTCTAGTGGCAAAACCGACTTAGTTTGCATGCTGTGGTTGTGTATAAAGCAAGGCTATTTATCTATTTTCATATTTAAAGTCTATTATGTTTTTATTAAATATTTGTTTATGCTTATTTTAGTTTTTATAAAATCAAACAACTTATCTTTATTCCGTTAATTTGATGAAAAAGGTCTAGTATTATTCCTCCGCCCATTTCCTTGGATCGATACTTGGTTCTTACCGATACTTTACTACATATATGATGGGGTACACTTGCCTCTTTCGTGTGTGTTTTGATGTTGAAGTATAAATCACTTTTATAAATTTAAGACCGAATCGTGTGTTTATCCATGATAAAAATATGTATATACAGAGTCTACGCTACTGACTTGTGGATTAAAAATGTAGCAAGAGCGACTTAAGCGCTTTAGGGGTAAAATCGTCCTTTATTGTGTTTTTGTCGTTTTAGCGTAATTTAGGTGTGTTTTGTAGTTTTCGTTAGTTTGTACTGTTTTTGAATATGCCGAGCGTAGGTTCTATGTGGGAAAAATGTTAGAACAGTTTGCGGATGATAAAAATGGCGAAAACAGGCGAAATCGGCTGCTGAAACTGCATTCTGCAGTAAACAGACTGTTCTGCAGATTTGGCACGACCGTGCCATGGGCCCCACGCCCGTGCGGTTGCGAGGTTGACCGGCACCTCGAGTCGCACCCCCGGTGCAGTTCCGAGATCATTAGGCCAGGATACGCATGTCCGGTGACGCACGACCGTGCGAGCGGTCGAACGACCGTGCGTGAGGCTGGGGGCATTTCTGTCATTTGTGCAGTATAAATACCATTATTTGCAGCCCCCATTCACAATTCATGAACCCTAAACCGCACCAGCCGTTCCTGACCGATTTTGCCTCAAATCACACGATTTTTCCGCACGGTTTCACAGATCTCTTCGTACGATGGATCATCCCTTCTTACAATTCAACCCCGATAACGAGAAAGAGAATCTTTGCATCCCACAACTTCACGCTTTATGGAATAGGCGAGGGCAGTTTGGCATCCCCCGAAGACTAGACTGGGATGTTATGACTGCATTAAATCAGCGTGACCGATTGGAAAACATGTTGACAATCCCGCTGTCGCGTTTGATCGCCATTGACCGCCCAATCTATCATGAGCTTACGATAGAATTCTTCGCCACCTATTCTTATGACAAGCCTAAGGCACATAAAGTTCCAAACTTCCGGTATAGGAATAGGGTAAATTTCAGATTGGGTGGACGTTGGCACAATTGAACGGTGGGTAGATTGGGTCGGAGACTTGGAATCTACACAAATGAAGATATAGATTCAGAGTTCTTCACAGATGAGTTCACCTTCCCAAGCGAGGAAGCGCGGAACGCGTTTTGGGCTCAAATTGCGGTTGGTGACCCATACGATCCTAGAATGTCAAAAGCTTCAAGGCTACGAGACCCTCTGCATAGAGTCATGCATCATATATTCAGCCATACCATATGCGAGTGCATGGACAGTTTAGGCAACTGGCCAACACCAGATCTTATCTTTCTATATGCGCTAGCGGAGGGGGTACACATCAACCTTGCCGCGAGGATGGCTGAGTATTTTGTGAAGAGTTCTGGAAGGACCAACAGCAGTCAGATTCATGGCGGCCAGTATGTGACCGAGATCGCCTACAACTTGGGGTTGATGACTGATGAGGTACTTCAGAGTCTTACTTTGGTGATCGAGGGTTTATATGTTGATATCCGCTCCTTGAAGGCGATGGGGGTTATTGCTGAGACGGATCACGGGGATCGATTGAGAGGTTTGAACAACGAGGTCTGGGACCCGTTGCCTCCACTACCAGCGGAGGATTAGGATGAGGAGATGGGATAGCAGTACGAGCAGCAGCATCACACACCACCACATTCACCACAGCATCACGAATACCACCAGCACCAGGACTGGCCTCCCGACATTCCCTCTTATCCTGAGTTTTACCAGCAGTTCCAACAAATGCAGGTTAGCCAGGAGCAGCAAAGGATTCATATAGAGCAGATAAGGGATAACCAGGACCAGATCAGGGCGAACCAGGACTTCATGCGCCAGGAGGTGCATGCAGGATTCTCGTACATATTCGGGGGGCTTCAGAACGCCTACCCGAACTACTTCGGGGAGCCCCCACAGTTCCCATACGGGAACCCACCTGGTTATGGAGGCGCTGGCCCATCCAACACGGGAGGTGATACAGGTGACGACGACGAGGATTAGGTGGAGTGGTTTGTTGGTGGTTTTGTTATTTCAGTAGTTTGTTTATCGGGTGTTTATTTTGGTTACTATTTCAAACACCCCCGGATATGTACTTTATATTTCTGACACTTTCGTATGTTTGCTTTATTTCATGTTGGGATATTTAGTACTTGTATTTATGTAAATTATGGTTTATTTGCGTTTATATTGTTTCTGTTCTGTTTTGCTGTACCTTGTGACATACTTGCAGATTTTGACCATCAAGTCTTGGACCAGAGCACATCACAGATCCAGCTTTAAAGTCTCGTTGCATCAACATCATCTTCAGGGGAGTATTACTCTCCTTTATCTCTATATTTTAGGTTTCGCATTGGGGACAATGCGAAGTTCAAGTGTGGGGAGGGGTTTGACTTGTTGACTTTGTTTGTCCTTTACAAAAAAAAAATCAGAAAAATTATTCAAAAATATCAGTAATTTGTATATATTTTTAGTGAATAAACCGGTTGGTTGTGTTTTAGAAAGCTTCAGACATGATAAAAACTCGACAAGCAAAATAAATTTTGAAAAATATAACCGAAAAACGTGACAAACAAAGAAGGACTTGCGTGAGAATTTTCACACTTTTACCCATTCCTTCCGATTATGTGAGCATATTTGAGCCGTAAAATTGTTATATGATTGTTCATTTCGGAGTAGGAGAGAGCCGGATGTCATGTGTAATTTAGAACTTGTCAATAGCATACTTGTCAAGACCATGAACTTGCGAAGTTGTGTAGAAGTGATAGAGGCACTTAGAAAACCCCTTTGTGTTATCCCTGTTCTTTGTGTTGTGTTTCCCGTAAACCTTACATTACCCCTTAGGATTAACCACGTCGAGCCTTCCCCGTGTTCCCCTTTGTTTACCCAACATTATCGCCCACATAGCCAAATAAAGCCTTTTTATTTTTAAACCTTTTGTGTTAAAACTCGGTCAAAATCATTGTTTAACTAGCGCTTGTTGTAGTTTATTGTACAAATTCCTTTGTTAAAAAAAACAGAAAATAAAACACCCTAAAATAGGGTGAAGTTGACAAAAAAAATCGAGCAATTTTGAATGCTAAAATGTTGAAATTTCGTTGATGAGCTCGATTCCGCAAAAGTCGCCTTTTTAAGGCGTTAGTATGTTTAGTTGTATTGTTTTACGCTAGTTAAACTCTATTACCGAGTTTTAACCGTTTCGCCACTTTAAATATCCCTTTCCATACCCTTCGCCCAAGCCTAACGTTACAACCCGTAAAGACCTCTTCATTTACACTTTTTCGCATGTTAGTTGGTGGAGACGAGATCTTATGACAAGCTTATGATATTACACGTTTCATTGACATGGCATTGAGTGTTTGCACATACACATTTTATGTATGTTTCACAAATAAAGCCGAGTGTATGTGAACATTGTGAGGTGTGTGAAGATTAGCATGTTAAGTCAATTGAAAGTGAAGTCACGGCTTTTTGGTTATCTACATATATCTGCATATGCTTGTTTGGTTTGATTCATTTGATGTTGTCTTTCGAAAAACCGGCTAACCGTTTGTAGTTGTTTTAGTAGATAGTTTATAAATTCTCGTTCTTGTTAGATTCTAGCTTTTATTGCATTTTAGTTTAGCTTGCTAGAGGACAAGCAAGGTTCAAGTGTGGGGAACGTGACTTCTGACATGCGTGGCGTAACTGTTAAAACGTGAAACTAATTGTTGTTGGTAACCTCGGTAGGGTTGATTGATTAGCTGGGCGGTAACTTAGCATACTGTAACAACCCTCGGTAAAACTGACACCCTAGTATATTTTAAATTACCCTTATATGCCTTTTATTACACCCCGTATGTGAAAACCGAGCTCGAAATAAGTTATAGTATTTAAAATAAATTAAAAACAAGAAATATTAAGCTGAGGCGGGCCGCGTAGACCCACCCCAACCATTTAGGCGTGCGGTATCAAGGTGGATACCTGATTCCGTTTGATTTCTTTAGTTCAAGCGGGCCGCGTAAGACCCCGTTTAAGTTAACGCGGGCCGCGAGAGTCATGAATGGTGGCGCAGCCCTGAGCTGACACGTGTCGACATCGTGGCGGACCTACATGCTGACCCAGCTAAGCTACGCGTTGACCATATGTTGACGCGGGCCGCGTAAGCCTTAGCTTACCTTTACGCGGACCGCGTGAGAGTCAGGTTTTGCAACTATATAAGCAGGCCATCGGGTTTCACTTTTCGTCGTTCATTTCTTTCTTTCAATCTCGAATTTCTGAAGTTATAAGCATTATAGACGGGTATTATACCCCTAATTAATGAGGTTCTGCTCCGTTGTAAGTATTATAACCCCGGTTTCATAGTAGATACGCTGCCCGATTGATTTAGGGTTCCGTAATAACTGTCGTGGTTCTGCCCGACGTAGTTATTGGAATGCCATCTCGGGGAGGGTATCATTAATATTTTCAAAGGGTTATGATACTAACCAATGTACATTTGTATAAATTATAGATTATATCCAGGAAACCCTCACGCGAAGTCTAAGATAGCGATGTGAGTTTATCCTCTTTTTGATAACCTTTTTGGAATGTTTTACAAAACCTTAAATGCTTAATAATTTAATTAAGCAGTGATTGAGTCTTTGTAGTTCTTCAATTACTGCCGGTATGTTGGGGTTTTGTATACAAAATTTACTACCTTGTGAGTAGTAAGTCGGGGATGACAGGACGTTACCATTGGACAAAGAGTTAGCCAATGAGTAATATGACCCACAAGTCAGGATTGACAGTACTGAATGAGTAATTGTGTAGAAATAAACAATGTGATCGCTCTCAATACTGTTTTAATTGATAAAATGTTTCTTGATTAAACTGGGATTCACTCACCAGTATTTCCGCTGATAAATGTTTTTAAAACATGTTTCAGGTAACAAAATGTGACAGCCAATTAGTAAAAAGCCAGCTGGAGAGCACTGAAGGCTTGGGAAAAATGTGGCTATAAAAGTTACCTAAAAGATGATGTTTTAAATTCAATAAAATAGGGTTTATCCCTATGAATGTATTGTAATAAGAAACTTGGGTTTTACCCATGTGATTATTAATATCAAATATGGTGGTTTTACTCTGATAAATATTCCCTAACTACGGTCCTGATGAAAATTCCGCTGCCAAATTAAAACAAACTGATACCACCGTCACTGAGCTCGCGTCCGCTCGTTCCCGGGAATCAGGGATCGGGGGTTGCGACAGGAGGTGGTATCAGAGCCTAGCCACTGGTCTGTGCCAAAGAAGTGTTCTGCTGACACTTAAGTTTTAAAATTTTGTGTTAGGAAATAACGGAAATATGTGCATAACTGTATTTAATTGTTATGTGTTATTTGACTGTTTGTTAGTTTACAGTATGAGTGATCAAGGACCCTCAGATATGAGTCGTCAGTTGTATGATTCACCTAGGAGCGAAGGTACTTCATCACAGCCTGCCCTTTCTGGGTATTCTGCTGATCAGGAAGAATGAATATTTGCCTTTAGAGCTCAGTCGGAGGAGCCATTTCCTAATAAAAAGAGAGGATGGTTCAGTAAGGAAGCCTTTGCTCGTAGGAAGAGAATGCGAAAGTTGCAACAGCAAAGAGTTCTAGCAGCTGCTAAGCGAGAGACAGATGCCCATACACAGGATATGCTTAATAGAAGCCTAGCAAATTTCCATATCCTAGCTACAACTGCTGCTGACCCGAGTCTGGAACAACTAGTAGCCCCACAACCACAAATCCCAGAACAACCCATGGAAATAGAAAACCCTGAAAACCAGGTGGAAATGCATGACTTTAACCCAGAAGAAATCCCTAGGGTACCTGCACCAAACCCACTAGACCCAAATTACGATCCCTGGTGGGACGACAATAGGGACTTTGTGCAACGTTACCCAATTCATGAAAACAATCCCATACAGAACATAGAAGCTTACCCAGGTATGGACCCTTTAGATCCCTATTACCCAGATGATTATATTAGGGAGATCTTAAAGGATCCTTACCCATTTCAGGAACTTTCACCCCCATATCAGGAACCCGCACCCCAGATTCCAAACCCAGTCCTAGAACCTGCACCCCCAATAAGTGTAGAAAACATCCAAGAACTTAGGACTTTTGGGGAGGAAATTTTAGAAAGCAGTGAGAGAATGCGTCAGGTGGGATAGCGTCTCGTATGGAAATACGATGAACGCAATATGGATTTTTGGATAAATCCATATCCGTGAATGTGAGAATGGATGAAATGGTAGTAATAATAATAATAATAAAATAAAATATGTGTGTACGGATGCATATTACTATTAGTGTGATTTTGTTTCTGTTGGTATTGTAATTTTATTTCAGTACTAGTGTGTAATAGACGCATAGTATATGGAAATAGAGTACAAGTCGCAATGATCGACGTTTTTTTGTTAGATTGTGTGTCATGTGATTAACTATATTACTTATTATCTTGTGATATTAATATGGGGTAAATGTTTAAAATTCAGATGGCCGACGAAGGAAATCAAGGAAATCTGAATAATGATAACCAGAGTAACATTAACGTGGTTAATGAGAATCCAAGCATCCATAACAACGAAAACCAAATGGATAATAGTGCTGTTCAACATATAGTGGCACAAGGAATCATAGATGCCATGCCATTTATTATTCAAACTATTCAAGAAGCGAATAATAAAAGTAAGCATAGCAGTAAGCGACCAATTGAAACAGAAAACAGCGTTAACAATGGACCTGTACTTCAAATGCCTATTCTCAAAAGAAGAAGAACCGTGCCTTACGGTTGTTCTTATAAAGAATTATGGTCTTGTAAACCAAAGGAATTCTCAGGCAACGAAGGGGCCATTGCAACCCTACGCTGGATAGAAAAGACTGAGGCAGTCTTAAGGATAAGTAAGTGTGCTGAAGAAGATAAGATATTGTTTGCCTCTAATCTGTTTAAGAATGCAGCACTAGAATGGTGGAACACTATCCTTCAATCAAGAGGAAGTGATAGAACCTACAATATGGAATGGGAAGAATTTAAAAACAAGGTAGAAAGGAAATTCTGCCCACCCAATGAGAAGGAACAGATAGCAAACAAATTCCTAAACCTTAGGATGACTGGTGTGGATAGTAAGGGGTACACTAAGTTATTCTTCGAATATGCTAGGATAGTGCCAACTCTTGCTTCACCAGAACCAGTGTTAATCTCCCGTTATATCTGGGGATTAATCGGAGAGATTAGACATGTAGTCAAGGCAGCTAGACCCCAAACCATAGAAGAAGCTGTAGAATTAGCCAATACCTTGACTGATGAGTTAGTCCGTACCCGAGAAGAGGATCAAAGGAGGAACCTAACCCAGAAGTTGACTCAAGAATTTCGTTCTGGAAATTCTAACCGTGGAAGAAATGTAGGTTCTACCTCTGTACCTGAAGAGGTATGGTCCCAATTCCTTGCCAACATGGCAAGGACCATACCACTTTCTCCATCCTACATGGCGTTGACATCAACCATATCATCCAGGAGCTTCTAGAAGCTTCTGGAAAATATCCTGGTGACACCAAAGATGCTCCATCCGACATAAAGGACAACACGTGTCACCAGCTAGCAAGCGCCAAGTGGACCTGCAACAAGTCAGGGAGCAGTCCGACAATATCAGTACGATGTTTACAAATTAAGCGAATACAGGCGCGCCACGTGTACCACTACACTGACCACAGCAGAGGAGACCAAAGGGATATTCCCCTTGGTCGGACAGCTGGCGCGCGTTCACAGCTGGCACAGCTGCTCCTCCCTTTCTTAACCCTTCGGCTATAAATAGGACCTTTCATCATCCAGGTTGATCACCTTGCTCTCCCTATTGTCACACTTAACACACACTGTTTTACATTCCTCGGAACAGTACTTATTCTCACGCCGGAGCCTGGTTAAGAGGGAAACCCCCATATTCCCCTCTTAACGAGACTAACGGTGTTACTGTTTTGCAGGAGCCGAGCCATTACCAGCGAGTGAGAAAGGAGATTGAACCCATCATTGAAGTAATCCCACCGGTTAACCGTAGTGTTAGCCTGTGTTTCATCAGTACCCTACTGTAGGCATTGCAAAAGAAAGCATTCAGGAAGATGCTCCATATACTGTAACTTTTGCAAAATATCGGGACACAAGGAAGAAGACTGCAGGAAGAAAGCTAATAACAAGATATGTTACAATTGCGGAGAACAAGGTCATATCAAGCTTAATTGCCCAAAATTAGCTCCAGCTACAAACAACAAGAATACCAATAATGCTAGAGCATTTGTTCTAACTGCAGATGAAGCCAAGATGATTCCAGATGTCATAGCTGGTACGTTTTTAGTTAATGATATTTTTGCTAAAGTATTATTTGACTCTGGTGCAAACCAAAGTTTTATTAATACATCATTTTGCAAATTTCTAAATCAGTCATTAACTAAACTACCACAAGAATGTTTAGTAGAAACAGCCAATGGAAAAACCATTAGGATTTCTGAAATCTTGCAGGGGGCAAGAATAGAAATTTTGAATCAGAAATTTATTGCAAATCTCTATCCAATGAATCTGGCAGGATTTGATGTTGTTTTAGGAATGGATTGGTTGATAGCCAATAAAGCCAGTATTTTATATGATCAAAAGTCAATTCAAGTAAATACACCAATAGGTAAAACGATCACAATTAAAGGAGATAAACCATCTAGATCTACAAAATTCATCTTTGTGATGAAAACTGCAAGTTATATAAGAAAATGTTCTATAGTGTATATGATTTCCATAATCACTAACACTAAAGGAAATGATTTAAAAGATATTCCAGTATTATCTCAGTTTTCAGATATATTTCCAGAAGAATTACCAGGACTACCACCCGACAGAGAAGTTGAATTCAGAATTCACCTGCTACCAGGAACATCACCAATTGCCAAAGCACCTTACCGTTTGGCACCTGCAGAAATGCAAGAATTAAAGAAACAATTAGACGAATTGTTGGAGAAAGGATTTATACAGCCAAGTTCGTCGCCATGGGGAGCACCCATCTTATTTGTTAAAAAGAAGGATGGATCAATGCGTATGTGCATTGACTACCGTGAATTAAACAAGGTCACGATTAAGAATCGGTACCCATTACCAATAATCGATGATTTGTTTGATCAACTACAAGGAGCTCGATTTTTCTCTAAAATCGATTTAAGGTCAGGATATCATCAATTAAAGGTACAGGAAGAGGACATTCCTAAAACCGCATTCAGAACAAGGTATGGACATTATGAATTTACTGTCATGCCATTTGGTTTAACCAATGCCCCAGCCGCATTTATGGACATGATGAACCGAATATGTAAGCCATATTTGGATAAATTCATAATCGTTTTCATAGATGATATTCTCATTTGCTCTAAGAATAAAGAGGATCATGCAAAGCATTTGCACGCACTTTTAAGTTTATTAAGAAAGGAAAAGCTTTATGCTAAATTTTCTAAGTGCGAATTTTGGTTAGAACAGGTACAGTTTCTCGGACATTTAGTAAATCATGAAGGAATTCATGTAGATCCAACAAAAATCGAGGCGATTACTAAATGGAAAACCCCTGAATCACCAACTGAGGTTAGAAGTTTCTTAGGATTGGCCGGTTATTATAGAAGATTTATTCAAGATTTTTCTAGAATAGTCATTCCCTTAACTAAGCTAACATGTAAATCTGTTAAGTTTGAATGGGGATTAAAACAAGAAGAAGCTTTTAGAATTCTTAAGCAAAGATTAACCCATACACCCATATTAACGTTACCAGAAGGAGCTGAAGACTTTGTAGTCTATTGCGATGCTTCTAAATTAGGTTATGGATGTGTGTTGATGCAACGACAAAAGGTTATAGCTTATGCATCTAGACAAGTTAAGAATCATGAAGAGAATTATTCAACCCATGATTTGGAACTAGGAGCTATAATTTTTGCCCTTAAGATTTGGAGACATTACCTTTATGGTAGTAAGTTTACCATATTCACTGATCACAAAAGTTTAAGATATGTCTTTAGGCAAAAGGAATTGAATATGAGACAAAGACGTTGGATGGAATTTCTTAGTGATTATGATTGTGATATCCAGTATCATGAAGGAAAAGCAAATGTAGTGGCAGATGCTTTAAGCCGAAAGTATCACGAAAAACCAAAAAGGGTACGTTCTCTTAAGTTAAATCTTCAAGTAGATTTAAATGATCAAATAAGAGAAGCACACGAATCAGTAATCAAGGACGATACTGAAAAGCTAAAAGGTATGATAAAAGAATTAGAACAAGGAACAGATGGAATTTGGAGATTCCATAAAAAGAGAATGTGGATACCTAAATTAGGAAACCTACGTCATAGTATATTAGAAGAAGCACATAAGTCTAAGTATACAATGCATCCAGGAAGTGATAAAATGTACCAGGATTTAAGGAAAAATTTCTGGTGGATAGGAATGAAAAAGGACATAGCAGCCTATGTTTCTAAATGTTTAACTTGTTCACAAGTTAAAGCTGAACACCAGAAACCCTCAGGTTTGTTACAGCAATTAGAAATGCCAGTATGGAAATGGGAATTGATAACAATGGATTTTGTTACTAAATTACCCAAAACAAAGAAAGGAAATGATACAATCTGGGTGATTGTAGATAGGCTAACCAAGTCAGCTCATTTCCTACCAATGAAAGAAACTTTTAGTATGGAACAATTAGCTAAATTGTATGTAAATGAAATTGTTTCTTTACATGGTATTCCTTTATCAATTGTTTCTGATAGAGATAGTCGATTTACCTCTCATTTTTGGTCAAGTTTCCAAAAGGCAATGGGAACTAAGTTAAAGTTAAGCACGGCTTATCATCCTCAAACGGACGGACAAAGCGAAAGAACAATTAAAACAATGGAGGACATGCTTAGAGCTTGTGTAATTGATTTCGGAGGTAATTGGGACGATCACTTACCTTTGATAGAATTTTCTTATAATAATAGTTATCACACAAGTATCAATGCTGCACCATTCGAAGCACTTTATGGACGAAAGTGCCGAACCCCAGTCTGTTGGGCAGAAATTGGGGAAAAGCAACTATCTGGACCTGAGATAGTGCAAGAAACAACTGATAAGATTATTCAAGTCAAAGAACGACTGAAAGCAGCACGTGATCGACAGAAGAGTTATGTTGATAACCGACACAAACCATTGGAGTTTAAAGTAGGAAATAAAGTATTGTTGAAAGTCTCTCATTGGAAAGGAGTGGTAAGATTCATAAAAAGGGGAAAGCTAAGTCCCAGGTATGTTGGACCTTTTGAGATTATTAAAAGAATAGGACCTGTAGCCTATCAGCTACAACTGCCAGAAGAAATGACAGGAATACATGATGTATTTCATGTATCTAATCTCAAAAAGTGTTTAGCTGATGAATCACTGATAGTGCCTCTTAAGGATATAGAGGTAAATGAACAACTCAAGTTTGTAGAAAGACCTCTACAAATTGAAGACAGGAAAATCAAGAACCTCAAGCATAAGAGATTAGTTCTGGTCAAAGTGAAGTGGGACTCCAAAAGAGGACCTGAGTACACATGGGAACTTGAATCTGAAATGCAAAGGAAATATCCGCACTTGTTCCAGTAGACCTCGAGGACGAGCTCTAAAATAAGGTGGGGAGAATGTAACAACCCTCGGTAAAACTGACACCCTAGTATATTTTAAATTACCCTTATATGCCTTTTATTACACCCCGTATGTGAAAACCGAGCTCGAAATAAGTTATAGTATTTAAAATAAATTAAAAACAAGAAATATTAAGCTGAGGCGGGCCGCGTAGACCCACCCCAACCATTTACGCGGGCGGTATCAAGGTGGATACCTGATTCCGTTTGATTTCTTTAGTTCAAGCGGGTCGCGTAAGACCCCGTTTAAGTTAACGCGGGCCGCGAGAGTCATGAATGGTGGCGCAGCCCTGAGCTGACACGTGTCGACATCGTGGCGGACCTACATGCTGACCCAGCTAAGCTACGCGTTGACCATATGTTGACGCGGGCCGCGTAAGCCTTAGCTTACCTTTACGCGGGCCGCGTGAGAGTCAGGTTTTGCAACTATATAAGCAGGCCATCGGGTTTCACTTTCCGTCGTTCATTTCTTTCTTTCAATCTCGGATTTCTGAAGTTATAAGCATTATAGACGGGTATTATACCCCTAATTAGCGAGGTTTTGCTCCGTTGTAAGTATTATAACCCCGGTTTCATAGTAGATACGTTGCCCGATTGATTTAGGGTTCCGTAATAACTGTCGTGGTTCTGCCCGACGTAGTTATTGGAATGCCGTCTCGGGGAGGGTATCATTAATATTTTCAAAGGGTTATGATACTAACCAATGTACATTTGTATAAATTATAGATTATATATCCAGGAAACCCTTACGCGAAGTTTAAGATAGCAATGTGAGTTTATCCTCTTTTTGATAACCTTTTTGGAATGTTTTACAAAACCTTAAATGCTTAATAATGTAATTAAGCAGTGATTGAGTCTTTGTAGTTCTTCAATTACTGCCGGTATGTTGGGGTTTTGTATACAAAATTTACTACCTTGTGAGTAGTAAGTCGGGGATGACAGGACGTTACCATTTGACAAAGAGTTAGCCAATGAGTAATATGACCCACAAGTCAGGATTGACAGTACTGAATGAGTAATTGTGTAGAAATAAACAATGTGATCGCTCTCAATGTTTTAATTGATAAAATGTTTCTTGATTAAACTGGGATTCACTCACCAGTATTTCCGCTGATAAATGTTTTTAAAACATGTTTCAGGTAACAAAATGTGACAGCCAATTAGTAAAAAGCCAGCTGGAGAGCACTGAAGGCTTGGGAAAAATGTGGCTATAAAAGTTACCTAAAAGATGATGTTTTAAATTCAATAAAATAAGGTTTATCCCTATGAATGTATTGTAATAAGAAACTTGGGTTTTACCCATGTGATTATTAATATCAAATATGGTGGTTTTACTCTGATAAATATTTCCTAACTACGGTCCTGATGAAAATTCCGCTGCCAAATTAAAACAATCTGATACCACCGTCACTGAGCTCGCGTCCGCCCGTTCCCGAGAATCAGGGATCGGGGGTTGCGACACATACCGAGCAAGCCAAGGTGATTTCACTACTTTTGAGCATGCGTCCCGGTGGTTGGGACAGTCAGTGGGTATCCCGGGGAGGGATAAGTCTTTTGGGTAAAACTGGGATGTTGGATAATACTCTCACCCTATCACTTTTAAGTCCCATCTTTTGTTACCGGAGAGGTAACAGGGTATTAGTTGGTAGCGCTACTTAGGTTTGGCACCCTCACCCCGTACCGGAGAGGACGGGTGTGAACTAATGACCCAGTCATGCCCAGTGCTTTGATAGGAGCACTGGGGAACGGGCAAATCATACATCGGGAGCCGTCTTGTTCAGTATCAAGATATTATCAACATTACTTTCAGAATTGTTAACAAACTGGATTAACTACTTGGTAAACAACGTTTTCGTAAAACTGTGAACTCACCAGCGTTGTCTGATACACTTGTTGCATGCTTGCAGGTCGTTAGGTACTTTGGATGGGAACTTGCTGTCTGGATGGTTGGAGAGGTCATGGTCATGTCGTTGAAGATCATGTTATCTAAACATTATTACACTTGTTTTTGGGAATACATTAAACAATGTTTGACTTGTGCTTCCGCTGGATCTGATAACTTTTGTTAAACCATTATGATTGCTTAATTTAATAAACGTAAACTTAGTAATGTTTTATTATTGGTTCAACGTGATTGGTGGCTTGGATCCTGGTACGTCACATGACCTGCGGTGTTCCCGCTTGTGGTATTTTGGGGGTGTGACAGTGGGCGAGGAGGATCACCGGCCAGGGCCCAATATTTCGAAGGGCACACTATTTAAAAAAAAAAAACCGATATGTACATGCAAAAACTAAATTAATAAAGTATACCCATACAAACACCAACATAGGCCCACTTACAAAGCTATTTTTATGGTTTAGATTAGTTATTAGCCTATTGGCATTAGATTTTGACCTTTAGTGAGCCGAATACCCAATTTTTTTTTTTCGAGCTCGAACAAGGTACACGAATTCTCATGGCCGACCCTGTTAAAAGCAATATAGAATAGGCACGTATGTGGAATTTTTTATTAATTTTCTTATATAATTATAATATTTATGAATTCAGTTGCTTAATGTATGAGATGTTACAAAATATTAATTCAATAGCAAACATTGTGTAGTTGATGGTGGTTGATGTCTAGCTTGATATGTTTTATAATTGTTTTGTATGTTGAGGGATTAGTGTTGTTGTACGGGAAAGTTGAGGGACTTGTAGCAGTTCATTGAAGCTAGGAAGGACTAATCATGCATATTTAGAGCTTTAAAGGACTGCTTGTGTGCTTGACAGTTCACTAGTGTGCGCCAGTCCTCTATACATATTCCTACTTTTACACTTAAACAAAACTTTAACAAAACAAAACGTAAGAAAAAGTTTGGCATAAATTATGATGAAAAACATTACAATAACCTTTGTAAGCAAACATACATTGCTTTGCTTAATATACCGAACAAAGCTCCTTGATAACTATTTCTGGTCAATGGTCATGACTACTTAGAAATTGTACTACACTTGGATACACTTCATCCACCGCCTGCATTGTAGATTTTAAACATTAAAATCAACATCGTATAGAAAATAATCTAGTCAGATTATTCTATACATGCCGTATAACCCTATATAACCCGTATAGAGGGTGTGAAAATAAGATTTTAGGGTGTGGGTATATGAACTCCCTAAAATAAAAGTTTAGATGGATTACCAATAGTCCCCCAACCAAATCATAATGGGCATAATGTGGGCCATCCGGTTCACCAAAAAGTTTATAGGTAACCAACTTCTCAGGAATCAGTTTCACTGTTTCTGTTCATTCAACCATTACAACATATTGTCAATGTTTCTGTACCTTCTACTTGAAAAAACCGATATACGGTTCAAGACCATACGTACCGCGTACGGCTTCAGGGGGACATATTGCATCCCGGTCACCTGCGATTGCCAGAACCGGGATATTAATTTTGTGAATATGATCTTTGTAGAAAAACGTCCCACTTCTATCAGATAAACCGTGTTCTCTAAGCGCTGACGCAAGCTGTAACAATAGTTTAGCAGGTATGCTACCTACAACAGATTTAAACATAAAAATCATTAAAAATAAAGATGGAATTTAATTAATAGAAGTAAAAGAAATTATGCACTTACAAAAGCTATTCAAAGTGAGTTTTTTAAATAAATCTGGATGCATCATGTCTTGTGCTGATATCATATGATTAAGCCATGATAAAACATAAGGAGCGCGGGATGTAAGAGGATATGCAGCGGTTAACATTGCCCCTAATGGAATAATCGGTACATTTAACGCTTGTGCAGGATCAACCTGTGTATGATAAACAAATATAAAGAAATAAGAGTCGGATCATATTTTCTCAGTTCCAGACGGATGCTAAACGGGTCGTGTTCGTGGGTCGGCGGGTTCAACCGACCTGAACCCGAAAAATTTAGTCGACCCCGTACCCAAAAATCGTGTCATACATATGAACCCGAACATGATCCCGAGTATTCGCGGGTTGTTCAGCCCGAATTTTTTTTTATTTTTTTATTTCTTTTTCGCAAATTAATATATTAAAAAACACAAATATATATAATACAATTACATTTAAATTATAAAATCTTATGTCATTTTCTCATTTTAAGTTATAATTACGGCATACAATACGCACCCAATTTAATTTATGACAGAAATCATATTGTAAAATAATATAAATGGATTAAATGGGTCAACCCGCCAACCCAACCGGGTTAACCCGAACCCGGTTCGTTTAGCTAAACGGGTTCGTGTCTTCAACCTGAAACTGACCCGACCTGTTTAGACTAAACCTAAACCCGCGAATCTCGAGTTAGGTTCGTGTCGAGTTTTCGGGTCGTGTCAGAAATTCACACCCCTACTCCAGATGATACACAACATTTTCTTACAAGTGGCAGTAATAATTTCAGTGATGATTTAGAGGAGGTGTAATCGAGTGAAGATGCCAATGTAACAATCGCGGCTAACCCTGGATCTTTTCCTTCAAAACCTTTATCACAATTAAAATTGGGGTTTATTAATTATATAAAGAAAAACAAAAGAACACAGTTTGGAATCTTACCGTATCGTGATAGCATCGAATATAGTAAAACACCACCCATGGAGTGTCCAACAGCAACGAGTTTACCATCCTCGGGTTGAGTATGGGCCCTTATATAGGCCATCTGTATGTAGTGTCGGTAATTTTAGTGTTATCAACGTATATTTTAGTGTATCGCAAATCAAGACCAAAGGAATTCATGCTAAATTGTGATACAAGTTAGGACGTATGGATTATATGTGATAGCATGTTTATACCCGGAAGAAGAAACGGGTCAAGGTTACAACTACTGCACTACAGGCTGGGAACACTACAACTGCGCTACAGCCCTGGTGACCCGTTATTCCACTGTGTTTGAAGAACCCAAGACCTACCCCCTCCTCGTTTCCATTATTACCTAATGCAACTCCACCAGATATCAGACCCTACCGTTACCCACATTCCCAAAAAAAACGAAACTGAGACACAAGTGGAGCAACTCATAGCAGCCGGGTTTATTTAAAGTACCAGCCCATTTTCCAGTCCTGTTCTTTTGGTAAAGAAAAAAGATAACACGTGGAGAATGTGTGTAGACTACCGGGCTTTGAATAAGATTACCATAGCCGACAAATATCCCATTCCTAACATTGATAAGTTACTCAATGAACTTTACGGGGCTACAGTATTTTCTAAATTGGATCCCCGTATCAAATTCCGGTAGCTGATAATGTTGTGCACAAACAGCTTTTCGAACACATTCGGGACATTATGAATTTAAGGTCATGCCATTTGGCCTCACTAACGCACCATCCACTTTCCAGGCAGCAATGAATGATCTATTTCGTCCCCTTCTACGCCGGTTTATACTCTTTTTTTTACGACATTCTGAATTATAGCCCTGATATGGATCAGCATGTAATGCATTTAGAACATGCGTTAAGATTGTTGCATGATCACCATTTCTTTGCTAAGTTACCAAAATGTTGTTTTGGGCATGAGTGTGGTGTTCTTGGGGCATGTAGTAACAACAACCAGCGTTCAAGTAGAGCAGGACTAGAGGAGAAAGTATATTATGTTAGATATTTTAGTGTAATCGGGGATTGACTTGGTGATCAAAGCGAATAATAATACACATCAAGCAAGTTAGGAGGTGCGGGAGTGCACACTTGTTTGAGTTATTATAATTCGAAGCGTACGGGCGGAGCCCGTACTCTACGGGGGTTCCAAGGGGGCAGCGCCCCCTTGGCGGGAGCAGGGTCCAAGGGGCGGCAGCCCCTGGCGGGGTCCAAGGGGCAGAGCCCTTGGCTGGGGTCGAGCTTAGAAAATGAAATTTATGAAAATTCGTCATAAATTTTCAGTCAAAAAATCATGGCAGTTTTTAATGCAATTTGATTAAAAATTCGAAATTAACTGCCTCTGGCAGTTACCTGCAAAAATCCCAAAATCCGTATTGAGTTTTTTGGTCACAATCCTCTGGTTCAGACAATTCACGAAAACACATACACTGGTTCATTTTCTCAAAAATCAGAGTTGTATCCGATTGAATTATTCGGGTGAACCACCGAAATAATTTGATCTGAGAGTGATTACACGCCTCTCTGATAATCCGGTTTCTGAAATTTCCCCAACATATTACTTGTCAACAGCAGAAGTATCAAACTCGGTCCCCAGCAGGGCTGCTCCAGCCTTTACGTATTCCCAACCGTGTTTGGGAAGATATCTCTATAGACTTCATTGTTGGGCTTCCTCCATCTAATCGATTCGCTACGATTTTAGTCATGGTGGATCGTGGGAAGGTTTGGCACCTCGATGTCAGCTCTTCGCCACCTGGGGCTGTAGTATGTTCCAAGGGTTGGGTTGTTCGCCCATTAAAACGGTACGTGAGCTGAGTTCAAAACGTCGTGAGACAGTTCGGTCCATATCCGGTGTGGGCGTTAGAGCATTGGGAGGACCTTTCCCTAGTACGAGAGGACCGGGAAGGACGCACCTCTGTTGTACCAGTTATCGTGCCCAGGGTAAACGCTGGGTAGCCAAGTGCGGAGCGGATAACTGCTGAAAGCATCTAAGTAGGACGCTCATTTTCTTGCTTTATCTCATTCTCACCCGTTCACAACTAGGAGTGTAGCTCCGGTTTTCTGCAGAGAAATCATTCGTCTACATGGTTACCTACGTTCTATTGCGTCTGATCGGGACGTCATCTTAGACTAAGCCAAACCAAACTGCAATTAAGCACCACCAAGTTGAAATATTAAAATTTTTATTTTGAATTAGTGAGAAATTAATCTGTCCAATATTGTTGTAGTTAGTTCCTACTCTTTAGGATCTTCTTTCATCATCATCATCATCATACTCAGTAAATCCCACCAATAGCAAAGCTAAGGTAGGGTCTGAGGAGGGTAGATGTAGACAGCCTTACCTCTACCCCGTAGGAATAGAGAGGCTGCTTCCAGTGAGACCCCCGGCTCGACTTTAGGATCTTCTTTATGTATTTATATCTTGTAAACTTTCAATTATAGTTTATACCCGGATGAGGAAGCGGGTCATGGCCACAACTACTGCGCTACAGTCTGGGAACACTGCAACTACTGCGCCAAAGGCTGGGAACACAAATGTGCTACAGGTTGGGCCAGAACATATTAGGCCGGAGCTTAATGTCATTTTCGGGCTTGTATTAACTTAACTGGATTCAGATCCTTTAATATATGGCTGCAACGCGAACAAACAAAAATTTTAAACATGAATACGACTCGTTTAACTACTTTATATCCAATGTTTATAAGACAGATGTATATTTTATGCCCCTAGAAGGAGAAATAATGGATCCTAACTATCAAATTTTGATTATTTTTAAAAACGTAAAAAATCACATGGTGTACTTTTCTGTTATCGTGTCTTAGCAGGTTACCTACAGGCTACAGGTTACCTATTGCCAGCCTATATACCAAGATTGAAGTTTTGTCGGTAAGAAGTTGTTACTGACCTATATGTGTGTGGGTTCCGACCTTATATACTAGTAGTGACCTATATGTTGGTTCTGAGTTCTGACTTTATACACTAGTACTGATCTTATACGCGCTGGTAGTGATCTACACAGAGGAGGTGTAAATTCAAAAACAGATGTAAAATTTAACTATCATAATAGGTACAACTACTTTTTAAAAGTGGTTTATGGTATTGATATTTCGATGATCAATTACAATGAGATGGCCCCTATATATAGAATACAAAACATAACAATCCTAGCACTATATTAGGGATGATATACAAAGCCAGCTAATCTATACAAGGATTTCCTAAAATAGGATAATCATACTAATAATAATAATATGTGCTAATATTCCCCCGCAGTTTGAACGGGCGTAGAGCAAACGGTCAAACTGGATCTGAAAGCTTGAAATAGTTGTCTAGAGATCCATTTGGTAAAGATATCGGCGAACTGTGAGGATGAGGGAACATGAAGGACTCGTATGTGACCGAGGCGAACCTTTTCCCGAACAAAGTGAATGTCTATTTCAATATGTTTCGTCCTTTGATGTTGAACCGGATTATTTGACAAGTAAACCGCCGAGACGTTATCACAATAAACCACGGACGCTGTGCGTAGTGGGACATGAAGCTCCAATAATAAATTTCTAATCCACGTTGCCTCTGCAACCGCATTGGCAACTGCCCGATACTCGGCCTCAGCACTTGACCGAGAAATAGTAGGCTGTCTCTTTGAAGACCATGAAAGCAGATTATCACCGAGAAAAACACAATACCCACTAGTCGATCGGCGGGAGTCGGGACAACCTCCCCAGTCAGCATCAGAATAGGCTACCAGTGAATGGACCCCGGATTTAACAATCCGTATGCCATAGTCAATCGTCCCCTGTAGATAGCGTATAATACGCTTCATAAAAGCGTAGTGGGGGTCACGCGGTTCGTGCATGAATAGGCAAACCTGTTGGACTGCATAAGATATATCGGGACGAGTAAATGTAAGGTACTGTAATGCCCCAGCAAGACTACGATATAACGTGGGGTCATGAAATAGAGCCCCATCAAAAGCACTAAGTTTAGCGGATAAGTCCACCAGTGTAGTGCACGGTTTGCAGGCTGTCATGGATGCACGATTAATAATATCCTTAGTATACTGAGATTGAGACAAAAAAATGCCATTAGTAGACTGAGTGACCTTGATCCCCAAAAAATGATGAAGACGTCCCAAATCCGTCATAGCGAACTCTCGTGAGAGTGCACCGATGATTTCCTGTAAAAAGGCATCCGTGGATGCTGTAAGTATGATGTCATCGACATAGAGCAATAAGTACGCCGTGAGATCCCCGCGCCGATAAATAAATAAAGACGTATCACAAGCACTGCTAGCAAAGCCCTGCGAGACAATATAATTAGCAAACCGCATATACCACGCACGTGGAGCCTGTTTAAGCCCGTACAAGGATTTCTTGAGACGACAAACATGGTTTGGAAATCGTTTATTCACGAATCCCGGTGGTTGGTGCATGAAGACCGTTTCCTGTAAATTACCGTGTAAGAAAGCATTCTTAACATCCAGCTGGTGAATAGGCCAGGAACGGGAGACAGCCAATGACAAAACGGTGCGAATAGTTGCCGGTTTAACAACCGGGCTAAAGGTGTCATCACAATCAATACCAACCGTTTGAGATTTTCCATTCACAACTAACCTCGCCTTATAACGTTCCAATGAACCATCGGACTTAAATTTGTGCCGAAAAAGCCACATACACCTAATAACGGGGCTGTCCGCAGGTCGAGGTACCAAATCCCAAGTATCATTTTCCTGTAAAGCATTAAACTCGGTTTGCATGGCGTGTACCCATTGAGGGTCGGAAAAGGCTTTGGCATAGGTGTTCGGTATTGGGGAAATGGTAGCGATATGTAAGTTAAGGGGTGTTTGCGGTTTTAAGTTTCCGGTTTTGGAACGGGTAGTCATTGGGTGAGTGTTGGATGTGGCGGGTTGTGTTGGTTGAGGTTGGGCTATGGGCTATGGGCTGAGAAACGGGTGGTGGAGCGGGTGGTCTGTTAGTATTGATGGGCTGAAACCCGGGTGGAGGGGCGGGTGGGCCGGTAGTATGTTTGGGCCTGCGGCTATATGTGATTGGAGTAGTGGGCTGGCGAGAGGTGGATGGCCCGTGGGATGTTAGTTGGGTTCGGCGTGAACCAGGTGGCGAGGGGGGTGATGGGCCTGGGATGTTAGGAGGATGTGGGCCAGAGGGTGCTGGGCCTGGGGTGTGTGGATGTGGGGCCGTAGACGATGTAGTAGGCTGGGAAAATTGGAAATGGGCTGGAATAGGGTCATCAAGGAAGCGATAAGTGGATACCGGGGCAGGCAGGGTGTAAGGAAATGAGGACTCGTCAAAGGTGACGTGTCGGGAAATATGAACGCGACCGGTGGTCGGGTCTAAGCACCGGTAACCCCGGAAGTCCGGTGGATAGCCAAGAAAAACACACCTAATGGATCGGGTGTGTAGTTTGTGAGGTTGGGTAGCGGATGTGTTTGGGTAGCATGCGCATCCGAACACTCGTAAGTGTTCGTAAGTCGGATGACGCAAGTAAAGGGCAAAGGTGGGGGTGTAGAAGTTAAGGCGTTTGGTGGGTAGGATGTTGTGTAAGTAGGCAGCGGTGTGAAGGGCTTCCACCCAAAAGGCAGGTGGGAGGTTGGCGTGAATGAGTAGAGCGCGAATGATGTCATTTAGGCGACGAATCATGCGCTCTGCTCTGCCGTTTTGAGAGGATGTCTGGGGACACGAAAAACGGAAGAGGAGGCCATTTTGATGGGCAAAGGTTTTAAAGGCATTATTATCAAATTCACCTCCCAAGTCACATTGAAATGTTTTAATGGGTCGATTGAATTGTGTTGCAATTAATCGGTGAAATTTGACGAATGTGGGGAAAGTTTCAGATTTATATTTTAAGGGATATACCCAAATAAAATGTGAAAAATTGTCAATTAAAACCATGTAATATTTGTAACCCGATTTACTGACCACTGGGGAAGTCCAAAGATCACAATGAACAATGTCAAAAGGGGCAAAAGTATACGAGTTTGAAGCATGAAAAGGCAATCTTTTACTATTGGATAATTGACAAGAATTGCAAAAATTAGACTTATGGTCTTTATTACATGGAAAATTGAAATTACGAATTAAAATATCTAAAACTTGATTCCCTGGATGCCCGAGACGATCATGCCAAGGAAGGGAAGTAGTGGTGATGAAGCAGGCTTGAGGCGGAAGCTGTGGTGGTGTTAACGGATAGAGGTCCCCAGTGCTATTGTGGCGGGAAAGAAGTCTTCCATTGTGGAGGTCCTTCAAAGAAAAACCAAATGGGTCAAATTCAACTGAAACTTGGTTATCACGAGTGAATCGTCTAACCGAGATTAGATTTTTAATAATTTTAGGGCTATAAAGTAAATTGGGAAGGATATAGGTACGGTTTGGGGTTGGGTAAAAGCCAGTTCCAGACCGAACAATAGGTACATATTCGCCATTACCAACCAAAATTTTAGTGTAAACAGGAGATGATGAAGGGATTTGAATTTTACCTTGATTTTGAGTGACGTGAGCCTCAGCACCTGTATCCATATAGTCCGTGTGGTCCGGTTGGTGCATGTTCATCGCCGAGAGTGCTGCACTAATATCCGAGGGGCATAAAGCGTCATAACCGAACTGTGCAGATGGTGCGGAAGGCTGAGCAGCCGTGTATCCTGTGTATTGGGCCGAAGCGGGCTGCTGTTGTGAGGAGTGCTGCTGCTGGGCCGAAGCCATATAGTTCTGGGCTGGATTTTGCGGCTGCTGTGGGCCCGGTTTCCAGGCAGGTTGGGTCGGGTAGGGGCAGGGCGGGACATTCCACCAAGCCCACTGTGGGTATGCCTGCATTTGAGGGGCCCAAGAGTTTCCGGATCTGCTGTTTCCACGTCCGCGTCCCCTGTTGCCGCGGTAATAATTTTGGCTCCGTCCTCGTCCGCGTCCACGTGAAGAGTACTGATAAGTGGTAGTTGGGTTTGGGTTTGAAGAGGAGTTTTGCGGATTGGATGACTGCTGTGATGGTTGTTGTTGCGCAACAAGAACAGAGGAGTTAGAAGACTGCCGAGCTTCAAGGCGAATAACTTCCTATTGTAGCATGGTGCACGCGGTATCCCAATCCGCGTTTTGTTGGTTGATTAATGATGCGGTTGTGTCGTATTCGGCTGGGAGGCCGCGTACGAGTTGTAGGACGAGTCGGGATTCCGTAACGGGTTGGTCAACGTCTTCTAGTTGGTTTGCGAGTTCCTGGAGTCTTTGGCAATAATCGTCAACAGAGGAGCAATTGGCGAGAGTCAAGTTACAGAATTGAGTTTCGAGAGCAGCGGCCCGTGCCTTTTTGTTACTGAGATACGTCTTTTCTAACTTCACCCAAGCGGCCCGTGCATTGTCTACTTTACCGAGGATACGCGGCAGAATACTATCGGCAACTGTACTGCAGATCCATTGTAATACCAAGGCATCAATCTCCAACCATTGTGCGTATTCGGGATCGGTTTCTGCAGGGGCTTCAGTACCATCGATATGGTTTAAAACTTTGTATGCGACTGCGTGCATACGAAACAAACGGGTCCAGGCTGTGTACGTGACCTGTTTGCCGTCTAAGGTGTGGACTTTTGACTGGATATTGGTGACGGAATACGCCGGGTGTAAGGGGGTGTTTTTTGCAGTCGCGGATGAGGGTTCGGCATTATCTTCCTTAGGCATGGTCGAAACCGGAAGGTGGAAAAAGAAGAAAGGCTGCTGGCGATTTTGTTAGGGTTAGGTTAATTGAGCCAAGGCTCTGATACCATAAAAGTGGTTTATGGTATTGATATTTCGATGATCAATTACAATGAGATGGCCCCTATATATAGAATACAAAACATAACAATCCTAGCACTATATTAGGGATGATATACAAAGCCAGCTAATCTATACAAGGATTTCCTAAAATAGGATAATCATACTAATAATAATAATAATATGTGCTAATACTTTTCCCCTAAGGAAGGAGGGTGTCATATTTTGGCTCAAAAAGAACATAACTAACTTTTATAAACAATTGCAATGCTTAATGTAAAGATGCATCAGTTCTAGTATTATAGATACTATTTCTTGGTCTTGAAAATATAATATGAAGTTTTAGATACAATTAACCAATCAGAACTTACATGAGTATCTGTTCCCATATTATCAAAAGCTGATTTCGTGTCAACCGAGACACTAGAAGGTCGAAATACAACTTTTGACAAATGATCTCTATATCCGATATATGAAGTTGCAGGGCATTTAAAAAGAATAATATAACTAAAAGTAGAGAAAATCAAAACATGTCACCTCACCGCAGCAGGAACGTCCTCTTCAAGGTGATGATCAAAATCCCAATCAAATTTGCCGATCAAATCCACTTGCTTCTGCAACCCTTCCATGATTATGGTCAAACGTTCTTGCAGATCAAACAATGGAGACGAAACAGTGCGTTGACCTTCTTCAAGAATATTAACCAACTTTTGACTCGAGTCCCTTATTTGACTTGCAACACCCGAATCATGTTTCACTTCCAAAAAACTTGAAATTTTCTCCTTTATCTCGTTAAATCGCTTTGCTATAAAAGATTCTCCTACCAGTTTTGAAAACTGGTCAAATAATTTAGCGGAAATTAGTCTAGGTTGACTTTCACTAACAAAGTCAGATACTCTAGCTGATAGTGTTATAAAGGTTTCGGTTAATTTGGTGACGATAACCGATTCTGGAAATACAGTTGGCAATGAAATTGGTTGTTGGGTAGTTATAACCGTCTCTGATTCTGTTGGGTCAGTATCGTTATTGTTCGAAGATTGCGGGCCAAATTGAGCGTTTCGTGTTCCTGTTGCAGAAGCAGCTTCCATTTGATTAGATATTTCATGTGCTGATTGCTCAATCTGTTTACGGTTTGTTTCTTGCATGCTTAAGCCTGAGCCTCGAACCTCAAGAATCCATGTGTCAAATCCGTGCTCACACATGTGACGAGCGAATGAAGACTGAAAACAAACAATTTAAGATAAAAACTTCAATGGTTAAGTTGGACCAAACTGGCTTTAGGTGGTCTTAACTAGGGGCGGCAATTCTTGACCCGACCTGCCAATATGACCCGAACCTGACACGAAAAAACAGGTTTGGGTCGACTAACACGACCCGTTTAATAAAACGGTTCGGGTTGACTTGTTAACCCCTTTAACTATTTAGAAAAAAAATTTCGTTTCTATTTTACAAGGTTAGTCATAATAATAATGTTAGTTTTGAGTTTTGACACATTATTTTATTTACTCGTCATACTCATACTTAGCATTAAACATGTTATCGATAACCGCTTAAAACCCAATAATTCACTTATAAATCGTCAACTTGTATGACTCATTGAAAAATACGGGTTAAACGGGTCGGGTTCAAGTTGACCCACATTTATATGTGTGCGGGTTCGCATTGAAATCTTTGACCCGAATAACAATACGGGTCGGATTCAGGTTGAACATTTCAACCCACCAACCCGTCAACCCGATACGATTGACACCCTTAGTCGTAACCCAAACGCATGGCTTTTAGGTAGTTTTCATATCATATATATCATATCATCTGGTTCTTTAATCCATCGAACCAGTGCGGTCCGATTCTTAAAACATTGTTAAAACCAACAAACTGAACGTTCCGTAAACTGAACACAAATGAAGTCACCTCGGGTGAGAGATCGTAAGCAATGGCATTAGTTCCCACCCCTGACAACAGCAACAACGGATGCTTTCTCCGTACAGCCTAAAATTAATTAGTCAGAATTTATTCAGCAATTAATAATAGTGTCACACCTCACAATCTTAATTTCAAGCGTATAGCGTTATACCACCCGTATAGAATAATTTATAATAAAATATTTTCACCGTCTATACGAGCCGTATAACATTATACGGGCCGTATAACATTATATGGGCCGTATAACATTATATGAGGTTTGAGTCGTATAACATTCTATACGGGCTGTGTAATGTTATACGGGAACGTATACATTGTTATACGCATGGGCAAAGGATAGTGGAGGCGCGAGGGGGCGGCCGACCCCCGAACTTTTGGAGAGTATGTGGTTTTTGTATAGAAATTTTTGGGCCCGTTTTATAGAAATTTTTTGGGTATATACGTTTTCAACCCCGGTCGCAAGCTTCACCACCGGTTATACGGCCCGTGTAACTATGTGAAAATAAGATTTCAGGGGTGGAATAGTGAGAGCCTAATAATAAGATAACGAAATCATAAGTCATAACAATAACAACAACTTGCCTGAGGAGAAGGAAGGTATCGCCATAAGGCAAGTTTCCAGTCAGAATTATTAACAAACACGTAGTGTAACTCGTCTGCTGTGCATATCGGAGGTTTATTAGAAACCTTTTCGCCGTTTATTTCGGTAGAGAAAGCTCTAACGGAGGTGAAGTGGATTGACGGAGGAAGACGGCGGACGGGGAGTTGACGGTAGAGGCGGCGGAGAACGGTGGACGGTGAAGATGCCATTTGGAGGGGAAGAAGACGGTGGTGTGGTGGTGCATTTGAGGGTGAAACGTTACCGACATAGCTTTCTATTTTTGGAAATTAACGATTTGGAAAATGGAAAAGAGTTTGGGAGATTGCGTGTCGTGAAGCCAATGGGTAGGTGTGGCGGTAAACCAGAGATTATAAGAGCACTCACATTCAATCCATCAAATAATGAGAGGAGAGGTTTTTATATTATAAAGGGTATAAAAAGTGGTTGTGAGTGGAGGAGAGAGAAAATGTTACTGTTCATCTGTATATTTGGGGGGACACTGTTCATCCAGTATAATTTTTTTAATATATATTGAAAGTGGTTGTGAGTGAAGGAGAGAGAAAAATGTAATGATAATATTATTTAATTGAAAGGAGAGAGAAAAAGTATTTGTTTTTAGTGGAAATATATTGATATAGGAGTTGTTTTTTAGTGGAATGTATGTATAATTTGATGGATTGAATGTGAATGCTCTAAGATGAAGATGATGACAGGATTGTAAAATCCCTATCAACCTATATATAGAGTTCAGTTCCCGTGAAAATAAAATAAACATACGAAACGTACGAATTGGGGGAAAAAGCAAAAAGTGGCGGTGTCATTTTGGTAATTATCAGCAACCTCAAAATTACTCTACTGTAGAGTAATTTTGTAAAGAGTAAAATGCAATTTGCGTCCCTGTGGTAAGTCCCAAACATCAACCTGAGCCCCTAAATTCATTTTTTGGTTTTTTGAGCCCCTGACTTTATTAATTCATAACACTCTGAGTCCTTCTGTCAAGATGTCGTTTGTTTGACTGCTTGACTATTGTTAAATGTCCAATATACCCTTAATGACCTTATACATATAATCCCTTATCCCCTAAATTGATCAAACTCATTCATAAGACCACTGATCTGATACGAACCCTAACCCCAATTCCCAAATCGATCGATCCAGTCTTAAACTCTCCTTAAACGATTGTGAAGATGTCTCAAAAATCAGCTTCAAGCTCCAACAAGAAATCTGCTGGCGGGGAACCTTCTCAATTCCTGTGTTCTTGTGGTGCACCTACTTGGTACAAGGTATCAAAGACGGAAGCTAACCCAAATTGACGCTTCTTATGCTGTGTAAGTTAAAATTATAGAAGAAAGATTGAAGTTAATTATATGGCGATGAAACAATGGTTAACCGGGTGGGGTTAACTCACTGGTCTCGTCAAGTAGGGTTAATCCCTTCTTTTCGAGGATCGCTGGCTGGATCGTCCGCTGGTTGGTTTCCTGCACAAGGAAACAAGCCGTGACTCGTAACAAGGAGGATGGGGTGGGGGTGCTCCTTGTTACCACTCTCCGGCGTGAGAATCAGTAGTTTGCTTGGGAAGCAAAGTGTGATAGTAGTAGTAGTAGTAGTAGTGAGAGAGTTGAGAAGTGATACCTCAAACCTGGTTTGGGATGGGTATTTATAGCCGAGGAGTGAAGGAGGGTAGTTGAGTAGCTAGTCTGACATCGCACAGTCTTCTGTAGGTGTGTCAGACCTGTCAGTTACGGTGGTGATGCCACGTCCTGCTGTGGTGTCAGACTGTTGCACACGTGTGGGCTAGTAGGCGACTGTTCTCAGTGCCACTTGCACTGAGTGTCAGACCCACTTGCCTTGTAGGCAGGATACGGTGCTAGGCCGCATCGCTGGCCAAGATGTATGCGGAATGCGGTGCCGTGCCGCATCGTCGTTTAGTGACTGTTACTGTTGTCCAGATCCCTTGTCGTGACGAAAATGTTCATATGATGCGGTGCCAGGCCGCATCTCTATGCGTAACATGTGTTCTCGTACTTAAGGTAAGTCTTCTCATCAATGGACAGATTGGTTTCAACCGCTGTGTTCGCGCGTGCCTGCACGGACACAGAAGTTCTTGCTGGTGGGGGTTTTTGATAAGGGTAATGGTCACTCGCGGTCGTGTTGACGCGAGATCTGGGACCATACCCCTTCAAGTCCACCCAGTCTAGTGTTCCTTCCTTATGCAAGTTGCATGTGGGAGGGATACTGGACTATGGTGTCTAGAAGGTAGAATATGGGCCATGCAGATGGCTCCTACTTTCATTAAATCAAACTGCTGACCTGTTCATTCGGACCGCTGTCCGATTGGTAGGTCGTTCGAGTGGATTATTTCTTTCTTTGAGAAGGATGTGTTTGTGTATGATGGTTTGACTTTTGATGTTTTCGTTGTAGCATTTGAAAACATTGATTTCCGCATCGGTGAGCAAGTTCCGTCTGATGCGGAATTCTCAGCCAAGGGTTCGATTTGGTACTAGGGTCTACCTTTTTCTGATGTCATCAGCCACCTGTTGGTGTTTCGAACCAACCTTTGTAACGGTGACTGAAGATGTTGACAGAGTTCGAACCAACCTTTGAGATGGTGACGGAAGGTGTTCCGCAGGGTTCGAACCAACCTTTGAGATGGTGACGGAAGGTGTCCGTTACCCCAACTCTAGTTGTAACCTCTGCGTCAGCTTATGCAATGTTTGTAAGTACTTTGCTCAAGCTCTATGTTCAACTGGATATTCAACGATGATCCCTGCTTTTGTGGGGTGTTCGTGTTTTCCAGTTTAGCTCTCTAGTAACCGCACGTCCTCTGAGGTTTAGCTCTCTAGTAACCGCACGTCCTTTGCGGTTACCTCGTTGCCGCACTTTGTTGGCCATGTGCGTTTGAGCGACGTGGGGTAGTTGCGTCATTGTTGGCCGTGTTTGGTCGAACAATGTGAATCTGGACTATGGGCAGATAAACATGGTCTAGCAGACTTGTTACCACTGTTCTGGAGCTACTTTCCTTCACGCTTTGGTGGAAAGTAGTTTTCCTTTAAGTAGTGTCGCCGGAGGAGATCAGTTTAGATACTTGGGAAGTTGGTTGAAACTCTTCCGCATTCATTCTGTAACCATTTTCCTTCATGTTTAGTTGGAAAGCAGTTTTTCTAGAAGTAGCTTTGATAAACCGCGTGGCTGTTTAGTCGTGGCTCTTCCGTAGCTACCGTTAGGGTAGTTATATTCCGCCGCAGCTACTCGTGAGTGTCTGCGGTTTGCATCAAAGAACTCGCTTCTAGAGAGTTTGAAGCTTAGATGTGGCTCTTGAAGGATCAGGAGTCAGGGTTGCTGATGTGCGATTGCTCAGCATACTTGTCCTTTATCCTAAGGAGAAGCTGTTTGCGTTCCCTCCATGGTTGTGAACCGGACACGAGTGATTTGAAACTTGAAGAAGGTTGGATGGAACGCGGTTGGCCGCATCCTGAGAAGCGGTTTTCGCAGTCCAAAGAACCACACTGGTTCTGAGTATCTGACACACCTGTACGGGTTCGTGTGTGTCATATCCGCATATTCCACGTGTGCTCGTGGGTAAGTGCGGATATTGTTTATACCCCTTTATATAATTTAGAGATATATATTTTTGCCTTTTTTGAGGGGTATGTAAAAAACGACATGCAGTATGGGTTATGGTGCGGTAAACCAGGGAAACCGCATGCCGCTTATATTTGGATAATGTTGTCGCTTTTGCGCTGCATACGTGGCTAAACGCACGTGTGGGTTGGTGAAAGTTGGTAGGATTCTGACGTGTGTTGATCTGAAAGGACGTTTGCACTGCCCGAGGTCATAACTGCACTGTAGCAAGTAGTGTAAAGGTCTTTTCTGTCAGGCGCGTGGACGGCCACGCGCGCGTGGTAACCTTCAGCGGAAATGTCGCTGGACACGTGGCGACACATAATTGGTCCCTTTTGAACGTGATGAGTCGGTTTACTGCATCGCATTAATTGCGATGAGTATATACGGGGAAACCGTTTGGTTTCTCCTCACTTTGTTCAAAATTTCAAAATTTTTCCGGTCAGTAAAGAGAGTCTTTTCTTCATCTTCTCCGATTGGTTCATATGAAATTCCGGCCAAGTTTTTGAGTTTTCTCGTAACTCATTCTTCTATCTTCTCTATTACCTTTCTTGATGCCTGAACCATCCATTCCACACAGTGTTGAGGGTGAAAACCCTGAACATTCTTCGCCGGTGGCGGCAGAAGAAGAAGAAGAAGAAGACGGTGGTAGTGCCCCCGGCGGGGTCCTACCGGTGCTGAAGTGGTCGAAGGTGTCTTTTAACCAACTGATGACCAGCATTCAAATGCCCCAGGAGTTTGGGGCTGTTTATCCTCAGGACGGTGACACCGGTGCCGATGCTCCGGACGGTCATATCACCATGTGGGCCGATTCTTTCACTGATGGTAACCTTCGTTTACCATTGACCGTTTTTGTTACTGAGGTCCTGGAATATTACAAGGTCCATATCTCCCAGATGAGTCCATTCGGGATGATTCGTATTAGAAACTTTGAGTACACTTTTCGTGCTCTTGGTTTGCCAGTTACCGTAGAAAATTTCCGGCGGTTCTACCAGTTGACGGTGAACACCGGGTTCTTTTCTTTTGGGCAACGGTATGGAAGTCCCAAGCTGATGACCCCTCCCAAGGGTATTACAAAGTGGAAGACCAAGTTCTTCTATATTAAGGCGGTCGCAGTTGTTGCTAACATGACATTGCGGAATGTTAATGAGGCTATCCCTGCGGATGATATTGCTCTTCCTAGCGCGGAGACTGTGGAGTGGTTCCCAAGGTTGAGGACTATTGAGCATAAGCAGCTGGACAACAATCAGTTGTGGGTGTTGCGGATGATGCTAACCAGGCCTGATAAGCATGCAAGGCCCGTTGTGCGGGAAAAACTGGTAGTAAGTGTCCTTACTCTTGTGCAGTTTCTTTATCCCCATTGCTTGTTACTGATTTGTAGTGTATTATCAGAAGTTGTTGAGCTGTGGAAGATATTTGATCCGGCCTTTACAGGCAAGGTTGATATTATTAAGTGTGCGGAAGGTGAAGGTTTTAACTTAACCATTGTCAACAATTTCCGCGTTCCTACACGCGATGTACTGGTCGCACCCCTGCAGCAAGGCAAAGGTATAATTCATAACCTTCTTACTTGCCTTATAAGGTTCACCTTGCTGATATTTTTTGTTTGATGATCCAAACGCAGGTACTCTTGGAGTTCTGGGTAAATTTGAGTTGAAGGGTGCTCCCAAGAAGCATCCAGAGAAGAAGCATGTGGAGAAACCCGTGCGGGGTCGCGGCAAGAAAAAACCAGATGCTGCCGTTGTTCCTCCGTTGGTGCCGCAGGCGGCAGGTATCTCTCGTTCTTGTTTCCGCAGATATACCGATTACGTGGTAGTATCTGACATCCTTGAGGGTTTGGGTGTTCCAGGTGGTGGTGCAGTTGCAGGTGGGACCTCCGCGGGTTCCAAGCCTGCTGATGAGAAGAAGAAGAAGAGAAAGGCGGAGAAGGCTATTAACGCCGGTGAGAAGAAGCGTCCAAAGATACAGACCAAACGGGCGGCTTTTGTGGGACCTGCGAAACCTGTGGTTGTTTCTGGTAAGCGATTCATAACTTGTACAAGTATTTTGTCCTTGTACTTGTAGTTTAAATTGTTTATGCTTCGTTTACAGAACCACAAGATGAAGGGTTTACAATTTTTGATGCTCCTCATTCCCCTCCGCGTGACACAGCTACGGATGCGGGGGTTAAAGTGGTGCCTGAGCCCTCTGCGCGGGCGGAGGATACTGGGAAGGGGCCTGCGGCTCGGATCTATGACACGGTGGACTCTGCTGATAATCTGATCTCCCCACAGGACACTGATGATTTGAACCTGAAGTTTGCTTATACTGAGGGGAAGAAATCTCCCGCTGCTGAGAAGGCTTCTGGTTCCGCTTCTGGGGGTGCGGGTTTCACAGGGACTCCTATTCAGCCTGAAGACTGTAATGCAATGGGATAATATTATTGCTGACCCCTCCGCGTGTAGGGAGATTTTGGGTGGTTTGGGCACCCCTTTTGAAGTTAATCGGGCTCGTTCTTTGCCAAGTGAGGTCCAGATTAATCAACTCTCCTCCATGCTTGTGGGGAGTTCCGTAATGGCCAATGCCATTATGGAAAACTACAAGGTGTTGGGGCGTAAGGAGGAGGAAAATACGCGTTTGCGGGCTGAGACCGAAGAGTTGGTGAAGGCTGCACGTGAGGGTGCAGAGCAGCTTGAAAGGGACAAGGCTGTCTTTGAAAAGCGTAAGCAGACTGAAGAGTGGGCTGCAACTGCTGAGCTTAAACAGGTTCGTACCCTTGCAAAACTGCTTTCTGATGAGCGCAAGAGTTGGAAAGAGTCTCTTTCTAATGAGCGCAAGACATTTTCTGATGAGCGCAAGGCTTGGAAAGAATCTTGGGCCAAACAGAATGAAACTCTCTTTCGTGTTCGCCAGGAGCTTACCAATGCCAAGGCAGCGAATGCTGCGTTGATCAAGGAGAAAACCGCAGCTGATGCGGCTGTCAAAGAGGCCAAGGAGCCGGGTAGCCGCTATTGAGGAGATCAGTGCCCGTGCTGCTGATGCTGAGGCGCAGGCGAGGGAAGTTGCAGAGGCTAGAGATAGCCTTGCTTCTTCCCTCGATCTGCTCAAGGATGATCGCGAATGGATGCGCATGCGCGGTATCGGGCATGTAAGTATCCGTTACCTTTGTTATCTTTTTTAGATTTGCCTTTGATGACCGTACTATTTTTGTTTTGCAGATTGTTACATCTATCCTTGACGCACCTGAGAATGTGTCAGGTGTTAATGAGATTAGGCTGCGCGCCCGAGATGCTGGTTTTAAAGCTGGCTACAACCGTTGCATTTCTCATATGAATCTTTTGGCCCAAGGCAAATACACTGATGAAAGGTCTGGTTCCATGGTGTGGACACTGAAGCGCTTCTTACTGCCGCTCTTGCGGCTTATAACGACACGGCCATTGCCGCTCTTGAGGAACTCGAGAGATGCCTGGAAGCGGAAGATTATGTAAACCACTTGCGGGTGTTATATGCTGATGAGGACGATGAGGAAAAGCCTGCTGTTGAGGGCAAGGATGGTGCGGGTTCCAGCGGTACAAAGAAAGACTAGGCTGGCCTGCGTGCCTTTTTTGTTTCCTCGATGTAAATGTTAAAAACCTTATGTAAATCCCTTGTGCACCGCGTAGGTGTAGGAATTTTTTGAATATAAGTTTTAACTGTTTTGTTTGAACTTGTATGAATTGATGTTATTGTATATAACACAATATGTATTTGCCTTTTGCATACCTTGGTGATATGCAAATATGAGGAATTCTACCTGCTGTAAAGCGCGGTTAAGTATACTCTATACCTTTGTCGTATGAGTATTAGTCAATTCCTGTTTTTATCCCGTTAGGGCTTAGGAATTGTGTAGGCTTTGTGAAAACCGTATTCGCATCTCCAGCCGGATAGGCAGTTGATGTTTTGCAATTGTTGGCTTATTACAATAGTTGCGTGTGGTCACCGCTCTGTGTGGGTATCGCGAATGAAGATTTTGCCAATCTGTTTTTGTAGATACCGCAGAGTGGAACACGCATTTGTAGTAGAAGTAAATAAACAATATTGCATTGAATCATTTATTTATTTATTTGCAAATGGCCTGAGGCCCGATAGGTTACATGGTGAATGTAAAAAACATGGCTTACATGTAACAGCGTCGAAGCTGTTGTGCATTCCATGTGCGTGCGATAGTTTCGCCCTCTAATGTTTGCAGTTTATACGCGCCTTTGCCCAGGACCTCTAGGATGAGGTAGGGTCCTTCCCACTTGGGGGCAAGTTTCCCTGGGCGTTCTGCGTTAGATGCTTCATTGTCACGAAGGACGTAGTCTCCCGGGTTGAAAGTACAAATGCGGACGCGTGCATTGTAGTACTTTTCAAGTTTGGTTTTGTACTTGGCCTCGTTGATGGCAGCGTTTTCGCGCCTTTCTTCCAGGAGGTCCAAGTCAGCCCTGCGTTCCTCATTGTTGTCTATCTTGTTGATAGCCAACATTCTAGGTGAGGGGAGGCCTACTTCCGCGGGGATCATCGCTTCAGTGCCATAGACCAGGCTGAAGGGTGTCTCACCGTTACTTGTCTTTGGGCTAGTCCTGTGGGCCCATAAGATACTTGGGAGTTCATCAACCCAGCCGCGTCTGGCTGTTCCCAACCGTGCTTTGACGCCTTCGACTAAACTTTTATTGATACTCTCGACTTGGCCGTTCCCTTGCGGATGCACCACTGAGGAGAATATGTGTTCAATGTTTAGTTCCTTTAGCCATTTTTGAAAATCATCGGCAGCGAAGTTGGTACCGTTATCGGTAACAATGCACATTGGTAGACCGAAACGGCAGATGATATGTTCCCAGACGAATTTCCTTGTTGTCATAGCGGTGGTTGAGGCGAGCGGTTTTGCCTCTACCCATTTTGTAAAGTAATCAACAGCCACTATGATAAACTTCACTGCACCTGGTGCGTCTGGAAAAAGGTCCCACCACATCGATTGCCCATTTCTGGAATGGCCATGCGGTGGTGACGGGGATCAGGTTGTTTTTTGGGGCGCAAGGTCATGGGAGCATGCCGCTGACAATTGAAACACTTGCGCAAGATTTTGACTGCGTCCAGGTGCATGCCGGGCCAGTAGTACCCGACATTCATGATTTTGGCCACCACCATGCGTGGGCCTGCATGTATGCCACATATTCCTTCGTGAATTTCTCTGATAAGGTATGTGGCATCTTGGGGGTCGATGCATCGTAGTAGTGGCCCCAGGTATGATTTTTGGTATAAGATACCGTCTCCCATTTGGTAATGACACACTTTGTATTGCAACTTACGTGCCTCTGCCTTGCTTTCGGGAGTAACACCTGATTGCAAGTATGCAATTGTCACACCCCGATTTCCACGTGTTACCGGTGGGCCCGGTAAGGGAGTATCGTGACGTGGTTGGCAACATAATAGTCAAACAACACAATATTTAAATGCACAGCGGAAGCAAAGTATAGATTCATTTCAACCAAACGATATTGTAATATTAAGTATCACAAGTAGTCGAATATAAATCCACAGGTAGATCAAAATAAAAGGAAACAGTGTTCAACAGTCTATGACATCCAAGCTTGCGAGACTTATTGTGGATGCTAGGAGACAAGCCAGCCTATTACGCGTAGTACCTGCACTTAACCTTTTTAAGAAAAATACGTCAGTTTACACTGGTAAATACAATCAACCGACTCATTTTGAAAAGAGTTTAAGAAAATGCATTTAAGGCACAAGGCACAAATAATATTTTATAACTTGGAATAATTATTTGAATATAATACTCGTAAAAGATTTACATGTTTCTTATGCGTTCAGTAGCCGGATCGAGCCGGGTTAAAGATCAATAGACACACCACATTGCGTATATGAGACACCTACAGGTGTACGCCTACACCTGGGTGCTAAGGTCGTGGCCATTTCGTAAATTGATGCCAGGGATATCCGGGACATGGTCATTAACCTCCCAAAGGCTTTAAGCAAACAAAACAATTTAAACGGTCATCTCGATAATACTTAACCCCCAAAACGATTAAGGTCGAAATGCCCGACCAAGCGGTATTTTATATACCTTACCCCAAGCCCGTATAGGGAAAATAAGTTAAGAGTATTTACCTGAGCAAGTATAAATCAAAATCAGCGAGTGCAAGTATCTTTTACCGGTTCTCCTAATCTGGAACGAAGGTTTAAAATAACCTATTAGAATCCTAACGGGTCTTTAGTTAAGCTTACGCTTAGACCGGTTAGTTTTAAAGATACGGTTCGTACGCACGATTAAGCGAAGACCGGATAGAATGTGATTTAGACCCGAAAAGTTTGAATACTTGCTTAATATGGGTATATTATACACATTCTGGATTTTGAGATAAAACCGATAAGGTTTGACTCGTTTCGGCTAATTTATGTAAACTAGTTACATAAACCGCACTGAACGCGTATAAAGCGTAACGGGTAACCATAAGAGTCCTAAACAGGTTTCCTAAGTTAACATGCCTTAAATATGTTGTTATATCAGTAAGATACCTTCCGTTATGCCCAAAACGAGTTTAATCTCATATTAAGCCCCGTAGGGGTATTTTGGTCATTTTAAAGATTATAAAAGGAATTAATTTATCTTCTGTGATCCGGGTCTGATTAAATCAGTAAAATGGTTTATTTTAACAGGTTATAACATTTGGTTATAAGTCTTATATGCCAAAATAGTTTTAAACCCTAACTATGCGTATAATACGCGTATAAAGCCATTTTAAGCGACGCACGGTTTAAAATAGGATTCTGAGTTTCCTGATCAGTTTAAACAGGTTCAAAACACTCCATTTAATATTTAAAATCAGTAGCAATTGGATTGGCATCAAAAGGATTTGTAAAACTCATTTTATGGCCGGAAAGGGTATATTCGGTATTTACCGAATCAAGGCACCAATCCCAGCTTATGATCAGTTTAAAAATAATTAAAAATCTTCAAAAATCCCAAAATATTATATTACATCAGTGGGTAAAAGGTTTGGTGTCAAAAATTGGGTTTAGATAGGCTTTATGCTAATGACGCCATTTAATCACTAAGGATCGTTCTAATTACGTCATTGAGCATAACTCCCAATCTATATGTCCAACTGATGTAAAAATTTACAGACATGTTTAATAATCAGTAACTAAGATTATTTTACTTTCATATTTCCAAAATTCTTGTTTTATGGTCATAAGGGCATTACGGTCAATATTTAGGCGATTAACGGAATCGTCGGACAATTAAGGATTTATGTGGTATAAACGCAGAGGGTTATACACACATGTAACTAGGTCCTAATGGAACTTTAAGGCATGTCTAAACCTATCTAAACCGGTCAGAATCGAAGTCAAAGCAGAAAGTCAAACTATGAGACTTTCGGCTCCGAATCGGTTCAAAACGGGAAGTTGTCGAATCAAACAAGCGTAGACAAGTTTTTATACTTATTTTCAAGTTATATGCATGTTAAAACAGATTATACGCCTTCTGTATCGTTAATTACATGTTTAATGGTTCTGTTGACTTTTTCGGACAAGTTTGACTCGACATACGACCTAGTTAGGATTCGAATCAGTGGATGCCCTTTTAAGGGTTTAAAGTCCACATAAATACCAACTTATGACAACTTTAACTTAGCCTAATCGCTGGACCATTTGTGCTTAAACGATAAGTCAAACCGTAGTTACGTCGGTTTGACTTTTAAGCTAAATACAAAGCAAAACTGAAATAGAGAAAGTCAAGGGTACTTACACTTGTCTAATGGATGATTTGGAATGCTTGGGATCAGCTTGAATGCTCCAGAAATGATCAGGAAGTGAATGCAAGATGAATGCAAAGAATGTGGGTCTTTTATATGAATTCAAACATCTTGGATCATCAACACATAAGTCTAGGAGTGTTACCAAATCACCAACATGTGTCCTACAAGCTAAAAACCACCTTAGGACGCCCATGGTATGCCATACTAGTGATCAAAGTCGGTTAAAACATCAACATACAGCTGTGCAAAACATTCTGATCAGACAAGGCAGTCGCGTAGCGCGACTGCCGGGGCATACATGCTCGCGCTACGCGAGTGTGATGAAGACCAGCCAAACAAGTTTCTGTTAATTGCATTTCAATCCCTGGTCCCCCGAAAGGTCGTTTTCACTTGGTTTTCTTGTATTCTAAGACTTTATAATTGACATATGGGGCTTTAAGGCTTATACCATCTTTGTCAAGTCCTCGGGTAACTTTGTGATCACCCGTAAAGCCCTAATTTTCAATGTTGATGATTCTAACCCTCACACACGAATTTTATCATAACTTTCTTATACGGTAACGAAACTTGGTGAAATTTTTATGGTGCATTCTAGTGAGCATAATTAATCGTTACAAGTCTTCGGGTTTGCTAAAAGGTCACTCAGAGGTATATCTTTAACATGTTGACACATTTAACCCCTGTAGTTTGTAATCTCTCACTTTCTTTCACGATTCGCTTCGTATGATCCATGATCCATTCGTTTAAGGTTATAAACATCATGTAGGGTTATTGTAAAGTATATTTATTCATTGTTGACACTTTGAACCCTTATATTTACATAGTTTCATTGTTTGTCAACTTTAGTCCTTCAAGAACATTCTTTCACACGTTCAAAGGTTATGACACGTGTCAATACATTATAGGACGTAAATTTTCGAGGTGTTACATCCTCACCCCCTTAAAAGAAATCTCGACCTCGAGATTTACTGAAATAGATAAGGGTACTTTTCCTTCATCGTGGACTCAACCTCCCACGTATACTCGGGACCTCTACGGGCATCCCATTTGACCTTTACAATCGGTACATGCTTCCTTCGAAGCTTCTTAACCTGTCGATCCTCGATCGACAATGGTTTTTCTACAAATTTCAAGCTCTCATCTATATGCACATCTGTATGTGGTATGACCAGTGATTCGTCAGCGAAACACTTCTTCAGATTGCAGATGTGGAACACATTGTGTATACTACTGAGCTCTTCAGGTAAGTTTAACTTATAGGCAACTGACCCAACACGTTCGATAACCTCAAAAGGTCCTATGTATCTCGGGCTTAGCTTGCCTTTCTTACCAAACCGCTTCACTCCCTTCCAGGGTGATACTTTAAGTAAGACTTTATCACCTACCTCGAAGTTAAAAGCTTTTCGCTTTGGATCAGCGTAACTCTTCTGCCTATCTCGGGCAGCTTTGAGACGGTCACGAATCTGGACAATTTTGTCCGTTGTTTCGAACACTATCTCTGGTCCCGATAATTGGACATCTCCAACTTTCGCCCAACAAACCGGCGTTCTACACTTTCTACCGTATAAGGCCTTGAAAGGCGCAGCCTTTATGCTGGTATGGTAGCTATTGTTGTAGGAGAATTCGATTAACGGTAGGTGGTTATCCCAACTACCACCTAAATCGATCACGCATGCACGAAGCATGTCTTCCAACGTTTGAATAGTACGCTCACTCTGACCGTCTGTCTGAGGATGGTAAGCCGTACTAAAATTCAAACGCGTGCCCAAAGATTGTTGGAAGCTTTTCCAAAAATGTGACGTGTATCTAGTATCTCGGTCAGAGATAATAGACACAGGTATGCCATGTAAGGCTACTATCTTATCAACATATAACTGGGCTAACATATCGGAGCTATAAGTCTCCTTGATGTGTAAGAAATGTGCTGACTTAGTCAGTCTGTCTACGATCACCCAGATGGTGTCATTTCCTTTCCTTGTCTTAGGTAACTTGGTAATAAAATCCATAGTTACCATTTCCCATTTCCAGGTGGGAAGTTCAGGCTGTTGTAGCAAGCCAGACGGTTTTTGATGTTCTGCCTTGACTTGCGCACATGTCAAGCATTTAGCTACATAGGTGGCTACAGACTTCTTCAAGCCTATCCACCAATAATTTGCCCTTAGATCCTGGTACATCTTATCTGCTCCAGGATGAACGGAATATTTAGAGCTATGGGCTTCCTGGAGGATAACATCTCGGAGTCCTCCATAAATTGGAACCCATATCCGCCCATTCAATCTTAGTATTCCGTCCTTGCTAAGTGTTAACTGCTCCTCAGTTACCCCTAGCTTTTCGTTAGGATAGTTAGCTTCCAACACAGCTTCCTTCTGTGCAGCTAACAACCTTTCAATCAAATTGTTCTTTATTTCCATGCGCTTGGCATTGATTCGGATGGGTTTCACCTTTTCCTTTCGGCTCAAGGCATCGGCGACTACATTCGCCTTGCCGGGATGGTATCTTATTTCACAATCGTAATCATTCAGAGTTTCCATCCAACGGCGTTGCCTCATGTTCAAGTCCTTCTGATTGAACAGATGTTGAAGGCTCTTGTGATCAGAATAGATCACACATTTGATTCCATATAAGTAATGCCTCCAAAGTTTCAGTGCGAATACAACGGCACCCAACTCCAAGTCATGGGTGGTGTAATTCTTTTCGTGCACCTTTAACTGGCGTGAAGCATAGGCAATGACTTTGCCTTTCTGCATAAGCACACATCCCATCCCGGTGTGTGATGCATCACAATAAACTACAAACTCCTCGATTCCATCGGGCAATGTCAGTACTGGAGCATTGCTTAACTTCTGTTTCAGAATATCGAAGGATTCCTGCTGCTTAGGACCCCAGTCAAACTTAATCTTCTTACGTGTCAGCGAAGTCAGGGGTGCAGAAATCCTTGAGAAATTTTCAATGAATCGCCTATAGTATCCTGCCAAACCTAGGAAACTACGAATTTCTGTAGGCGTCTTTGGCTCATGCCAATTCATGACAGCTTCAACTTTAGCGGGATCTACTTGGATACCACGCTCACTAACAACATGTCCAAGAAATTGGACTTCTCGAAGCCAGAATTCACACTTCGAGAATTTGGCATAGAGCTTTTCTTTATGAAGTAGTTCCAGTATGCAGTGAAGATGCTTCTCATGGTCAGCTTGATTCTTCGAGTAGATGAGAATGTCGTCGATGAAAACGATGACGAATTTATCTAAGTGCGGCATGCAAACGCGATTCATGAGATCCATGAACGCGGCCGGTGCATTAGTGAGCCCAAAAGGCATCACTAGGAACTCGTAATGACCATAACGAGTCCTAAATGCTGTTTTGTGCACGTCTTCATCTCTAACCTTCAATTGATGGTAGCCTGAACTCAAGTCAATCTTCGAGAAGAAACTTGCCCCTTGAATTTGATCGAACAGATCATCGATTCTGGGCAAAGGATACCTATTCTTGATAGTGACCTTATTAAGCTCGCGGTAGTCGATGCACAGACGCATCGATCCATCCTTCTTCTTGACAAATAAAACTGGTGCTCCCCAAGGAGACGAACTAGGTTTGATGAAACCTTTGGCTAGCAAATCATCTAGCTGCATTCTCAATTCCTTCATCTCTGTTGGTGCCAATCTATAAGGCGCCCTTGCAACTGGTGCTGATCCAGGAATAATGTCAATTCTGAATTCTACTTGCCTATCTGGTGGCAAACCAGGTAGTTCTTCAGGAAAAACACCAGGGTATTCAGAAATGACGGGGATATTCCTAATCTTGGGCTTCGGCTCATCAATAATCACTTGGGCCATGTAGATGACACAACCCTTCTTCAAACACTTAGAGTCTTTGAGTATAGACATTTTCTCGGGCAGCCCATACTGGGTATCTCCTTGGATAGTAAGTGATTCACCAGACGGAGTCTTGATCATTACTTGCTTCTTATTGCAAACAATCTGGGCCTGGTTATGAGATAACCAATCCATACCCAAAACTATGTCAAAACCGGCTAGTTTTAAAGGAAGTAGAGACAAAGGAAAAGAGTGGTTCTTAATGGATATGAAACACCCATCTAATAAGGTTGAGGCGGTTTCTAAAGTACCATCTGCTAGTTCCACCTCATACTTCACACTTAAAGTCTTAACAGGTAATTTCAACAATTCACAAAACTTATTATCTACGAACGACTTATCAGCACCTGAATCAAATAACACTCTCGCATAAACATCATTTACGAGAAAGGTACCTGTTATCACATTGTCGTCCTTGACGGCTTCCTTAGCATCCATCCTGAAGACCCTAGCATTGGTCTTCTTAGCCTCTTCAGGCTTCTTGGCGTATTTTGGGCAATTGGTCTTGATGTGCCCCTTTTCATTGCAACCGTAGCAGGTCGCATCCTTTATCTTTTTGCAATCTAAGGTTTTGTGTTCCTTGGACTTGCACAACCCACATGCAAAAGATTTCGATTGTGAATTCGAATTCGATTCATACCTGCACTTCCCAAAGTGCTGTCTCTTGCAGATTTTACATCTGGGTTTTTCACCCGACTGCTGACCATCCTTCCTAAATCCTGACCCCTTCTTGTGGTCATTGTTCCCCTTCTGCTTCTTGTTTGAACGTCGTGAGTTGTCATCCTCACGCTTCCTCTTTTCGGTATCAGTGTTCCTCTGCGATTTCAGCCTAACCGCATCCAAGGTAAGAGACAATGATATGTCTGCTACAGACCGAAAAGTAGCTGGTCTGGAGGCCTTCACACTTGCCTTGATCTCCGGGGCTAACCCCCCGATAAAACGAGCTATACGTTTGGGTTCCGGGGTTACTAAATATGGAACCAATCTTGACAAAGTGTTAAAACTGGTAAGGTAGGCCTGACAGTCTAGGTTTCTCATGACCAGCGACAAGAAGTCAGATTCAATTTTCTCAACCTCGTGTTGAGGGCAGTAGTTTTCCTTGATCAGTGCCATGAACTGTTCCCAGGTCATATTATACAACGGGACTTTCCCCGTAGCTTGGATCAAAGATCTCCACCAAGCTAATGCTTCCCCCTTAAAAGACTGAGACACAAATTTCACAATAGCCCTATCATCACAACCACTGATATCCACAACCGTATCCATCTCGTCCAACCAGGTCATGCAATCTACTGCTCCTTTTTCCCCAGTGAAATCCCTGGGTTTGCACGACATGAAGTACTTATAGGAGCAACCCTTATTACGGGGTTCTTGATTCCGTATGACTCTTTGGGATGGAGCACTCCTCTGGTTTGATGAGTGGTGAGAATTACTGTTGTGGGCAGTGTGGGTCCTGGAGGGTGTTGTAGAGTGTGGTGCAGATTGGGTCCTTGCACGGGTACCACTGGATTCATGGAGCTGTCTATCCATAGCTCGATTAACGGCATTATCTATCATTGCCTGTAATTCTGCACCCGCTATATTTACTCGGGCATTATCAGGCTCTCTCCCTGGGTGACTATTGACCTCGTTTGAGTCTGCCATGTGGTTTGAACTGTTACATATCGACAATAATTTATTGGTGAGTTTATTATAGAATTGTCTTTTATGGCAATTTTATTAACCATGGTAAACATAGACCATATATGGTTAATTTATTACTCACATTTATTTAGGATTTCTAATATAAATTATCCTAATTATAAAACAATAACAGTTTTATTAGCACATAAGGCCTAGTCACAGGGACAATTTAAATCATAAGCTATGATTTCAGAGAATCAAAGCATGAAGGTTTGAACAAAGTTCATTACCTTTTTTCAGACAGGGTCACAGACTATTACTGTCTTTTGTCTCATATGAAAATGAGAAGGGCCCGTAGGCATTCTATTACCAATGAATGGTAACAAGAACCAATCATATTTATTGATGATTTAACCCATGATTCAGAGATCATTTAGTTGGATTTGGAATCTTTGAAAAGATCCTTATATAATAATAACACGTGTGTTTTTTACGAATCATGTCTGCCAGGAGTGTTAACATGTTTTCAGATGTTAACAGGGATGTGAATCTTTTTAACGGGTTTTACCATCTAGGTCAGGTCTTAAAATGACATGCAGGCTAGGTTATACCTTTAAGATTCTTAATTAAAAATATACATAGGCAGATAGATTTTTAAAAGGAATGATTCTAATTTATTTATTTCACATCAAATTTAATTATGTATAACATAGCAAAGGTGAAATTTATAAACTTACATTCCACTACAACTTAAAAGTAGTACATTTTGCCCTAAACGGGACTTTTCACAGAAACACTTACCCACGCAGGAGCTATACAGATAATACATGTCCTCACAGGGACGGTTTGCAAAAGTAAATGTCCACGCAGGGACTAATAGAGACAAGTCCTCGTAGGGACTAAGTACAAAGATAGATGTCCACGCAGGGACTACATACACACATAAATAAATGTCCACGTAGGGACTTGATTAAACAAGGAAATACAATAATACATATTGGGATTTAACGATCCCGTTTCTTCTTTCCTTTCAGCAAACTTGCCAAACCACTCATGAATCCCTCATTCTTCTTACGCTCTCTCTGGAGGTCTCGCTCAACTCTGCCCAGTCTTTGACAGAGATCCTCCTGCTCTGGTGGAGAAAACCGTGGTGGCTGGTACTGTAGTGGTGGCTGAACAGGTACTTGATACCCACGAGCTGGGTATCCCACTCCCCAGGGTGTTCCATAAGGTCCTTCTGGGTGAAGGGCATTGTAGTCTGCTGCCACTCGGTATGGGTCAGCCTCGGCATAGTTATAGTTATGGTATGCCGGCGGTCCGTATGGGTTGTAGGCTGCCGGAGCAGTATAAGCAGGGATATGGTTGCCAAAACCCGGTGATGGCGGTGCAATAGGTGCCGAATTCACCTCTGAAACTGGAACTGAAGGTCCACCCATTTGTGGGTCTTCATATATTGGCGGGTAGTGGCTGCCGCTAGAGTGTTGAGGGGTACTGAAATGAAACTCCCCTCCTCGTGCTGACATCCGTGCGCCAGTCCTCCTACGTCTTGGTGGTTCTGGAGGCTCTAGATGAACTGACGGCGGTGGAGGCGGTGGCGTGACTGCCACGAAAGGTGGATCCCCTGAGGGATCTTGCTGCTGATGAGGCGAAGAATGGTGAGATGGTGTAAAGTACCACTCACACCGTTCGAACCGTGCCTGATGACTATCCGAACCTTGGTAAGGTGTTCCGTGAAAAGACGAACCATCAGAGATCACATAAGGATGGTTCGGGGTTCCGGTTGAAGCCTCGACGGGATCTGTGTCCTCGTCCATGTCCATCGCTTGATCACCTGAAAAATGATCCTCCGGTCCTAGTGGGTTAAAACCCCCTTGTTCTGGTAGATAGTCTGCCGGGTTAAACTGGCCCCGAAAGACAGGAGTAGGGTCGTCGAAAGAACGCTGCGATATGGATCGCTGTAGAGGTATGTATGAAGGTGGCGGATTGTTGGGCTCATTCTCGGACTGAGGCCCATAGGAATGATGATATGGAGGCGTTGAGCTATACGAAGTAGATCGTCTGGAAGGCTCCTCGTAAATCCTCCAAGGTTCTCGTGGATCTGCACTCCTTGTAGAAGAAGGAGTTCGCCGGCCCGAAGGCCCGGCCTCGTGGTCGTTAGGGGCGCTCATTGGCTCCTTTCCTCGACTTCCTCGCCTGAATCTTGGCGGCATTGTTAAACCTGTCCATATAAACAAAGGTAACAACAAGGAAAAATAAAGGACAAAGTAAAAAGTAAAATAAAAACATTTTGGATTATTCCTAAGATCTTTGTCTAGACTCGAAGATTTAGGAATGTGCAATTGTGTCATTGAGATTAAACACAAAAGGCTAGTGTTTAATTCACTCAATGTTGGCTCTGATACCAACCTGTCACACCCCGATTTCCACGTGTTACCGGTGGGCCCGGTATGGGAGTATCGTGACGTGGTTGGCAACATAATAGTCAAACAACACAATATTTAAATGCACAGCGGAAGCAAAGTATAGATTCATTTCAACCAAACGATTTTGTAATATTAAGTATCACAAGTAGTCGAATATAAATCCACAGGTAGATCAAAATAAAAGGAAACAGTGTTCAACAGTCTATGACATCCAAGCTTGCGAGACTTATTGTGGATGCTAGGAGACAAGCCAGACTTATTGTGGATGCTAGTCGAATATAAATCCACAGGTAGATCAAAATAAATACGTCAGTTTACACTGGTAAATACAATCAACCGACTCATTTTGAAAAGAGTTTAAGAAAATGCATTTAAGGCACAAGGCACAAATAATATTTTATAACTTGGGATAATTATTTGAATATAATACTCGTAAAAGATTTACATGTTTCTTATGCGTTCAATAGCCGGATCGAGCCGGGTTAAAGATCAATAGACACACCACATTGCGTATATGAGACACCTACAGGTGTACGCCTACACCTGGGTGCTAAGGTCGTGGCCATTTCGTAAAATGATGCCAGGGATATCCGGGACATGGTCATTAACCTCCCAAAGGCTTTAAGCAAACAAAACAATTTAAACGGTCATCTCGATAATACTTAACCCCCAAAACGATTAAGGTCGAAATGCCCGACCAAGCGGTATTTTATATACCTTACCCCAAGCCCGTATAGGGAAAATAAGTTAAGAGTATTTACCTGAGCAAGTATAAATCAAAATCAGCGAGTGCAAGTATCTTTTACCGGTTCTCCTAATCTGGAACGAAGGTTTAAAATAACCTATTAGAATCCTAACGGGTCTTTAGTTAAGCTTACGCTTAGACCGGTTAGTTTTAAAGATACGGTTCGTACGCACGATTAAGCGAAGACCGGATAGAATGTGATTTAGACCCGAAAAGTTTGAATACTTGCTTAATATGGGTATATTATACACATTCTGGATTTTGAGATAAAACCGATAAGGTTTGACTCGTTTCGGCTAATTTATGTAAACTAGTTACATAAACCGCACTGAACGCGTATAAAGCGTAACGGGTAACCATAAGAGTCCTAAACAGGTTTCCTAAGTTAACATGCCTTAAATATGTTGTGATATCAGTAAGATACCTTCCGTTATGCCCAAAACTAGTTTAATCTCATATTAAGCCCCGTAGGGGTATTTTGGTCATTTTAAAGATTATAAAAGGAATTAATTTATCTTCTGTGATCCGGGTCTGATTAAATCAGTAAAATGGTTTATTTTAACAGGTTATAACATTTGGTTATAAGTCTTATATGCCAAAATAGTTTTAAACCCTAACTATGCGTATAATACGCGTATAAAGCCATTTTAAGCGACGTACGGTTTAAAATAGGATTCTGAGTTTCCTGATCAGTTTAAACCGGTTCAAAAAACTCCATTTAATATTTAAAATCAGTAGCAATTGGATTGGCATCAAAAGGATTTGTAAAACTCATTTTATGGCCGGAAAGGGTATATTCGGTATTTACCGAATCAAGGCACCAATCCCAGCTTATGATCAGTTTAAAAATAATTAAAAATCTTCAAAAATCCCAAAATATTATATTACATCAGTGGGTAAAAGGTTTGGTGTCAAAAATTGGGTTTAGATAGGCTTTATGCTAATGACGCCATTTAATCACTAAGGATCGTTCTAATTACGTCATTGAGCATAACTCCCAATCTATATGTCCAACTGATGTAAAAATTTACAGACATGTTTAATAATCAGTAACTAAGATTATTTTACTTTCATATTTCCAAAATTCTTGTTTTATGGTCATAAGGGCATTACGGTCAATATTTAGGCGATTAACGGAATCGTCGGACAATTAAGGATTTATGTGGTATAAACGCAGAGGGTTATACACACATGTAACTAGGTCCTAATGGAACTTTAAGGCATGTCTAAACCTATCTAAACCGGTCAGAATCGAAGTCAAAGCAGAAAGTCAAACTATGAGACTTTCGGCTCCGAATCGGTTCAAAACGGGAAGTTGTCGAATCAAACAAGCGTAGACAAGTTTTTATACTTATTTTCAAGTTATATGCATGTTAAAACAGATTATACGCCTTCTGTATCGTTAATTACATGTTTAATGGTTCTGTTGACTTTTTCGGACAAGTTTGACTCGACATACGACCTAGTTAGGATTCGAATCAGTGGATGCCCTTTTAAGGGTTTAAAGTCCACATAAATACCAACTTATGACAACTTTAACTTAGCCTAATCGCTGGACCATTTGTGCTTAAACGATAAGTCAAACCGTAGTTACGTCGGTTTGACTTTTAAGCTAAATACAAAGCAAAACTGAAATAGAGAAAGTCAAGGGTACTTACACTTGTCTAATGGATGATTTGGAATGCTTGGGATCAGCTTGAATGCTCCAGAAATGATCAGGAAGTGAATGCAAGATGAATGCAAAGAATGTGGGTCTTTTATATGAATTCAAACATCTTGGATCATCAACACATAAGTCTAGGAGTGTTACCAAATCACCAACATGTGTCCTACAAGCTAAAAAACACCTTAGGACGCCCATGGTATGCCATACTAGTGATCAAAGTCGGTTAAAACATCAACATACAGCTGTGCAAAACATTCTGATCAGACAAGGCAGTCGCGTAGCGCGACTGCCGGGGCATACATGCTCGCGCTACGCGAGTGTGATGAAGACCAGCCAAACAAGTTTCTGTTAATTGCATTTCAGTCCCTGGTCCCCCGAAAGGTCGTTTTCACTTGGTTTTCTTGTATTCTAAGACTTTATAATTGACATATGGGGCTTTAAGGCTTATACCATCTTTGTCAAGTCCTCGGGTAACTTTGTGATCACCCATAAAGCCCTAATTTTCAATGTTGACGATTCTAACCCTCACACACGAATTTTATCATAACTTTCTCATACGGTAACGGAACTTGGTGAAATTTTTATGGTGCATTCTAGTGAGCATAATTAATCGTTACAAGTCTTCGGGTTTGCTAAAAGGTCACTCAGAGGTATATCTTTAACATGTTGACACATTTAACCCCTATAGTTTGTAATCTCTCACTTTCTTTCACGATTCGCTTCGTATGATCCATGATCCATTCGTTTAAGGTTATAAACATCATGTAGGGTTATTGTAAAGTATATTTATTCATTGTTGACACTTTGAACCCTTATATTTACATAGTTTCATTGTTTGTCAACTTTAGTCCTTCAAGAACATTCTTTCACACGTTCAAAGGTTATGACACGTGTCAATACATTATAGGACGTAAATTTTCGAGGTGTTACAGCAATGATCAGTGTCATCCAGGATGTTGTACCGTACTGGATGACATTGACTTGGCGCAGTGGTACTGAGGGATTTTGTAGAACCTCGATGCGTACCTCTTTCGCCAGGTGTTGGAAGCTGGTGGATGCAAGTTTTGATAGTGCATCCGCGGGTTTGTTATCACTCCTATTGATATGGAGAATATTGAAGGAGGTGAACTTTGATTTCAGTTGCATGGCTTGTTCGAGGTAGAGGATCATGATATCCCCTTTTGCAGCATAGTCGCCGCGTATCTGCCCTAAAACTAGTTACGTACGCGCAGCCTTGACAAGCTCATGGCAATGCGCCGATAGCAACTACCTGCAATCAAACAGCGTGCGCCAGGTTTGCCCAATCAATTTCCACGATGAACAACCAGGGGATATTCATTATCCCATTTATCTCTACTCACAGTGAAAGACAGACGCAACAAGCATGGACAACAACTTTCCCGCATCTGGGCGACTGGTAAGCCTAAAACTCAATCTTTACTTTCGAGCACTCCTAACAAGTCTAGTAATCCTACCACGCTTGCACGCAGAGCAGCACTAGACTGGGGGACTTGATGGGGTACGGTATTAAACCCGACCCGAGCGGTCAGACGTCCCGTTATGTATTGCTTTTATATTAATTATTTATTATTGTTGCTACTAACCCAACCGCGAGGCCCAACGCGATGTAGTTTACACTACTTTGGGTCGAGGCTTGTAGAGATAACCCCTAACTGGGCCTGGCCCATTGAGGTTAGGGGAGGCCCATATCCCCCTATATAAAGAGGTCTTCACCTCTTGAATAGGGCAGAACATATGGAGCCGCCACACTTTTTGTAGCTGGAAACAGGAGAATCTTCTCCTACCGGCAATCTCTACAGCTCCACTTTCTTCTCTTCTCCATTGCAGATCTAGGTTCAAGAGGAAGAACAAGGTGTGATTCTTCACCCTTATGTAGAACGCGGTCCAATCATCCCGGGATGATTCCGTGTTTCTTCATTGGCGCCCACCGAAAATTTTATACATTTGTTGATCACATCCGGTTCTCTCCTCTGCCCTTCAGATCTGTGTGCTTAAAATCACTCTCGATCTTCAAATCGAGAAAACCCACAGGTGTGTTCATCTAAACTTTAAAATATTTGATGACAGTCAAATCATTGTAATTTTATACACAATATTCTATCAAAAAACTCAAGATTTGGGTTTCCCTCAAGACCTGGGCTTTTTTTGGTTGAACCCCTTTCCTGTACTAAAATGGAAATCCATAAATTACTTTTTCATTTCCCTGCCTCTTTCAACCATCTGATGTAGTCGAACAACATAAGCATCATTCTCAAAGATGCTTTTATTGGATAAATTTTTTTTTTTTGAGAAGCATGAGGTATTCCATACGAATGAACATTAAAGCCATTTTTTTTATTTAAAAAAAAAAAGGAGGGGGACCATGACGGTTGTAAACATTTTTAAACAAAATGTACAACACCTTTTAAAAAGTAACGTGCGGTAGTGGGAAAAAGTATAATCAATACTGCACAAGGTATTACCCTATCGCACACAACTTTTTGGGTGAGGGAAACATATCCTGACATGAGCAGAAAAAAGTGTACTGTGTTCCTCCTAACGGTACATCTCCAAACCCACCGTTTGTCATCATGCAAATCTTACATGCGCTACAACCTTCTACCATTAATGATGGATAACCATCCTGCACCTTCTGGCCTACAATCACCGGCAATCAAGGGAAGACATTTCTTCCACCACGTCGCGCGCAACCGCCAGCCATCTTCGGCATTAACCACGCCGCGCGCATCAATCAAACTGCCGCCTCCCGCATCGAAACACATAGCGCACATCAAACCCGACTGTCACCTACAGCATTAATCATACCGCGCGCAACAAATCACATGTCATCTACATCTTCAATAACGTCGCGCAACCACTAGCCATCTTCGGCATTAACCACGCCGCGCGCATCAAAGCAACCTGCCATCTTCGGCATAAACCACGCCGCGCGCATCAACCTGCCATCTTCGGCTTCAACCACGTCGCGCGCATCAACCTGCCATCTCCGGCATCAACCACCACGTCGCGCACATCAAACCATCTGCCACCTCTGGCATCAACCACGTCGCGCGCATCAACGAGTCATCTCCAGCATCAACTACGTCGCGTGCATTAGTCACCTGCGCATGCAATCATGAACTCGATGAGTCACGCAACAAGGATATGCCTCCTCCACCCTGCGCACAATGAATTATCTCTCTCCTATGTGACACAAGTAAGCTTCAAAACAAGGTACAACTTTCGCCTTCTATTATGTCTCAAACAAAGTACAACTCCATCGCGCGAGCACGAGCAAGTTCCGTATGCGCGAACATACTTCGCCGCCACGCGAAATGAGTTACGACTTTGTTGGATAAAAACCCATCTACAATTTCGTTAAATAAAGCTATCATCTTAGTTAAAAAGGAAATTTTTTGTTTTGTTGGATACTCCGCGCGCGGGTCATTTTTGTGTCGCGAGCATACTCATCACCGCGAGTCATGAGCATGCTTCTCCGCGCGAGTACTCCGTCACGAGGTAAACCCTGTTACACGAGCATACTCCGCCGCGCGGGTAACCTTCGTAACACGAGCGTATTTCGCCGCGCGGCCGACCTCTATAACACAATCATACTCCGCCGCGCGGGGTAATCTTCGTAGCACGAGCACTCGTCGCGCGAGTAAACTCCGACCTCTTGCAACAATACCGCGCGTGATAAACTCCACCTGCGCATAACATGCTCCGCCACCTGATGCTTTAAAAAAAAAAAGTGTTACTCCAAATGCTCCATACCTTGGCGCCATTTAATACATGCTTCAAAATGTTACCCATGAAAGAACCTAAAAAGAAGTGATAGCATTTAATGTGTCTGGAGGTTTGCAAAGGCACGTGCCTTAGTGTGGTGTTCACATGCAAGTTTTTCAAGCTTGCACAACAACTTACAACTTTACATACAGAACACCCCTTCAAATTTTATACAAGCACATTTTTAATCCCTTGGTAATTGACGTCGAGCTTACTATCTTTTTATAATATATATATAATTAAGAACTATGGGCACAACAAGATCTCGGGGATTTTTTTCTGTTTATTCTCATACGATAAATAGATTTCTAAGACATGTTGCGTCATAACTATCCTTGCCATCGCCAATGTTTCTCGTGAACGGCCCATACAAATGCTATAAACTGGCACTTATATTAATTTTACGTGTCATGACTTTTAACGGTTTCAATGCCTTCTAGCATGTTCCAATAGTTGGTGCTAGCATTTTCGCCATACATGTTACATATTTCTTCAAAAAAAAAAAACAAGTTGGCTAAAATCTAGCACATGAAACTAATTCAACGACACGGTTAGTAGTTCATCGTTTTAACGACTACTAGCCTTGCGATATTTACGACACATACTAGTATCATTGCTTAGTGTTATTATTCAAGTTCAATGCTACTGACATTTTTTAGCAGCTGCAATAAACAAAAGGACTAGCATAGTTCTACACCATTCCGAAGTTCAAAGTTGCTTTCACATATTTTGAAGTATGGATGCGTAATACGAACTCCTCCTAAGGACAACGTTTCGGTACAATATTTTCCATATATCCGAACATATATTACAATTTACCTTGTCAGGTTCAGCAGGAATGGCAATATACTCAATCGCTAAAAAGAGACGAGTAATCCTCAACCACACCGATGAAAGCCAAAAAAGATGCTCCTTTACTTATGAGCACGTAAGTCGCCAGCTGGCGCATGCTCTTTTACATACGAGCACGTAAGTCGCCAAGCGCGCATGCTCCTTTACTTATGAGCACGTAAGTCGCCGGCTGGCGCATGCTCTTTTACATACGAGCACGTAAGTCGCCAAGCGCGCATGCTCCTTTACTTATGAGCACGTAAGTCGCCGGCTGGCGCATGCTCTTTTACATACGAGCACGTAAGTCGCCAAGCGCGCATGCTCCTTTACTTATGAGCACATAAGTCGCCGGCTGGCGCATGCTCTTTTACATACGAGCACGTAAGTCGCCACGCGCTCATGCTCCTTTACTTACGAGTGCGCACACATGCGCTAGCAGTCGCAGGCTCCTCTACATACGAGCCCGTTAGTCGCCTCGAGCGCATACTCCATTACAATACGAGCACGTAAGCCGCCATACGCGCATGCTCCTTTATATGCGAGCACACCGGTCTCCATACGAGCCTGCTGCTCTACATACGAGCACCTCAGCCTCCGTGCGATCCTGATGCTCCACATATGAGCACGTAGGTCACAACTCGACATATGCGCATGCTCCTTTAGATATGAGCACACCAGCCTCCAGGCGAGCTTGCTGCTACACATACAAGCACGCTAATCTCCATGCGGCCCTTCTGCTTTACATACGAACGTGTGTGTCGCCCGCGCGCGCCTGCTTAGCCATATATGAAAACGCTCACAAAACGTAAACTGTGCTACAAATGCATGCACCACTTTGGGTATACGCAAAAACGCATGGGCTAAAATAAAGTTTCGCTTACACCTACAATCTTCAAGACAAGCCACATCTCCTTGCTTCACGCCACATTATTGCTGTGGCACACCGGAGGATTAGCGCAGGCTCGGGTTTCCACTTCATCATCCTGACGCAACTTTATGCCAATTCTCATTCGCGATAACCTGTTCAAAGTGGATTAACACGTGCAACTATTGTAGACAACAGTTTACAAAGAATTAAACACTATAAATACATACGCTTCACGGCTTAAGACACGCGCGCCCCTTGCGCTAACCAACAGAACTCACACCACAGGGTGAATATTTTACAATAGCCACACGACTGTGTGCGCACCGCTAAAGCTGGGCCACATTCACCTGACATAGGCGAAACGTCAGTGACAACATAATGATCGCCGTGTCAGCAGCCAACCCAAGGGTCACCAACAACGACATTTGCACCCTGTCAGAATTTAAATTTCGAGAAATTTTTCGCCTAAAATTACAACGAAACTGCAAGTTGAAGTTAGCAAGGGTTGCGCCGCATGCTTCATCAACCAATGATCATGCGCGCCAGCTCTCAAAAGCAACAGGTATCAATTAACAAGCCTGGTAGCCGCGCCGTAGTAATTGACAAACACTTACACGCGCGCCAGCTACCAAGACCTAGCAAATTCTTTAAAGACCAGCTCGTCTTTCCTTTCTCTTTTTCCTGAGTCCAGAGCTCCAACCATTCACTTCGCGCATGGAAGCAGCACTGGACTGGGGGGACTTAAAGGGGTATGGTCCCAAAAAGCCGCGCAGACCATACTCCTTACACGTTAATCAAACTAATCTACAGACCACCCGCGGGCTGCTTGGACAAAACAAAAGCTGAGCGCGAGGTTCAAACAGGATTGAAGATCAGATTCAGCACTTAGCATCCTGAATGAAGGCCCTCAATCCCTAAGCCTTGCGCCAGCACCAAAGATCTTCTAGAAGACACAAACGGTTGGCACCAAAGGGACAGAGCGGACATTTTTTGTCGTCGTCTTCAGGCCCAAGGCCCATCAGCCCATCTCCTTCTAAACTACTCCGACTAAAGATAGGGTCCTTCATACACAGGAAGGACCGTAGCTAAGCTCAGGAAGGATTAAGAAGATTAACCCTTATAGTCGAAACATAAACCCAACTAATAAACCTAAAACTAGTTACGTACGCGCAGCCTTGACAAGCTCATGGCAATGCGCCGATAGCAACTACCCGCAATCAAACAGCGTGCGCCAGGTTTGCCCAATCAATTTCCACGATGAACAACCAGGGGATATTCATTATCCCATTTATCTCTACTCACAGTGAAAGACAGACGCAACAAGCATGGACAACAACTTTCCCGCATCTGGGCGACTGGTAAGCCTAAAACTCAATCTTTACTTTCGAGCACTCCTAACAAGTCTAGTACTCCAACCACGCTTGCACGCAGAGCAGCACTAGACTGGGGGACTTGATGGGGTACGGTATTAAACCCGACCCGAGTGGTCAGACGTCCCGTTACGTATTGCTTTTATATTAATTATTTATTATTGTTGCTACTAACCCAACCGCGAGGCCCAACGCGATGTAGTTTACACTACTTTGGGTCGGGGCTTGTAGAGATAACCCCTAACTGGGCCTGGCCCATTGAAGTTAGGGGAGGCCCATATCCCCCTATATAAAGAGGTCTTCACCTCTTGAATAGGGCAGAACATATGGAGCCGCCACACTTTTTGTAGCTGGAAACAGGAGAATCTTCTCCTACCGGCAATCTCTACAGCTCCACTTTCTTCTCTTCTCCATTGCAGATCTAGGTTCAAGAGGAAGAACAAGGTGTGATTCTTCACCCTTATGTAGAACGCGGTCCAGTCATCCCGGGGTGATTCCGTGTTTCTTCACACGCCAACCGCGTTGTCCGCGGCAGACAAGTACAAGATGAGTGGCTCATCCTTTCGTGGTGCGGTTAGAGTTGGGAGTTGAATCAAACACTCTTTCATCTCCCGGAAAGCTTTTTCGGCCTCTGCGGTCCATTGGAATTGTTCATTTTTTAAGCAGCTCCGCAGGGTCTTGATGAAAGGATAAGACTTAGCTGCATGGTTGGCTAAGAATCTATTCAGTGCGGCTAGCCTGCCGGCTAGTCGTTGCATTTCCTTCATCGTAGAAGGCGATGGCATGTGTTCTATCGCCTGTACTTTTTCCGGGTTTACCTTGAATCCATCTTTGGTTACGATGAATCCAAGGAACTTGCCTTCTTCCATTCCAAATGAGCATTTCCCTGGGTTGAGCTTCATGTTGATGCTTCGCAGAGTTTGGAATGTTTTTTCTATATCGTTGAGCATGGTGTCTTCCTCCATGCTCATGACGACCAGGTCGTCCATATAGATTTCGACACTTTTGCTGATTTGACCGCGAAAAGTGTCGTTCATCAACTTCTGATCGGTTGCGCCCGCGTTGCGCAACCCGAACGGCATTTTTGTGTAGCAGTAGTTCCCGGTAGGAGTGCAGAATGCCGTTTTATCTTCGTCCTCGATTGCCATCTGCACCTGGTGGTAGCCTTTATAACAATCGAGGAAGCACTTCCACCGAAATGGTGCGAGGTTATCGACCTTCTCGTCGATCTCTGGAAGTGCGTAACAATCCTTGGGGCAGGCTTTGTTGAGATCTTTATAATCAACGCGCATGCGCCAGCCCCCGGATGGTTTTTCTACCATGACTGGGTTTGATAACCAAGTCTGGTATTTGACTTCCCGTAGGATGCCTGCGGAGAGCAGCTCTTGGACCTGCTCATGCATCGCCTGGTTCTTTGTTGATCCAAGGTGGCGTTGGCCTTGGATCACCGGCTTGATACCTGGCATGGTATTCAAGAAGTGCTGCGCGATTTCACGTGGTACCCCTGTCATGTCTGCGGGTGTCCACGCAAAAATATCCTGGTTCCTGAAGAGAAGCTGCTTCAGCTGCGCTTTGATAGTAGGGACAAGGCATGGCCCAACGTAACTGTTTGCTCTGGGTGTCTTGCGTTAAGAACCCATTTTTCTTGTTGAGTGTTGGGAGTAGGCCTTGCTACCTTGGCCGGACGCAGATCGTCCGTAGACATAACTTCCCTCCGGGCGTATATGATCGCGATCCCCGTCTCGGTTAGGAAACCGATGGCAGAGTGGGGGACGGATGTTATCATGTTGAAGTCGCCCTGGGATTCCCTCCTGAGAAGTATGTCGTATTTGGAGGTGTGAGGTAAAACCATGAAGTTTACCTCCTCCGTTCTTGTGTGCCTTCCGTTGGTGAGGCGCACAGGGAAAGTAATCTGGCCTAGGGGGAATACGGTTTCCCCTGCAAACCTGGCCAACGGGTAGTCCACCGGCTGCAACCGATCTTTGTCTTCTTGATCGAATTGGTTGAAGCACTGCTCGTATATAATATCCGATGTACTGCCCGGGTCGATGAATAATCGCTCGGTGCAGTAGTGAGCCAGGTGGCCTGTGATAACGACGGCGCGGCTGTCGCGCGGTCCGCCTCGGACTTTTGGAAAGACCACTTGCTCGTCTTTGCAGTCATTGTCCGGTCTTATTGCCGCCTTGCGCGGTCTTCCTCGTCCTCCATTTATCATGTGGGTTGAGGCCACGTACATGGTCCTTTTACCCGTGGAGGTGCCCTCGTTGTGGGGGGTGATGCGCTTGGTAGGTTTTTGCGCGCCTGACAACAGGTGTTGCAGTTTCCCCACTTTTATGGCTCGCTCAATCTCCAGTCGGAGACTGATGCAGTTGTTCGTTGTGTGGTCGGAGTCCTTGTGATACTCGCAATAGAGTGCGGGATCTTGGTTCCTCTTGGACTTCATCGGTTGGGCCGGTCGCAGGAATTGCGCTTTCGTGAGGAGGACGTCGCTTGGCGACTGGTTGATCTCGGTCCAGCTACGGTCCCGAGACTCTTTCTTTGACGCCCGGTTTTCACGCTGGGCGTTGATTGTAGCCCTTGCGTCGGACTGGTTGTTGCGCGGGACATATGGTTTGGGATCGCTGCCGCGATTCCATGTGTCCCGGTTGCGCTTGTTGTTGCGCTTGTGTTCTTGGTGGGAGGATTGGCCTTCCGTTTGGGGCTGTGCCTTTGATACGTGCGGTTTGAGGGACCGCTGAGTCTGGGCGTATATCTTGACCGCAGCCATGACATCTTCCCATTTCTTGGGCAAGCCGTCCTTGCCGGAGATAGTCATAACCATTTGTTCGTCTTTAACGGCAACAATGAAATGGTTGCGTGCCATTTGGTCTGCAACGTCGCCTATCTCCAGGCACTCTTTATTGTAACGGACAACGAACGCCTCAAGCGATTCATTGTCTCTTCGCCAGATGTTCATGACGTCCATAGAATCACGTTCATGACGTCGTTACTAGCAAAAATGTGCGAGGAACTTTGCTTGCATGTCCTCGAACGAGGTCAGTGACCCCACTGGCAAAGAATCGAACCAAGCCCTAGCCAGACCTGTTAGGGTCTGCGGGAAAAATTGACACCAAGTGGGTTCATCCCACCTGCCGTTGCACCCGGCGCCGACGAAGATGTTCATGTGGTCATCCGGGTCGGCCGAACCGTTGTATTTCCCAATGTTTAATGGAAATTTGGTGGTGGTGACATCGGCGTTGGCAATATGTGGGACAAATTTGGAGTTTTCGACCGCAGATTTTGGCCTGTAGGGTTGGCTCTGGCGCTTTGCAGCGCGGAGGTATGTGGTGCGGGTTTGAGTGGGAGGAACATAATTGCGTCCTCCCGGTCTACTGCTGGTAGCATGAGACTCCCCGCCATATGTACCGTCGTCCGGATCGGTACGACCCTGTCCTTCATGGTGGGACTGAGGTCCCAGCCGGCTATGGATGCCGGGGCCATGATGGGCTATAGACTGTCGCCTAGTTTCGCCGTGCGGGCCTAGGCGGCTATGTATATGGCCCCTGCGACGGGATCCATACGAGGAATCGTCCTCATCAAGTGTGCGGACGTCGCAGTAAGAGGAACCGCGGTCTTCCTGCCTGCTTCTGGAGGCTGGATGTGTTGGGGCCCTGCCGTCGTATTGTAAAATACGACCCGCGGGGGTATGCGGTGCTGGGGTAGGCCCCGCAGATACTTGCGCTTCTGCGCAAGCTCTGTTGTATGTTGCGGCCAGCAGAGCTTGTTGCTGGTCGTACCAGGTATGAGGGTTCATGCCTGGAGGTATCACAGAAGCGTACTGTGATAAATCGTGTCCGAACGTAATCAAACACTGGATTATCTGCCTAAGTTATATCTTCCTGCCTAAGTTCTTCTTCAGTATTCTCATTTCTAGCATCCTTAATTGTCTCATTGACTTCATCAGGATCAAAGTCAACACATGCCTTGAACTGACTCATATCTACTTCATAATCAAACACTGGATTATCTGGTTCCTGATCAAATGTGTAATCTGGATCGTCTTCATCACTGTTCTCTTTATCACTATTTTGTGACTCACCCTCAGAAACTGCCTCGCTACTTTCTGACTCACCCTCAACCACATTATCTTCACCCACATTATCTAGTAAAGCCAGGCTCATTGCAGTTGAATCCTTGATTCTAGAGTCTCCTATTTCAACATACAAATCTACTAACTTGCATCCTTTTCTAAGTTGGTCATACACATAATCTAACTCATCATCATCAGTAAAGTGTCTAAGACCAAAATCCAAACACACATTAGGATCTTTAACAAAAAAATTGAACACATCATCTATAGAGTAACCTATATCTTCCAGCATTTCACGAAGAACATCAACACTTAAATTTTCAAACTCAACCCAGTCAATGTAACTAACCTTACCGTTGACATACTCCCTTCCTAGATAATCAGTAAACTCACCTCCATGGTTAATCTTTAGAGAACATAGTCTGGGTTCATTCCCTGTTAACACAAATGATCAAAACATCAGATAATTCCTTGTAAACTTGCATCCTGAGGAAGAAGACACAATCAACTTACCATATATATCTTCAGGATCGTAGTATTCACCTTGAGGACGAAGTCGCCATGTGAACACCATCGATTTGGGTTTCTCTCTTGCACAATCAACTGTCTATGTGTTTTGGCGGGAGTAAATTAGGGCTTAATAGTGAATTTTGGGGTTTTTAGAAGGTAAATAAAGCAAAAAGACGGTCTTACCCCTGGCTCAAACAGTCAAACAAACGGCAGCTTGACAGAAGGACGCATACTGTTATGAATTAATAAAGTCAGGGGCTCAAAAAACCAAAAAATGAATTTAGGGGCTCAGGTTGATGTTTGGGACATATCACAGGGACGCAAATTGCATTTTACTCTTTTGTAAATGTTCATGTAGAGTAATTTTGATCGTGTAGGGTAATTATCAAAATTATAGGGTAATTATCAAAATTACACTAACCCCCCCACCCCCCAAAAACCTAAAAAAACCTAAACCACCCCCCCCCCCCCCCAAAAAAAAAAAAAAAAAAAAAACCTAAACCCACTCCCCCCAACTAAAAGCTAAAAACTAAACCATAAAGCTAAACCCCATAACTAAATGCTAACAAAATTACTCTACAAGACATTTTCCAAAATTACTCTACAGAAGTCAAAATTACTCTACTAGAGTAATTTGATAATTACCCTTACATTTCCCAAAATTACTCTACAGATGCTCAAAATTACTCTACAAGACACTTTTTGCTTTTTCCCCAGTAATTTTGAAGTTGCTGATAATTACCAAAATGACACCGCCACTTTTTTGCTTTTTCCCCCAATTCGTACGTTTCGTACGTTAATTTTATTTTTATTTGATCCTTTACCCCTATATATAACTATATATGATGTTACACGACCCAAACACCATATAATGTTATATGACCCGTACAGAATATTATATGACCTGATATTTTCTCCATCTATACGAGCCGTATAACATTATACAACCTGTATAGAATGTTACACGACCCAACCACCATATAATGTTATACGATCCGTACAGAATGTTATATGACCTGATATTTTCTCCATCTCTACGAGCCGTATAACATTATACGACCCAATATTTGTCATGTCAGAATATTCTATATATGTCGTATAACCCTATACGACTAGTATAGAGGGTGTGAAAACAAGATTTAAAGGTGTAGCTTTATTAACACCCTTTTCTAATACATATAATATATTTTTAAATTAAATTGACCTATAAAGATGTTAATTATGTTTAATAGATTTAAGACCACATGTTGCAGTTTAACAGTCAAAGCGCTACCATGCCACATTAGCAGCTTTAACGTCTAAACACGAAAACAAGCAAGTTAAAGTTGGGAGCCAACATGGGAGGCGCCAAGTCATTAACTGCCTACCATGCCACATTAGCAGCTTTAACGTCTAAACACCAAAAAAGCAAGTTAAAGTTGGGAGCCAACATAGGAGGCGCTACTAAGCCATTAACAACCTATCATGCCATTTTAGCAGCTTCAGCATCTAAACACAAAAAAACAAGTTAAAGTTGGAAGGCGCCAAGCCATTAACTGTTGAGGAACAAATGAGGTCGGGACTGTGGGGTACATCCAAAATCAACAAATCACATTTTTTTAAATTAAATTTTAGTTGATATAGACTGATATTTAAGGGGTGAGTTAGTCATTGTCTATACGATGGTGCCTTATCTTAAACCACAGTCAAAACCTATTAACTTTCAACCAATATATGGGAACTCAAAATGTAGAAATTATGTTTATCGTCTTATCCTCCAAACTTCTAATGAAAAGTAAAGATCCGATCACAAATAGAAAACTAGACTTTGAAGGATTATTGCTCATTTCTTTCTTAATATTTTCTACTTTAACCACCATCCCAAATCATATATATGTTAAATCAAAGTCAAAGTTCTTTTAGTAAATTGGACGACCATATTTTGTATATTGGTTTGTATAGAAATTTATCAATAGATTCAAGTGTAAACTCAAGAGGTTATCTTTAACCGGCTAAGACAGACGATTGTTTGTCCGTGTGGCTATGGACGACCACAAACGAGAAAAAGAGAGTATTTTAAAGAGGGGTAGACGTTCTTGAGACCTTGAACGGTCCGTGGAGGTGGGATTACATTGCTTACGTAGCTCCGTCCATGGAATTCACATGGCAAATGCCCTTATTAGACTTGATACAATTGTACTAATTCACATCGGTAACACGACAAGGGAAACATGTTCATGCTTGAGCAGTGACTCTTGCTTGGAACATTGTTTCGTTACAAATAGCCATATGCAAACTAACAAAACCTAAAAAGAAAAAATAGATACCACTCGTCTCTTGGGGAATAATATAGATGATTATTGCAAATTGCAATCATGTTTTGGTAGAACCTTATCTGCTCACATCATCATGCATCTATTTGGGGCACAATGTCAACATGTGATTGGCCTAATATAAATGATTGTTGCCACTCTTTAGAGGTGGCCTTTGTTTTCAAGATGTATTCACACAAATCTATATACTTTCCTATTCACTAATGGATGATTTGAGTCTGTGTTATTTACATAGTGGTCATCTTTTGTAAACCATCTTGACATGTTTATTATTATGAACATTTAAAAGACAACTATGTGCCATGGCTTGTTGTGTTTTGATGCATAATTAATTCTCATAATCAATAGGAGATCAAAAGAGTTTCGAAATCTCTTCAGTCGCTCAACTGTTACCACAAACAACCGTCTAAAATCTAAAAATCAACGTGACATTTTTGTAGACATTTTATCATACACAATAAGAGAGGGGAGGGGGGGGGGGGGGGGCCTTAAGACGGTGCTAACAGAACGATGACCAAACCGGGAAAAAATACAAAACAAAACCACAAATTCTAACACCAAGTGACTCACGTGAACTAACACGTAGACGACCTGAGTTTATACCAACAATTTTATTAAAGTTTAAAAGTCGCATGATAACTTTATCAGTTTAAAGAAAATAGCAAAACAATAAAAACTAAGGGTACTCGGTGTGGGGCTCGGCAAGGGACGTCGTGGGGCGGCGCCGGGCCACAACACCGTTTCCAGCAGGTCGTCGTCGTCGAGAACGTCCCAGGCCAGACGTTGAGGACGCTTGCTAAATGACTAAAGGTAATGCCTCCTCTCACACAAACATATACATATAATATATATATATATATATATATAGGTAAAGAGTATGGTACAAATGCGCTTATCGTACGATACGTACGCGATCATCCCATCCGTTCGATCAGGTGCGGATCTGGTGCGAATTCAATACATATCGCATGTGAAAAAAATGGTTAGCATGGGGTAGTATGAAAAATGGCATGGGGTGTATAGATGGACAAAATCGCATGTGGAAGGTTGAATATCGCATGTGAAAAAATGGCAGCATGGGGTAATGTGAAAAATGGCATGGGGTGTGTAGAATCGCATGTGGAAGATTGAATATCGCATGTGAAAAAATGGCAGCATAGGGTAATGTGAAAAATGGCATGGGGTGTGTAGAATCGCATGGAAAATTGAATATCGCATGTGAAAAAATGGCTAGCATGGGGTAATGTGAAAAATGACATAGGGTGTGTAGAATCGCATGTGGAAAATTGAATATCGCATGTGAAAAAATGGTTAGCATGAGGTAATGTGAAAAATAGCATGGTGTGTAGATGGAGAAAATCGCATGTGGAAGATTGAATTCGCACAGTTCGTACAGTTCGCATGGAGGTATGAAATCGCATGGGAGATGAAGATCTGACGGCTGGGGTTATTGCGTACGTAATGTACGATAAGCCCTATTGTACGTTAACCGGCCTCTATATATATATATTTTAAGCCCGTCCCTTATTTTCTTAGCTCCATCCTCTTTGCCCCATCCTCGCATCCATCCTACGTGGCGCTGACGTGGAGGGTAGCCTAAGGGCTCGAACACTTATGCCAATATGCACAGTATCAGAACTTCAACATCAAGAAATACATCATTTATCATATTCATACACCCAACACCACATTATTTTTCACAGTAAAGGCTTAAGGTAAAGCATCTTTTGTACATTTTTTAATATGATTGATATTTTCGACGATTCAATCCAAAACTGGAAATTTGAAAAGGGAAAGTAAACAAGATTGGGTGGCGATAGCTGGTATAGCGAATGCCAACTCGCAATAGTACACACACCAACCCCACCCCCTGTGTACCATGCTTCATCCCTCTGGGCAACCATCATATTCATCAGTGTCTCATTTCAACTTTACAAACTAACCTCAGTAGATGCAAAGCCAGACACACACCTGCCCACACATGTGGCAAGATCCAAAATGGTTTAACCATTTAAGAACTCATTTGCATGTATATACAATGTACTATTTCCATGGTGGACATGTGACACAGGTACAATTATGTTGGGAAAAAGAAACTTGACAACCAGTGACTGCAATCATCTAAACTCCTAACTAAAACCCTTTTATCTTATATGATTTCCAAACAGAACCAATGTAAATATAGCATACACATATACTAGAATTAAAAAAAAAAAATCAAACTCATGTTCTTATTTTCAAGCACAAATACATACCACAAACCAATAACAAGAATAATAATAATAATAGAAAAAGACACACGTCACTGCAAAATTTTCAATTGAAACTCACCTGTCAAGGCTGTGATGACGTTCTTACCTGCTGCGGTTTCATACTATTATCCGCCTGAAGATGGGACCCACCTTGAGCTTGAGCTTCAACAGGCAAAGTTGAGGTCATGGTTTGATATTGAGCAGCGGATTGAGGTGGCAACGGCTGGGCTGCGTAGTATATATGCGGTCTTTGCTGTGACGGATCAGCGAACTCGTATACGTAATTACCACTGCCGCCAGAAGTGACGGGCTGAGGAGGTTGATGTATGTGAGAATAGCCAACATACTGAGGTTGAATCGGATGTTGGCTAGACGGAACCTGAACCAGTTGAGGTGGCAGCGCAGCAGAACTCGTAGCGGTTCGATACACACCTGCTGATGGTTCAGTTTTAGCGGTTTGGGCAGCACGGGGTGCAGTGAACAAGCTAGACGGCGGTGGAACTTGATTACTAGGAGGTGCAGAAGCAGCGGGATCAGCCTGTATTGGTACGTTGTAACCTTGCGGTGGCTGCCTAGCTGGCATATAATACACGAAATTGTGTTGATCAACTGCAGGATGTGGAGCACGAATCTGCGAATGGGACGGGTACATCTGATAGTATGACGCCATCGGAACCGCCCCTGACGGCTGGTGGAGGTACTGTGGCGGTGGAACGTGAATAAACTGCTGTTGCGGGTGAAGTTGAGGATGTTGTGGATCAACTTGGGTAGTTGGGGTTGAAATCACATAACCAGAATCTTGAACCTGTTGTGGTTGTTGAATCGGAATCCTAGTATTTTGATCATGAATATTACTCGGATCAGTCGTTCGAACAACGTTATTACTCGAAAACTGGGTTTGTGCAACTGGATCTTGGTAAGTCACAGGCGGTTTACGTCTAGATAAAGGATTTGCTACACTACCATCACTGCAATACACAACAATATATACCGCATCAAAACAAAATCTCGCATTTTTCACTCAGTCAATTTATCAAACACCTAGCATGCATTGCATAAAAGTAAAACAAAACAAAAGAAAAACAGGATTTCTATATACCTCGAAACCGAATCCGGTGAAGTCAAATCAAACTTCTGCTGAAACTGCTGTTGCTGCTTAATACATGCTAATTGAACCCCCTGCTCTGATCTCTCATCTTCCGACGCCACACGATACGAATTCTCCATAACCGCAGCCTTCGAAACAACCGGCACACCCGCCGGAGCACTTACCGCCACAAAACTCACATCCTCTTGACTCTTAACATGTTGCTGTACACTCTGCACACTCATCTGAACAAATTGCTCTTCAATCCCTCCACCAACCTTCACTTGATCCTCCACATTAACCCTAACCGGCGGAGACGACGATGCTGACCCAAACGACGACGTCGTTTCCATCATCGGTGAATCCGGAACAGACTGTACATCCTGTACCGAATTATTCGCTCTCATATTCTTACCGATCACACCTTTATTGATAATAATATTATTAATATTACTATCTTTCTTCTCTGTAACAGAAATATCATCTTCAAGCCCTAACAAACAATTAACCGATGACGTATCGGAAAAGCCTGATGACGTACCGTTAAGCGCGTTCAGAAACCAGTCCTCCGATTTAGTAGAACTTTCTAGAAGCGATCCGATAGACGTAACCGACTCCGGTTTAACCGGAAACAAAAACAACCGGAGCCGGTTCGATTTGTTAGAATCGGATGGTGAATTTAACCGGTCGTATTCATCGATCATGTTTTCCAAATCTTCATCGGTGGTAACGGAGATCAACGAGTCCAGATCTTCAGACGGTAACTGATATTTTACTGTGAACGACGTCGTTGTAGGTGACGTGGCCGATCGGAGTAAGGTTTTGGTGAGGCGGTTAGTGAGGTCGGATAGTGTGGTGTGCCGGTCCACCACAACGATCCGTGTGTCTCCACCGACGTAACATAATGACTTGTCGTGAGGCCGGGGGACTATGTGGCCGCCGTAGCTGCACATCAGCCGGAGTTTGGTCAAACCACCGGTCGCCGCCGCCGCCGCCGTTGTCGCCGCCGTGGAAGTGTTGTCTTCTATCCAGGAGTCGGTGTTTCGGTAGCGAGGAGAGGAGGTGACGGAGTCGGAGTTTGTGACGGTGGTTGTGACGGCGGAGGGAGGCGGTGGAGCGATGGTTTGCTCCATTAGTTTTTTTTTTTTTTTTTAAGAAAATATTGGGGAGTGGGTCTAGTTGGAATGTGGAGGGTCTTATAGTCCTCCAGCTGGATACACCTTTACTTTAACTTTATGTACTGTTTTTTTATTTATTTTTTTATTTTTTTATAACGAGAAACTTGGATTACTGACGGATTACAGACGGACCTTGTGCCACCAGTAATATCACTCGATTATATTCATCTTCACTAGGTAATAATGTCTATACATTAATTCAGGAGTAAATTAAATAAATCTGAGAAAAATCCCTTTGTGAAAATCAAACACAGGACCTGATGATTACTAAGCTTTATCCCACACTTAAGATGCTGCTATGCTAATATAATAATAATTAAATTAAATTAATATTAAATAAATAAACTGATGTTGTGTACTATGTAAATTTAGGACTTGTACAAAGTGTCATTTAATATGATGATTACAAATCTAAAGTGTTATTTTGTTATTTAAAAATTACATAAACAAGTATTTCTGACCCTTAATCTCGTACTAAATTACTAATATAGTTTATCGAGTTGATTAAACACTAACTTTTGGACCATTAATTAACTTTTATGGTAAACAAATAAGTATAGTCTAAAATGAGAGATAGCATACAAGTTTATAACATGTATCAGTAATTCATTTAGGTTTAACTTATTATTAAACTTATAGCTAACCTCAAACTCTCAAAGTAAATATTTTATAAAATTATTACGCCATTATTAAACTTATAGCTAACCTCAAACTCTCAAAGTAAATATTTTATAAAATTATTACGCCATTATTAAACTTGTAGCTGACCGTAAAGTAAAGATTTTATAAAACTTATTACGCCATAAAAATATATAAGATATGGAAAAAACTTCAATTAGTTTCCTAATTATGAAATGTTGGGAAAAACATGTGTCGCGTAATGATATGTCGTGACCATTATAATGATGCGTATAAGTTCACTTTTAATTTTACAGGTGTATATGTCGTTGCCTCGCGCGTCGCATCGTGAAAGGGTTCACATGCTTCACATATAAAATTTAGTTTATACATTCACAACTAAGGTTGTTGGTTATAATACATGTGTCGCATAGTGGAATGGTTCATATGCTCCGCATATAAAATTCAGTTTATACATTCACAGCTAAGATTGTTGGTTATACATGTGTCGCATCGTGGAATGGTTCATATGTCTCGCAATAAAATTTAGTTTATACATTCACAGCTAAGACTGATGAAATAACTAAAACTATTGTATATACAAATAAAATAACTAAAATTAAGAAAAAATAGTTTTTTTTTCTTAACTAGAGTATAAAATACATTAGTTACGAATATACAGCTCCATGAGTGGGCGAGCCACACCCCTGGCCAGATCATATTTTTCCCGGCCCTAAATTTTTATGTGATATATACAAATATGAAACCGAAAAACTTATTGGACCCTTTAAATAAAACATAAAAAACTCAAAATTTATTGGGCCCTCTATCTAAAAAAGTAAAACCTCATAACTTTTGTGCCTAAATAACATTAATCGCCTTTCAAAAAAAATAATTTATATAATGTGTTAGGTCCTAAGAGTCTTTTTTTCGACTCGTACATGACACTTGAATGCTTAATAGTCCACATGATAGTTTTCAGTTTGAAATCACTTGTGTTAATAAGTTATAGACTTATAGTTTGATAATCTATATATTTTAAAAAAATAGTACCAATCATATGAGCAAAATTAATATATTGTTACTCGAGCGGATATGTAAGGGTGTCCGGGGCACTCGCGGGAAGGGGAATCGGTGACCCCTGTCACCGCTCGGGAACACCGGCGCCACCGGTGCGAGGAGGGGAATCGGGGAGGAGACACCGAAGAGGGAGGGAGAGAGATGGTGGGGCCACCCACTTTTCAAACCAATCAAAACTTTTCTTTTTTTTTTTTAATAAAAAAACAATTCACCTAAGAGGGGAGTGCTGCCATCAAATTGGGGTGCGAGGGGAGTTTAAGAGGGGAGTTGACGTGGCATAACCTGATTGGGTGTGCGTAAGAGAGGGGAGGGGAGTCTCCTCTCTTACACACCACGAATCAGATAGTGCCACGTCAACTCCCCTCTTAAACTCCCCTAACACCCCAATTTGATGGCGGCACTCCCCTCTAAGGTGACTTGTTTTTTTATTAAAAAAAATATATATATTTCATTGGTTGAAACAGAGGCTGGCCCCACCATCTCCGCATTTCTTCTTCGGTGAACTCACACCGATTTGGGTCCCCGATTTGCCTCACCGCAGGGATGGCGGCGGTGTTCCTTAGCGGGGACTTGGGTCACCGCATGGGGTCACCGCTGGTGCCCCGCTCACCCTAAGAAGTTTCCTCAATTTAGACGACAAAATCATTGTATAGAAACAAGGGTATAGTCGTATAGACATAATCAATAGTGTTATGTCGTCATCATTTTTTTGTTGACTGAACTATATGGAGTTGAACATTAAATCTTTGCTAGGTTTATGGTTTTTACAAATTGTCATATTTTATTAAGATAAATTAATCTATGACATTTTGCTCCTATAGACAATGTGATAAATGACTTTTCTATTATTTATTTTTGTAGTTAACTAGGATCTTGACCCGTCGAGCGTTGTGGCGGCGTCGAAAGTTAAGTAACTCGTATTTATACTGTATATTTGACCCGACTCTTTACTTAAAAAAATTACATCGCCATCGAATGAAAACGTATTACATTTGACCCGACTTGCTTTCAAATACAATTTATGAACGTACACAAAATAAGTATAAACGTACTAATTTTTACTAGACTCGCTTGAGAAAAAAGTTTATGTCAAAATATGAGTCATTTACGTTGAAACGTGGGTCATTTACGTTGAAACGTGAATTTTAAAACGACATGTACGTTAAAACTGTGATACACAACGCGTTACATCGGTGTCACCTTAGTTGTTTATAGATAACGACACGTTATGTGATGCGTTAACCACACAAAACACGTGTTTGACGTATCCGATCAAACTCAGTGTAACCTATTAAAGACAAAGGTCTCAAATAAAATAAGACGTTAAGTTATTAAGTAGAAAAAGTTGGCAGATCAAAGTTGTCAATTACCAAAAATTAAAAGTGAATGCTTAAGTTACCTAGTTTAAGATTGTGAATTGAAAGAACTAAAAGTAGAGTGGTTAAAAAGTAAAAGTATAGGTATTAGAATTGTAATATATGAAAATTGAAAGGAGATAAATGTATAGGGCTAAGTGTGTATTTTTGTAAAAGTTGAGGACTTAAAGACAAAAGTCCCCCACCGACCTTTGTCTTTAAGATTATCCTAGCAAATGAAATCACGCGCGTTGTGACGGATGATAACTCGATCGGTTTCGGTATATAACAAACGACGGTTTCGGTGTATAATAAACGAAAGAGAAAACTCAAACAATAAAGTCGTAACACTTCTGTTTGAGTTTAGTTAGATAACTAAAGGTAAACAGCATTTCTTATTAAAATAAATTAGTTAAATATAAGTTAAATAATAGAAGAAAAATCATTAGATGATATAACTCACTTGGTTTTGGTGCACTTGTTATAGAAAATGAAAGAAAAAAAATTATAGTTGTGTACTCGATTGGTTTTGGCGTTAGTTGTAGCAAACTAAAGAGAAAACAAAAATATTACAATCGTTTACTCGGTCGATTTCAACGAATTCATTATAACAAAAAGAAATGAGGAGTTTCAAAAATTAACAAAATTTATTTTCTTAAATTTGAGTTGCAGAAAAATAATAAAATGATTAAATAAAGTAAATTCGATATTTAAAAGATAATATAAAACATAAACAGGAAAAAAGAAAAAAAATCAATAAAATAATTAAAAGCAGTTAGTTAGAAAAAACAGAAAAGGTTAGGGAGAAAAAGAAAAAGGAAAAATCAGTAAAAGAATTTAAAACAGTTAGTTAGGAGAAAAAATTACCGTTAGAGAGAAAAAGAAAATGAAGTGGGGAGAAAAATTTCTTTAAGAAACCATGGTGGGATTCGAACTCTAAGCCTTTGTGTCATTAATGCAACTAACAACAGACCAGCTGGACAACTATTTAATTTGAACGAATATTCCGAATTCAAAATATATGAAGAAGACAAAAGAGGTGGAAGAGAGGTCAGTGGCATCACCGACCTTTCTTTTTAAGATATATATATAATGGGAGTTTGATTGATGTGGTAAAAAATAGAGTTTAAAAGTGTGTTGTGACAACTGTGCCTACAGTCATCACCAATCAATTTCGAACAATTTCGTAAGCAATAAAACCTTGTGTTTTGTTTATTGGATTATGTAATTATCTATGATATTTGCACAATATCAATCCTTGTAAGCATTCTGGAAAGTTATACGCAAACTGATGCGTAAACGTAATCAGTTTAACGCGACAAACACTCCGGAACAGCAACATAAGCCTAACATACCTTAAATAACCTTTACATAATATAACAACCCTCATGAAATTTTTCTGACACCCAAATATATTTTAAAATACCCTTATATGTCTCTAAATATACTCCGTATGTGAAAACCGAGCCCAAATTACATTATATCATTAAAAATTAAATAAAAACAAGAAAATTGAGGCTGTCGCGGGCCGCGTAGCCTTTGGCTACCTACTACGCGGGCCGTGAGCGATCATCAACGAGGCATCACCCGGTGCTGCCACGAGGCAGCACGTGTTGGACCTATACTCGTGACCGGACAAGGCTACGACCTAGACACTATACGACGCGGGTTGCGTAAGACTCCCTCTAAGTCTACGCTGGCCGCGAGGGACCCCAAATCAGCTCCTATATAATGGGAGCTCGGGCCTTCAAAATAGAGGGTTCATATAGCTTAACTCAATATCCTGGAAATCCGGTATAGTTAATTATGAAAGACGGTTCATTTTGCTTATGCATTATCACCGCAACCCTAATTAGGCAACGATTAAGAATTTGCCATCAGCTGCCCAGGATCGTCGAATTGTTCGACTAGCGGCAAGGATTAGCTATTCCTTAATATTAGTTTTGAGCAGTGGTTGGAATAACCATCTCACCTTAAAATAAGCTTTTCTATAATAATTGATATGTAAGTATTAAGGCTACTCCTTTGGAGACCTTGTATAGATGGAATTTTAAATATCTATTGTTAGATAGAGAATTGGTAAGTCCAATTATCAAGATCTGAAAGTTGCCTGGGAGACAACAAATAAGATAATACAAATCCATAATCGATTGTAGGTTGCCAGTATACGGCAGGAAATCAAGGAGTTATGAAAATAGCAAACTTCCTAAGTTCTTGTTAAGGAATAAGGTTTAACAAAAGATATCACCCAGGAAGGGTGTACCAAATTTGTTAAATTATCAGGCTAGTTAAGCTCTGAATATATGGAAATCATTCGAAGAAATCGAATATATCAAGATCAAGTAGCTTATAAGCTAAAACCTATTTAAGGAGCTTGGCGGAGCTCGCAATACATTGCACCCTAGTGACTAAAGGATGTGTTTCGCCAATAAGTCAAGAAACACTATCACATAATGATATGCAGAATTATGACGTGTTGAGCATCCTGTATCGATTGAGAATCGACAGGTAAAGAAGCTCCAAAAGGATACGTGTACCTAATATAGGAGTCACTTTGGGAGCTTGGAAAGACTCCAAATATATTATAAAAGTTAAGTCCATTATGCGAAAAAAAGTACTTCCAGCATTTTAACAAATCTCGAGGTCGAGATTTCTTTTAAGGGGGTGAGGATGTAACACCTCGAAAATTTACGTCCTATAATGTCTTGACACGTGTCATAACCTTTAAACGTGTGAAAGAATACTTTCGAAGGACTAAAGTTGACAAACAATGAAACTATGTAAATATAAGGGTTCAAAGTGTCAACAATGAATAAATATACTTTACAATAATCCTACATGATATTTATAACCTTAAACGAATGAATCATGGATCATATGAAGCGAATTGTGAAAGAAAGTGAGAGATTACAAACTACAGGGGTTAAATGTGTCAACATGTTAAGATATACCTCTGAGTGACCTTTTAGCAAACTCGAAGCCTTGTAACGATTAATTATGCTCACTAGAATGCACCATAAAAATTTCACCAAGTTTCGTTACCGTATGAGAAAGTTATGATAAAATTCGTGTGTGAGGGTTAGAATCGTCAACATTGAAAATTAGGGCTTTTCGAGTGATCACAAAGTTACCCGAGGACTTTACAAAGTGGGTATAAGTATTGAAGCCCCCATATGTTAATATTAAAGCCTCATAATGCAAGAAATGAAGCGAAAGCGATGTTTAGGAGGACCAGGGATCAAAAGTGCAAAAATGAGAAGTCTGATGAATTGTTGCGCACCGCAACAAATAATTGTTACGGTGCGCAAGCAGTGCCCAGCGACAGAAAAACCCACAGGTGGCTGTTATCATCTTGTAACCGACTTTAAATTCAGGTTTTCGATTCTATGGGCTTCCTATACTGGTATATAGCCTATAGAAGACACATGTATCAATCCTTGATTGTTAGTAGACCCATTTGGCATCAATCTAGCATGATCAAAGTCAATATATAAGCTTCATAATGTTGCAACATTCTTCCATTCATCATCTGATCAACTTCTGGAGCATAAGGACCATTCTCAAGCTTCCTAATCATCCATTAGACACATGTAAGTGCCCTTGACCTTTCTAAATTATGTTATGCTTAGTTTATAGCCTAGAAGTCAAACCGTCGTAACTACGGTTTGACTTAGCGATGAAACACAAATGGTTCAGGGATTTGTCTAAACGAAAGTTGTTATAAGTTGGTAATTATGTAGGCTTTAAACCCTTAAAAGGGCACCCACTGATTCCAATCCTAACTAGGTCGATTGTCGAGTCATTGGTAATTAGAAAAAGTCAACAGAAGTGTTATTTTCGATTTAACGCATGATTAACGATGTAAAAGGCGTATCACCTATTTTATCTTTCTTATAACCTGATAATAAGTATAAAAACTTGTCTACGCTTGTTTGATTCGACAACTTTCTGTTTTGAACCGATTCGGAACCGAAAGACGCAAAAGTTTGACTTTTGCTTTGACTTCAGTTCTGACCCGGTTTTGATAGGTTTAGACATGCCTTAAATTTCCATTAGGACCTAGTTACATGTGTGTATAACCCTCTGCGTTTATACCACATAAATCCTTAATTGTCTGACGTTTCCGTTAATCGCCTAAATATTGACCGTAATGCCCTTATGTCTATAAAACGAGAATTTTGGAAATGTGAAAGTACAATAATCTTAGTTACTGATTTTTAAACATGTCTGTAAATTTTCACATCAGTCGGAGGTCTAGATTAGGAGTTATGCTTAATGACGTAATTATAACGCTTCTTAGTAATTAAACGACGTCATTAGCGTAAAGCCTATCTAAACCCAATTTTTGACACCAAACCTTTTACCCACAGATGTAATATAATATTTTGGGATTTTTAAAGATTTTTAATTATTTTTAAACTGATCATAAGCTAGGATTATCGCCTTAATCGGTAAATACCGAATATGCCCTTTTTGGCCATAAAATGAGTTTTACAAATCCTTTTGACACCAATCCAATTGCTACTGATTTCAAATAATAAATGGAGTATTTTGAACCTGTTGAACTGATCAGAAAACTCAGAATCCTACATTAACCCGTAAATCGCTTAAAACGACATTATACGCGTATTAAACGCATAGTTAGGGTTTAAAACTATTTTGGCATATAAGACTTATAACCAAATGTTATAACCCGTTAAAATAAGTTATTTTACTGATTTATTCAGACCCGGATCACAGAAGCTTAATTGATCCCTTTTATAATCTTTAAAATGACCAAAATACCCCTAAGGGGCTTAATATGAGTTTAAACTCGTTTTGGGCATAATGGAAGGTATCCTACTGATATCACAACATATTTAGGGCATGTTAACTTAGGAAACCTGTTTAGGACTCTTATGGTTACCCGTTACGCTTCATACGCGTTCGGTTCGGTTTATGTAACTAGTTTACATAAATTAGCCGAAACGGGTCAAACCTTATCGGTTTTATCTCAAAAACCAGAATGTGTATAATATACCCATATTATACAAGTCTCCGAACTTGTCGGGTCTAAATCACATTCTATTCCGGTCTTCGCTTTATCATGCGTTTGAACCGTATCTTTATCTCGAAAACTAATCGGTCTAAGTCAAGGCTTAATTTTAAGGCCCGTAAGGATTCTAATAGGTTATTAAAAACCTTCGTTCCAGATTTAGGAGCCCAGTAAAAGCTATCTGTACTTGCTGATTTGATACGGCTGAGATTGAATTTATATTTAGCTCAGGTAAATACTTTTAACTTATTTCCCTATACGGGCTTGGGGTACGGTATATAAAATACCGCTTGGTCGGGCATTGAATCTTTAATTGTATGTTGGTTAAAGTATTGAGATGTTCCGTTTAATTTGTTTTGTTTGCTTAAATCCTTTGGGGGTTAATGACCGTTAATCTTTAACCCGGCTCGATCCGGGCTACTGAACGCATAAGAAACATGTAAATCCTGTACAAGTTTATATAATTAAATAAGGATCCCAAGTTATAAAATATTATTTGTGCCATATGCATTCAAATCAATCATTTTTAAAACCTTTTCAAAATGAGTCGGTTGATTGTATTTACCAGTGTAAACTGACGTATTTTCCCAAAAATGCTAAGTGCAGGTACTAATCGGAATTGGCTGGCTACTCCTAGCATCAATAAAGAGTCTCGCAAGCTTAGATGCCTAAAGTCTGTTGAACAGTGTTATTTTATTTTCGATCCGCCTGTGGATCCCTTACTTCCGTTGTAATATTTTGATGTTACATTATTTCGGATTATAATATATTTATCCTTTTACTTCCGCTGTGCATTTATATATTGTGTTGTTTGACTATGATGTTACCAACCACGTCACGATACTCCCCACCGGGCCCACCGGTGACACGTGGAAATTCGGGGCGTGACAGGTTGGTATCAGAGCCAACATTGAGTGAATTAAACACTATCTTTTTGTGTTTAATCTCAATGACACATTAGCACATTCCTTGACCTTCTGAGTCTAGACTTAACATAGGAATATTCTCAATCCTCATCTGGAAATTCTGCTTCCAAATTTTTTATATATTGGATACGTTGCCAAGCAAAGAAGCCGTAATAGGAATTCTCCACACCCGGAGCCTTGAATTGCTGACCTTCGTACAACGGCTAGGATGAAACGTGCAACCAGGGAGAAAGCATTCGGAAATAAAATAAAGAAGAAACTCCTTTTGCTAAAAATCGTTTCCTTAAAAGTCCTTATAACGATATTTATCCTTTAGTCCCTTCGAGGACAACATTATTCCTTTGAAGTCCCGTTTAGGGCAACCCTATACTTGTTTAAGTTGTAAAGGAACGATTATGTTTAAAATATCATTCCTATATTATATGATCTACCATTATTTATTAAAAATGGCAAAATCTAATAAGGACAAGACCTAGCCACGCATTATTTTGAGACAGGGCAAAGATGGTAGTTCCTCAACTAGATTTAGATCCTTATTAACATCCTGAGTTAGGATTGTTCTGCGTTTATTATTAAAAATGAATCTTAAAGGTAAACCTAGCCTATATGACGAGGCCAAGATGGTAGGACCTATTCAAGGATTCAAATCCCAGTTAACATATGAAAATATGTTAACACTCCTGGCAGAAGTGATTCATTAAAATCACACACGTCATTCTTATTATTGGATTCTTCAAAAGATTCCTAACCCAATATAATGATCTCTGAATCATGGGTTTAGATCATCCCTTGAGATGATCATATTTTGACCATACGTGGTAATATAGCGCCTACAGGCCCTGCTCATTTCCATATGAACCAAAAGACAGTGGTAGCAATGACTCCCTGTCAGATAAAGGTAATGAACTAGGTTCAAACCTTCATGCTTTGATTCTCTGAAATCATAGCTTATAATTTATAAATGTCCTTGTGACTAGGCCTGTTGTGCCAGTATACCTTCATGCTTTGATTCTCTGAAATCATGGCTTATAAATTAAACTTGTCTACGCGACTAGGCCATTTGTGCTATTACTAACTTATAAATTAGGATTTGTGATAAAAATCCTGAATAAAAATAAATATTATTCCTTTCCTGCCAGTATAATTATTATAAGAGAATCTTAAATGGTTTGACCTAGCTTGAATGTCATTGAAGACCTAGCTAAGATGGTAAAATCCGTTTAAAAAGATATTCAGATCCTTGTTAACATCTGAAAATGTGTTAACACTCTCGAAAACCGTGATGCGATAAAATCACACTTGTCATCCTTATATTAGGAAGTTTCCAAATCCCTTAGTTAGCGTAAATGATTAATAGGAATCTTGGCTGGTAGACGTCGAAAATGATGTACGCATCAAAACATCCATTTGGGATGTATACATACGAGTAAAGATGAATACATGAAAAAGATAGTTTTATTTCATAACTTCTTGTCAAGACAATGAATTATGAAATTTTCCGACCCAAAGGAATTATCGATTATGTTTTAAAATTTCCCTAGTGAAAAGGCCTCTGAGCCATCATAAGTCCTTTGGAACAAGCCCTTGTGCTATATATAAAAGATGTCAGTATGACATTGGCAGTCGTGACTTATGTCCCCTGTCTAATAAATATGAAGGATTATATTCCGCTTAAATGCCAAAGATGTTTTATTTAAACTTAGGCAAAACATAATCAATTAAATTAAATTCTATCTATTGGCCTATATGGTTTAATTACGCCATGGCTATTTATTCAACAAATTCGACAATTCACAATATAATTAAATCAAATATTACTACTGGTTTGTAGCCTTCAAAGCTTCACCATGGTTGACTCCTCAGAAGCTCACAATCATCCAGTTAATCAGAATGATGATACAAGACTGAATTGATCGGGCGCCGAGTTACAGGCTATGTTAGATACAGCTGTAAACAAAGCCGTGAACCGAGCGTTAAGGGATCACAAGCGAAAGTGCAATAATACCCCTAAGCAAGGTTGTAAAAAGGGTAAGACCGGTTCAAACTATAACCAGTCTAAGCCAAAGGAGGCTAAACCCGAATGTAAGAATTGCGGGAAGAAGAGGCACTTCAGTAAATGTATATACGAACAGATTAGGGGATGTGGTATCTGTAAAGAGATGGATCACAAGACCCAAGAATGCAAAGAATTGAAAAACAACCAACAGTCGGGTGAAAAACCCAGATGCAAAATCTGCAAGAAACAGCACTTCGGGAAGTGCAGGTATGGATCGAACTTGCATACACGGTCGAAAACTTTTGCATGTGGGATATGCAAGTCCAAGGGGCATAAGACCTTGGACTGCAAGAAGATGGAGGATGCAACCTGCTATGGTTGCAATGAAAGAGGGCACATTAAGACCAACTGCCCTAAATACGCTAAAAAGCTTGAGGAAGTTAAAAAGATCAAAGCTGGAAGCTCTCAAATGGATGCTCAAGAGACTGTTCAGGATAACAATCTCACAACAGGTACTTTCTTTACCAATAACGCTCATGCTAGAGTATTAATTGATTCAGGTTCAGATAAGTCTCTCGTAGACAATAAATATTGTAAATCATTAAATCTGCCTGTTAAAACTCTAAGCGTTAAGTATGAAGTAAAATTGGCCGATAGTACCTCAGAGACTACTTCAGCAATATTAGATGGATGTTTTATATCCATTAGGAATCATTTTTTTCCGATGTCCTATTTTTCCGTTAAAATATAAGGACTCAATATAGTGATAAAAATCGATTGGTTGCCTTGAAAACCAAGCCCATATTGTGGGTGATAAGAAGCAATTAATTATCAAGACTCCTTATGAGACAACCCTCATAATTACATGTATCCGTACGATTAATTAATATTAAACATAAAAAAATGGTGGAATTGGCCGTCCCCGGAATCGAACCTGGGTCTAGGCCACACCCTTTCGCGCGCCTAGCCAACCGAGCTAGGTGCCTAGTTTGTGAAATTTCCATTTTGGTTAAATATAAGCACATGTACAATAACTTCCTTACTTCTTACTATAAGTCACCTACTTATCATTCTTATGTTGACTAAGTATTAAAATCCAAGATTTTACCTCTATGTTTTAATTACTCTTGGCTTGCTTATGTTGACTAAACACTAGAAAGGATGAAGTAGAAACCATTAAGTATATCAGTGGTTATGCTAGAAAGGACATGGTAAGGTATACATCATAGTCATTCGATGGCAATACTTTTAATTAGTAAGGACATTAATGAAATCCTCAAGAAGGATCCTCTTATACATTGTGGAATGGTCCAAGTTTTAAGGACCTTATTAGAAAAACCTAGTATCCGTTTCGCGAAAAGGGAAAAGACGGAATAAGAATTTCTGACTCTCGCCATAAAAGTTCTAGACTGTCAACTGTATGTCGCAAATTTTAATTCATTGGCTGAGATAGTACCCTATTAAAGCACATAATTTTTAGTGAGTAGCATTGGCAATAAGAGGGCACACTAAGGTTTCAAAACCTACTCATTTAAAAATCCATTATGGATCTACCTCAGCTACCCACGTTATAATGATTAAGAAGTAATCAGTCAAAGCTGAGACTGCCCTAAAGTTATCTAAGATTTTACAACTAAGTTTAGAAGGATTAAGAATGGAGGCGTTTAACCCTCCTGTTGAATGATTAGAGGCAGCTCACATTAGGAATGTCACCAGATAAACCCTTATTTGTGAATTTATTGCTATAAATTACATGTGGTTTCGGGTGCTGTTAAGTCTCTCACAAGATCATAAACTTAGCAAACTTTTAGAAATTTTCCCGTAAGAACTCCAGATATTAAGCGTTAGATAAAAAAAAACTTACCTGCGAAATCATAAGAACCATTTCTTCTGTTCTTGTCAGAAACCTCCAGTCATAGAAAATTTTTTCCTCTCTCAAGAGGAAGTGCGTCAGCACATGTAGTTGATATCTCTTTAATCTCTATCGATTCCGAATACCAAATAGTATGATAAAAGCATCATATGAGGATTGGAGTATCTTAATAAATTCCATAGATTGCTTCCATGCCTGATCAGTATGGAGGTTTAATACATGGGACCACAAAGATATTCCGATGGTCATAGAGTACTAAAGTCAGCTAATGGTATTCAAAGGAGATATCCAAGTTGGAATTGTCCAAGTAAGTGTTCCCGATAAAGGAGTTCTTGGACTCGTAACCTAAATGTGTCACTTAATTGACACAAACAATGGTGGATGAATTGGAGCCTGAGATTTTGTAAAAATCTCTGTAACCTCCTTGTACCTTGATTACCTTCTCCTATTATTACCCTGTTTACCCCTGAGAGGCAGGTAGAGTTAAGGTTTAAATTCCGTTTAAGGCTGTGTTATTATGAAATCTCCAAAACGGCTAGTACTATCATTGGAAGAATCGAAACCCTGATTAACTAAGTTTAAAATAGAGGGTTCATATAGCTTAACTCAATATCCTGGAAATCCGGTATAGTTAATTATGAAAGACGGTTCATTTTGCTTATGCATTATCACCGCAACCCTAATTAGGCAACGATTAAGAATTTGCCATCAGCTGCCCAGGATCGTCGAATTGTTCGACTAGCGGCAAGGATTAGCTATTCCTTAATATTAGTTTTGAGCAGTGGTTGGAATAACCATCTCACCTTAAAATAAGCTTTTCTATAATAATTGATATGTAAGTATTAAGGCTACTCCTTTGGAGACCTTGTATAGATGGAATTTTAAATATCTATTGTTAGATAGAGAATTGGTAAGTCCAATTATCAAGATCTGAAAGTTGCCTGGGAGACAACAAATAAGATAATACAAATCCATAATCGATTGTAGGTTGCCAGTATACGGCAGGAAATCAAGGAGTTATGAAAATAGCAAACTTCCTAAGTTCTTGTTAAGGAATAAGGTTTAACAAAAGATATCACCCAGGAAGGGTGTACCAAATTTGTTAAATTATCAGGCTAGTTAAGCTCTGAATATATGGAAATCATTCGAAGAAATCGAATATATCAAGATCAAGTAGCTTATAAGCTAAAACCTATTTAAGGAGCTTGGCGGAGCTCGCAATACATTGCACCCTAGTGACTAAAGGATGTGTTTCGCCAATAAGTCAAGAAACACTATCACATAATGATATGCAGAATTATGACGTGTTGAGCATCCTGTATCGATTGAGAATCGACAGGTAAAGAAGCTCCAAAAGGATACGTGTACCTAATATAGGAGTCACTTTGGGAGCTTGGAAAGACTCCAGATATATTATAAAAGTTAAGTCCATTATGCGAAAAAAAGTACTTCCAGCATTTTAACAAATCTCGAGGTCGAGATTTCTTTTAAGGGGGTGAGGATGTAACACCTCGAAAATTTACGTCCTATAATGTCTTGACACGTGTCATAACCTTTAAACGTGTGAAAGAATACTTTCGAAGGACTAAAGTTGACAAACAATGAAACTATGTAAATATAAGGGTTCAAAGTGTCAACAATGAATAAATATACTTTACAATAATCCTACATGATATTTATAACCTTAAACGAATGAATCATGGATCATATGAAGCGAATTGTGAAAGAAAGTGAGAGATTACAAACTACAGGGGTTAAATGTGTCAACATGTTAAGATATACCTCTGAGTGACCTTTTAGCAAACTCGAAGCCTTGTAACGATTAATTATGCTCACTAGAATGCACCATAAAAATTTCACCAAGTTTCGTTACCGTATGAGAAAGTTATGATAAAATTCGTGTGTGAGGGTTAGAATCGTCAACATTGAAAATTAGGGCTTTTCGAGTGATCACAAAGTTACCCGAGGACTTTACAAAGTGGGTATAAGTATTGAAGCCCCCATATGTTAATATTAAAGCCTCATAATGCAAGAAATGAAGCGAAAGCGATGTTTAGGAGGACCAGGGATCAAAAGTGCAAAAATGAGAAGTCTGATGAATTGTTGCGCACCGCAACAAATAATTGTTACGGTGCGCAAGCAGTGCCCAGCGACAGAAAAACCCACAGGTGGCTGTTATCATCTTGTAACCGACTTTAAATTCAGGTTTTCGATTCTATGGGCTTCCTATACTGGTATATAGCCTATAGAAGACACATGTATCAATCCTTGATTGTTAGTAGACCCATTTGGCATCAATCTAGCATGATCAAAGTCAATATATAAGCTTCATAATGTTGCAACATTCTTCCATTCATCATCTGATCAACTTCTGGAGCATAAGGACCATTCTCAAGCTTCCTAATCATCCATTAGACACATGTAAGTGCCCTTGACCTTTCTAAATTATGTTATGCTTAGTTTATAGCCTAGAAGTCAAACCGTCGTAACTACGGTTTGACTTAGCGATGAAACACAAACGGTTCAGGGATTTGTCTAAACGAAAGTTGTTATAAGTTGGTAATTATGTAGGCTTTAAACCCTTAAAAGGGCACCCACTGATTCCAATCCTAACTAGGTCGATTGTCGAGTCATTGGTAATTAGAAAAAGTCAACAGAAGTGTTATTTTCGATTTAACGCATGATTAACGATGTAAAAGGCGTATCACCTATTTTATCTTTCTTATAACCTGATAATAAGTATAAAAACTTGTCTACGCTTGTTTGATTCGACAACTTTCTGTTTTGAACCGATTCGGAACCGAAAGACGCAAAAGTTTGACTTTTGCTTTGACTTCAGTTCTGACCCGGTTTTGATAGGTTTAGACATGCCTTAAATTTCCATTAGGACCTAGTTACATGTGTGTATAACCCTCTGCGTTTATACCACATAAATCCTTAATTGTCCGACGTTTCCGTTAATCGCCTAAATATTGACCGTAATGCCCTTATGTCTATAAAACGAGAATTTTGGAAATGTGAAAGTACAATAATCTTAGTTACTGATTTTTAAACATGTCTGTAAATTTTCACATCAGTCGGAGGTCTAGATTAGGAGTTATGCTTAATGACGTAATTATAACGCTTCTTAGTAATTAAACGACGTCATTAGCGTAAAGCCTATCTAAACCCAATTTTTGACACCAAACCTTTTACCCACAGATGTAATATAATATTTTGGGATTTTTAAAGATTTTTAATTATTTTTAAACTGATCATAAGCTAGGATTATCGCCTTAATTCGGTAAATACCGAATATGCCCTTTTTGGCCATAAAATGAGTTTTACAAATCCTTTTGACACCAATCCAATTGCTACTGATTTCAAATAATAAATGGAGTATTTTGAACCTGTTGAACTAATCAGAAAACTCAGAATCCTACATTAACCCGTTAATCGCTTAAAACGACATTATACGCGTATTAAACGCATAGTTAGGGTTTAAAACTATTTTGGCATATAAGACTTATAACCCGTTAAAATAAGTTATTTTACTGATTTATTCAGACCCGGATCACAGAAGCTTAATTGATCCCTTTTATAATCTTTAAAATGACCAAAATACCCCTAAGGGGCTTAATATGAGATTAAACTCGTTTTGGGCATAATGGAAGGTATCCTACTGATATCACAACATATTTAGGGCATGTTAACTTAGGAAACCTGTTTAGGACTCTTATGGTTACCCGTTACGCTTCATACGCGTTCGGTTCGGTTTATGTAACTAGTTTACATAAATTAGCCGAAACGGGTCAAACCTTATCGGTTTTATCTCAAAATCCAGAATGTGTATAATATACCCATATTATACAAGTCTCCGAACTTGTCGGGTCTAAATCACATTCTATTCCGGTCTTCGCTTTATCATGCGTTTGAACCGTATCTTTATCTCGAAAACTAATCGGTCTAAGTCAAGGCTTAATTTTAAGACCCGTAAGGATTCTAATAGGTTATTAAAAACCTTCGTTCCAGATTTAGGAGCCCAGTAAAAGCTATCTGTACTTGCTGATTTGATACGGCTGGGATTGAATTTATATTTAGCTCAGGTAAATACTTTTAACTTATTTCCCTATACGGGCTTGGGGTACGGTATATAAAATACCGCTTGGTCGGGCATTGAATCTTTAATTGTATGTTGGTTAAAGTATTGAGATGTTCCGTTTAATTTGTTTTGTTTGCTTAAATCCTTTGGGGGTTAATGACCGTTGTCCCGGATATCCCTGGCATCATTTTACGAAATGGCCACGACCTTAGCACACAGGTGCAGGCGTACACCTGTCAGTGTCTCATAAATAAAGTGGTGTGTCCATTAATCTTTAACCCGGCTCGATCTGGGCTACTGAACGCATAAGAAACATGTAAATCCTGTACAAGTTTATATAATTAAATAAGGATCCCAAGTTATAAAATATTATTTGTGCCATATGCATTCAAATCAATCATTTTTAAAACCTTTTCAAAATGAGTCGGTTGATTGTATTTACCAGTGTAAACTGACGTATTTTCCCAAAAAGGCTAAGTGCAGGTACTAATCGGAATTGGCTGGCTACTCCTAGCATCAATAAAGAGTCTCGCAAGCTTAGATGCCTAAAGTCTGTTGAACAGTGTTATTTTATTTTCGATCCGCCTGTGGATCCCTTACTTCCGTTGTAATATTTTGATGTTACATTATTTCGGATTATAATATATTTATCCTTTTACTTCCGCTGTGCATTTATATATTGTGTTGTTTGACTATGATGTTACCAACCACGTCACGATACTCCCCACCGGGCCCACCGGTGACACGTGGAAATTCGGGGTGTGACAGGCAGGTAGGAGAGCGACTCGTCTAGAAGTACGACGAGCGCAATATGGATTACTGGATGAATCCAGATGAGTGAAGGTGATGGTGGAGTTGGTAATAATAATAATATAATATAATATGTTTGTATGAAAAAAAATATATGTGTGTAATAATAATAATATTTGTTGTAGTATAGACCACTTCGTGGTTAACGATGCATAGTAGTGTTGTAATTTTTATTCCAGCTTTAGTGTGTATAAGACGCATACTATATAAGAAAGAGTAAAAGTCGCAATGCTCGATGCTTTTGACCAATATGTGTGTTGTATGATTGTTGCCTAAATTATTAATTATTTTGTGATATTAATAATTGATAAATTTTAAAATCCAGTTGAACGACGAAGTAATCCAGGAAAACCAGAATAATGATCACCAGAGTAACATTAATCCGGATAACGAAAACCCGAACAACAACAATAATGGAAACCAAGTGGATAATAGTGCCATGCAACATATAGTGGCACAAGGGATAATAGATGCGATGCCATATATTATCAAAATGGTTAAGGAAGCGGAAAATAAAAGTAAACATGATAGCAAACGACCTTCTGAACCTGAAAACAGCGTGAACAATAGACCCGTACTTCAAGTGCCCATTCCCAAAAGAAGAAGAACCGTGTCTTACAGTTGTTCTTATAAAGAATTTTGGTATTGTAAACCAATTGAATACTCGGGAAATGAAGGGGTCGTTGCATCTTTATGCTGGATAGAAAAGACTGAGGCAGTCTTAAGAATAAGTAAATGCGCGGAAGAGGATAAAATAATGTTTGCTTCTAATCTGTTTAAGAATTAAGTACTAGAATGGTGGAACACTATCCACCAGTCTAGGGGAAGTGATAGAACTTACAATATGGAATGGGAGAAGTTTAAAAACATGGTAGAAAGGAAATTATGTCATCCTAATGAAAAAGAACAGATAGCAAACAAATTCCTAAACCTTAGGATGATTGGGGTAGATAGTAAGGGTTATACTATATTATTCTTTGAATATTCCCGAATAGTACCAACCCTTGCTTCACCTGAACCAGTTTTAATCTCCCGTTATATCTGGGGATTAATTGGAGAGATTAGACATGTAGTCAAGGCAGCTAGACCTCAAACCATAGAAGAAGCTGTAGAACTAGCCAACACCTTGACAGATGAATTAGTCCGTACACGAGAAGAGGATCAAAGGAGGAACCTAACCCAGAAGCTTACTCAAGAATTTCGTTCTGGAAATTCTAACCGTGGGAGAAACGTGATTTTTGGAAATGTAAAAGAGTAGAAACTTTAATTACTAATATATAAACGTGTATGCAAAGTTTGACATTAATTTGAGTTGTAGGTTAAGAGTTATGCTCGTTAGCGTAAAATTAAAGCTTTATGTTAATAAAACGGCGTAATTAGTGTATAGCCTAGTTAAGCCTACTTTTTGATGCCAAACTTATTACCCACTGATGTAATATATTATTTTGGGATTTTTAAAGATTTTTATTAAATTTTAGGCTGAGCAAAACTCATAGTCATAGGCTTAATCCGGCAAATGTCGGTTTTGCCCTTACGGGCCATAAAATGAGTTTTACATATCTAAAAGACTCCAAACCTTTTGCTACTGATCACATATGGTAAATAAATTATTTTAAGCCTTCTGGAAATATAAAAATATCAGATTTAAGTATCGAACCCGGAAATGGCCTTTAATCGCCTTATTAAGCGTTTTTAACGCATAGTATGTATTAAAACTATATTAAACATACCCAGATTGATACCTACTGATATTTTAGGCAAATTAGAATGTTTTAACAGTAAGCAAGGGTTGATTAACTCAGACTCCAGTTTTGAGCTTTTCGGCTTATGTAAAATTACCAAAATGCCCCTACGTGCATAGTTTGGTTATAATTGATAAATTTCACATATATACTTTATCCTACTGATATAACTTAGTAAATTGAGTATATTTGCTATTTACATCAGACCTGTAACTCAGCTTGTTACTTAAACTCTTTTATAAACTTTTAAATGACCAAACTACCCCTACGGGGCCTAGTTTGTGTTTAAATACGTTTCAGGCATAATGAAAGACATCTTACTGATGTCACAACATATATGAAGCATATTAACTTAGGAAACCTGTAAATGGCTCATACGAATACCCGTTACGCTTATTACGCGTTCGGTTCAGTTTATGTCACTAGTTTACATAAACTAGCCTAAACGGGCCAAACCTTATCGGTTTTATCTCAAAATCCAGAGTGTGTATGAAATACCCATATTAAGCAAGTCTCCGAACTTGTCGGGTCTAAATCACATTCTATCCGGTCTTCGCTTAATAGTGCGTACGAACCGTATCATTGAAACTAACCAGTCTAAGCTAAGGCTAAATTAAAGACCCGTTAGCATTCTAATTAATTATTTATACCATCATTCCAGACTAGAGCTTTCCGGTAAATGGTACCTATGCTTACTTAAGTGAATAACGGTTGAGTTATTAAATTCTTGCTATTTAAGACAGGAGCTAGCTCAGGTAAATACTCTTAACTTATTTTCCCTATACGGGCTTGGGATACGGCACTATAAAAGTACCGCTTGGTCGGGTGTGTAGTTATTTAAATCGTATTGTGATTGATGTACTTACAACCCGTTTAATATGTATTATTTGGTGTATGGCCTTTGGGGGTTAATGACCATGTCCCGGATATCCTTGGCATCATTTTACGAAATGGCCACGACCTAAGCACGGGGTGTAGGCATACACCTGACAGCTGCATTATGTAAAAACTGGTAATCCACTCCGAGGTATCATCCTTGTGGGCATTATACCGGAACTGGTAATCCAATTAGAGGATGATAGCCTGTGGGCATTATACATGTGGCGTGTCAGTTAATCTAGTCCGGCCATACAAACCGGCCCTAACGGACGACAAATAAGTAAAACTGTATACAAGATTATATACAAATAATTGTTCCAAGTTAAAAAGGTTAATTTTGCCTCTGTGCATTTTAATCAAATTATAAAAGATATTTTGTGCCACGTGCATTCAAATCAATTTTCTTAAACTCTTTTCAAATGAGTCGGTTGAGTGTATTTACCAGTGAAAACTGACGTATTTTCCAAAAAGGTTAAGTGACAGGTACTGAACGTAATTGGCTGGAAGCTCAGGGCGCTTATAAGGAATCTTGCAAGTTCTAGGCGTCTAAAGTCTGTTGAACAAATGATATGTTTTAAGATCCGCCTGTGGATCCTTTACTTTCCGTTGTAATACTGGATATTACTTTATATTCGGAATGTAATAATATTTATCTTTTGCTTCTGCTGTGCATTTATATAATTGTGTTGTTTGACTATTGTGTTGCCAACCACGTCACGATACTCCCCACCGGGCCCACCGGTGACACGTGGAAAGTCGGGGTGTGACAGGTTGGTATCAGAGCCAACACTGAGTGAATTAAACACTAACCTTTCGTGTTTAATCTCAGTTACACAATTGCACATATCTAAACTTCTGAGTCTAGACTTAACATAGGGTTATTCTCAATCCTAATCTGGAAATTTTACTTCCAAAATTTTTTATTGAATACGTCGCCAAGCGAAGAAGCTGTAATAGGAGTCCTCCACACCCGGAGCCTAGAAATGCTGAGCTTCGTACCGCGGCTAGAATGAAACGAGCATCCAAGGAGAAAGCATTCAGAAATAACTTGAAGAAGAAACTCCTCTTGCTGAAGATCGTTTCCTTAATAAGTCCTTATAAGGACACAATTATCTTTCAGTCCCTACGAGGACAACATTATCCCTTTCAAGTCCCGCTTAGGGCAACTTTATACTTTTATTTTTATATAGTGGAATGATTAAGTTTAAACTTTCATTCTAAACAAGAAATATTAAATAAATGGAAAATAACATTTCCTTTTGCAAGATCTACCATTATAATAAAATGGCAAAATCTAAAAAGGACAAGACCTAGCTTCGGGTCATATTAAGACCGGCCAAGATGGCAGTTCCTCAATTTAGATTCAGATCCTTATTAACATTTCAATTTAGAAATTGTTCTGCGATAAATATTAACTATGAATCTTAAGAGTGAAACCTAGCCTTCGGGTCAATTAAAAGACCGGGCCAAGATGGTAAGACCTGTTAAAAAGATTCAAATTATTAATTAAGAATCTTAAGACTGAAACTGTGACAACTCGAAATTTAGAACCTTTCGTTGTATGCTTTAACGATTAGTGACTAATTGATTTGATGAATTAATGAATGATTTATGTGAACTTATATGGCTATGTTTGTGATCGTATGTATGCGAGTATGTCTAGGAACCGAAACAACAAGGACCCGACTCGAGACCATGTGGTCTCGAGTAAACATCACACCACTCATGGGCCGGTTGGGCCACACATACACACTTAGCCTATTTCGAAACCCATTAGGGTGCACTAAGTGAATCAAGTATAAAACCCTTAGTGATGCTAGTCTTGACATCCTTTGGGCAAATAGCACACATACTCTTCTAACACACACACACTCTCCATTCTCCCTCACAAAAACTCTAAGCCACAACATTTCTCTCCTCCATTCTCGGATTCAAACCGGTGACCACTAAGGAGCTCTCGGATCAACTCGTACACACTCACCTTTGGAACCCATCAACCGGTTAGTGATTCATGATTAAATGTTGTGTTTCGGTTTGAAGATAATGTGTGATATTCGGTGGATAATGATGTGTGATGAAAAATTATGTGATAATATGTCTACTTGTTAAGTGTTATACATGAGAAATACACCCTTCTTGAGTAATCGGTTCATAAATGTTGCATGTAGTATGTTTATATTCGGTTAAAGATGATAGGTTAATGTATGGGTTATGTTGGAGTGAATAATGTATGCTTGACTATGATTGAATGTTGAATAGTAAATGTCTTGCTTAATAATCTTAGTATCTAGTCTAGGTATTATGGTGCTTGACCGAAAATACAAGAGCTATGAACACATGTTGAATATGAATATTTGAATATGTGTTGAATATGTTTGGAATGTGATATGAACATGACTTTAATATGTGAAGAACATGATGAATATGTTATGAACATGGTTGAATATTTGAATTCTGATGTGTTTGATCCAAAATGGTAATTGTTAGACAAATAAACAGGTTTAAGTGGATAGTACAAACCATTTCCTGAAATCAAATTCTCATTGGGTAGTACACTGTTCCGAATCAGCAGTTGTCCACTCGAGACCTCCAGTTACGACTCGAAACCATGCATGATGAGTCGAAATCTCCCAGTTGCGACATCGGTTGCGAGTCGCAAACACCTGGTTGCGACTCGAAACCACAAGTGATCAGCGCATAAACCGTTTGACTCGAAACCCCGGTTGCGAGTCCAGTTGCGACTCGTAACCAAAACAGCATGAACCGAGACCGTAGTTGCGACTCAGGTTACGAGTCGCAAACGCCTAGTTGCGACTCGGGATTATACCCAGATACACGCTGTTTGGGCTTACACCTCATTTCGGACTTAATTGTTTGGGCCGAACTCTTGGGCCCGAATGCACAGACCTTATATGTTAACTGTTGAACGTGAATCTGCCATGATTAAACATGAATGCCATGAACGTTACTTGAGTACATTATGCTAGAAACATACGTGCACTACTTGAATACGAACCTGATGGCATGATACAATTATGGTAGGACGTGAGTAGCCACAACATTGCTTGTTTGACTTTTCTGTGTTTTCTACCGAGCAAACCAAGGTGAGTTCACACCCTCTACAAAGCATGGGATTCCCAGGGGTCGGGAATTGGGGTTAAGGAACTGGGTTCCTCGTCCTCCTTGGGTAGGACAGCAAAGGTTCAGGAATGTAATTCCTCGTCCTCACGGACAGATAACTCGTACTAGACCAAAACTCTATCACGAAGTCCCTCATTTTTATATCGACTTAATCGCCGGGCCAATGGCGAGCGGGTCATTAGTTAGATAGCGCTATTTAGGTCTGACAAACCTCACACCGTGCCGCAGAGGACGGGCGTGAACTAATGGATCTGGGGCACGTCAATGATGATAGACATTGACAGTTTCAGGGCACATAAACATGACTACAGTCAGCAGTCGATATGGTAACGAGTCTAGTAGATACATGGGGTAGCCCCCACGGCCGAAATGCCAGATAACTAACACGGGGTAGCCCCCACGGCTGGATAGCCAGAGTAACCGGGAATAAACAAGACACGTTTTTAACTATGGGGTAACCCCCACGGCAGGATGCCAGCTAAAGGAAACTGTTTTCGAAACAACTTAAAACGAACACCCAACCGTGAACTCACTCAACTTGTTGTTGACTCGTTACTACATGCTTTGCAGGTCCTTAGGTTTCTTAGCTGGAGCTTGCATGGAGGAGGATCGTTGTGGGACATGGACGGCTGTGTGCCATGTTAAACTTTGAAACAATTAAACTTATGTTATGAATTAAGACTTATGCTTCCGCTTGCAACTTAACTATGTTTTGTTTGAACACCAATTGTATTGGTTGGATTTTTATAACTACTTATATGCTCGTTCAATATGATTGGTGGCTGGATCCTGGTCAGTCACGCCTCCAAGCGGTGGTACTCCGCAGGTGGATTTTGGGGGTGTGACAGATTGGTATCAGAGCCATTGGTTATAGAGAACTTGGTTTTAATAAAGGGGAAAACGTTTTTGTTAAAACCAGACTATAACCTGTACAGTGCTCAACGGTCCACAACGATGCTTCACTCCACATGCAAGGCTCGACATTCTAGGTAATATGATCTGTGTATATTGCCTACTTGTTAGTTACATAGTACATTGCTTATGGTATGCTTGGTTAGTATAACTACTGTTGCATGAACACGTGCGTGCTTACTCTATTTTATCGTCGTACTATCGCGAACCCCTCTCACTCACGTTCTTCTTGGTATGAAGATCATGTCTGGACTCGTTAACATGACACAAGCCCAGTTGACGGCTCTGATCAACGAACGAGTTGCCGCAGCAATTGCAGCTGCACACGCAGGAGGTATATCCTGCAGTCCGAACTCATTCTAGGATCTTTAGGATCCTACTCTCGTGAACCAACCTTTGTGTTAAACTCTGTCTTTTCTTTCACCTACGATAGGTCACCACGTTCAGCCACCCGTGTGCACTTTTAAGACTTTCATGGACTGCCGACCAACTACTTTTAGCGGCACTGAAGGAGCAGTAGGTCTCCTACACTGGTTTGAGAAACTAGAATCTGTGTTCGAAATGTGCGAATGCCCTGAGGCGCGCAGGGTGAAGTATGCTACTGGTACTCTCGAGGGTTTAGCCCTCACATGGTGGAACGCACAAGTTCAGATGCTAGGGTTGGTTGCTGCCAACGCCACCCCATGGGAAACTTTTAAGGAAATGATCAAAGAAGAATACTGCAGTCGTGATGAGATTCACAAGCTGGAAGTGGAGTTCTTCAACCTCAAGATGACGGGGTCCGAAATTGAAGCTTATGTGAAAAGGTCGAACGAACTGGCAATTCTGTGCCCTACTATGGTGGATCATCCCATCAAACGCATCGAACTATTTCTTCAGGGCTTAGTGCCGGAAATCCAAAGTCATGTGACTTCAGCGAACCTCGCTACCTACCAGCAAACTGTTCAGTTGGCTCATCGTCTCACGGATCAGGCGGTGGAGCAGAACAAGTTACCAAAACGCATAGGTGCTGCAACTACTTCTGGTACCTCTAGTGACAACAAACGGAAGTGGGATGGAACTTCGAGTAAGGGTTCGGCTTCTGTTCAGTCCCAGTCTCAGCAGAGAAGGACTGAGGACTACAAGAGCCCTAATCAGCAATCGTCTGGTGGCGGATACAAAGGAAGTCACCCCAAATGCAATCGCTGCAGCCTGCACCACAGCGGGCCATGCACCAGGGGCAACTGTCATCGGTGCAACAAGCCTGGTCACGCTGCAAAGGATTGTAGGAGCTTATACCCCGCCAACCAGAATCGTCAGCAAGCTCAACAGAACCAGCGCCAGCAACAGCAACAAGGTGATAACAAAGGGTGCTTTCAGTGTGGAGCTGAGGGCCACTTCAAGAGAGATTGTCCTCAACTGAACAGGAATCAGAACAACAACAACAACAATAACAACAATCAGGGGAATGGTAATAATGGGAACAACAATGGCGCCAGGGGGCGGATGTTTGTGATTGGCCAAGGTGAAGCAAGGAATGACCCCAATGTTGTGGCGGGTAAGTTCCTTCTCGACGACTTTTATGTTTCAGTTTTATTCGACTCGGGTGCCGATACTAGCTACATGTCACTAGAAGTTAGTCGAATGCTTAAGCGTATTCCAACACTTTTGAACAACAAGCACACAGTAGAGCTAGCAAATGGTAAGAGCTTAGAAGCCACACACGTAGTCAAGGGTTGTAAACTTATTCTCGCCGACCAGACCTTCTCTATCGATCTCATTCCTATCGTCTTGGGTAGTTTCGACGTTGTCATTGGGATGGATTGGTTATCCCAACACCGAGCGGAGATTCTTTGCAACGAGAAGGTTGTCCGTATTCCAGGTCCCGGTGGTGAACCTCTCATGATTCATGGCGACAAGAGGAGTGCTGTTGAGAACGTCATTTCTCTCCTTAAGGCCCAAAAGTGCTTACGAAAGGGCCACACTGCCATTTTGGCTCTCGTTACTGACACCTCAGAAAAAGATAAGAAGATAGAAGATTTTCCAGTTGTACGCGATTATCCAGAGGTATTTCCTGAGGAATTACCCGGTCTTCCGCCTCATCGTCAAGTCGAGTTTCAGATCGAACTGGCTCCTGGAGCTGCACCCATAGCCCGTGCACCTTATCGTTTGGCCCCATCAGAGTTGAAGGAACTCTCCACGCAACTACAAGAACTCTTAGATAAGGGCTTCATTCGCCCAAGCTCATCGCCCTGGGGAGCTCCAGTATTATTTGTGAAGAAGAAAGACGGTACTTTCAGAATGTGCATCGACTACCGAGAACTCAACAAGGTGACGGTGAAGAATCGTTATCCTCTACCGCGTATCGACGACTTGTTCGACCAGTTGCAAGGGTCGAGCTACTATTCGAAGATTGATTTGAGATCGGGTTATCACCAACTGAGAGTCCGGGAAGAGGACGTCTCCAAAACAGCTTTCAGAACGCGATACGGGCACTATGAGTTTTTGGTCATGCCTTTTGGGATGACAAACGCACCTGCGGTTTTCATGGACTTGATGAACCGAGTGTGCAAACCTTACCTGGACAAGTTCGTTATAGTCTTCATCGACGACATCCTGATCTATTCCAAGAGTCGGGAAGAACACGAGCAGCATCTGCGACTTATTCTGGAACTCCTTCGAACAGAACAGCTTTATGCAAAGTTCTCGAAATGCGACTTCTGGCTTCGAGAAGTCCATTTCCTAGGCCATGTGGTAAACAAGGATGGGATTCACGTTGATCCATCCAAGATAGACTCGATTAAGAACTGGCCTGCACCTCGTACACCAAAGGAAATTCGCCAATTCTTGGGTTTGGCGGGATACTACCGGAGATTCATAAAGGATTTTTCTAAGATTGCACAGCCCCTCACCTCACTAACGCAGAAGGGCGTTGTTTATCGCTGGGGAAACGCACAGGAGTTGGCATTTCAGCACCTAAAGGATAGACTTTGTAGCGCACCTATCCTTTCCTTGCCGGAAGGCACAGACGACTTTGTGGTATATTGCGACGCATCAATTCAGGGTCTTGGTTGCGTGTTGATGCAACGAGATAAAGTTATAGCCTACGCCTCACGCCAACTCAAGGTTCATGAAAAGAACTACACTACGCACGACTTAGAGCTGGGAGCTGTCGTTTTTGCACTTAAGTTATGGCGGCACTACCTGTATGGTACCAAGTGCGCGATCTACACTGACCACAGGAGCCTCGAGCACATCTTCAAGCAGAAAGAATTGAATATGCGGCAGCGACGATGGGTCGAACTACTAAATGACTACGAGTGCTCAATCAGGTATCACCCGGGCAAGGCCAATGTTGTGGCCGACGCCCTCAGTCGAAAGGACACTGCGCCTAAGCGCGTACGAGCTTTACAACTCACGATCCATTCTAGTCTCCCTTCCCAGATACGAGCTGCTCAGATAGAAGCACTGAAACCAGAAAACGTCAGGGCTGAAGCCCTACGCGGATCAAGGCAACGATTGGAACAGAAAGAAGACGGCGCTTACTACGTAACGGGACGCGTTTGGGTCCCACTTTATGGCAACCTACGAGAACTTGTGATGGACGAAGCACACAAGTCTCGCTACTCAGTACACCCTGGATCAGATAAGATGTATCACGACATCAAAACTACGTACTGGTGGCCTAGCATGAAGGCCCACATAGCAACTTACGTTAGCAAGTGTTTGACTTGTGCGAGAGTCAAGTCGGAATACTAGAAACCATCAGGCCTACTCCAACAACCAGAGATACCTCAGTGGAAATGGGAGCAAATTTCCATGGATTTTGTTACTGGCCTACCTAGATCCCAGCGCGGGAATGATACTATTTGGGTGATCGTGGATCGACTCACAAAGTCTGCACACTTCTTGGCTATCAAGGAGACGGATAAGTTCTCCACTCTCGCAGAAATTTACCTCAAGGAAGTTGTTTCGAGGCACGGGGTGCCCACCTCCATTATCTCAGATCGAGATGCACGTTTTACTTCAGAGCTGTGGCAAGCAATGCACAAATCCTTCGGCTCACGATTAGACATGAGCACAGCGTACCATCCTCAGACGGACGGGCAGTCCGAGCGCACGATTCAAACCTTAGAGGACATGCTTCGTGCATGTGTAATCGACTTTGGCAACCGCTGGGAAAAGCATCTGCCACTTGTGGAATCCTCGTACAATAACAGCTACCACACCAGCATTGGAGCTGCTCCGTTTGAGGCATTGTACGGACGTAAATGCCGGTCTCCTCTTTGCTGGGCAGAGGTGGGAGAAAGTCAGATCACTGGTCCAGAATATGTGGTAGATACAACCGAGCAGATCGCTCAGATACGAAAACGCATGACGGCCGCTCGCGAACGTCAGAAAGTTTACGCCGACATGGGCAGGAAACCGCTTGAGCTCCAGGTTGGGGAGCGGGTACTACTCAAAGTTTCACCCTGGAAGGGTGTGGTTCGTTTTGGTAAACGCGGTAAACTTAACCCACGATACGTTGGACCTTTCGAGGTCATTGAGAAAATAGGCAGGGTGGCCTACAGACTAAACTTACCAGCGGAACTCGGTGCAGTTCACAACGTTTTTCACGTGTCGAATCTGAAGAAGTGTCCATCAGATGAGACCCACGTAGTTCCTTTGAAGGAACTCACTATCGACGAGCAGTTACGATTCGTCGAGGAACCAGTCGAAATCACGGACCGGGATGTTAAGGTCCTCAAGAGCACTAGAATACCTCTCGTTCGAGTTCGTTGGAACTCACGTCGCGGCCCAGAGTTCACCTGGGAGCGCGAAGATCAGATGAAACAAAAATATCCCCAACTGTTCGCAAACAGTACACCCACTACTGAGGCCGAAGCTACGGAATTTCGGGACGAAATTCCAGATCAACGAGGGGTGGATGTGACACCCCAGGAAAACCAGGAAAACCATACAACTTAACTAGCTTCCTCAGTGAGTGCCTACCAAATTTCGGGACGAAATTTCTTTCAACTTGGGGATGATGTGACAACTCGAAATTTAGAACCTTTCGTTGTATGCTTGAACGATTAGTGACTAATTGATTTGATGAATTAATGAATGATTTATGTGAACTTATATGGCTATGTTTGTGATCGTATGTATGCGAGTATGTCTAGGAACCGAAACAACAAGGACCCGACTCGAGACCATGTGGTCTCGAGTAAACATCACACCACTCATGGGCCGGTTGGGCCACACATACACACTTAGCCTATTTCGAAACCCATTAGGGTGCACTAAGTGAATCAAGTATAAAACCCTTAGTGATGCTAGTCTTGACATCCTTTGGGCAAATAGCACACATACTCTTCTAACACACACACACTCTCCATTCTCCCTCACAAAAACTCTAAGCCACAACATTTCTCTCCTCCATTCTCGGATTCAAACCGGTGACCACTAAGGAGCTCTCGGATCAACTCGTACACACTCACCTTTGGAACCCATCAACCGGTTAGTGATTCATGATTAAATGTTGTGTTTCGGTTTGAAGATAATGTGTGATATTCGGTGGATAATGATGTGTGATGAAAAATTATGTGATAATATGTCTACTTGTTAAGTGTTATACATGAGAAATACACCCTTCTTGAGTAATCGGTTCATAAATGTTGCATGTAGTATGTTTATATTCGGTTAAAGATGATAGGTTAATGTATGGGTTATGTTGGAGTGAATAATGTATGCTTGACTATGATTGAATGTTGAATAGTAAATGTCTTGCTTAATAATCTTAGTATCTAGTCTAGGTATTATGGTGCTTGACCGAAAATACAAGAGCTATGAACACATGTTGAATATGAATATTTGAATATGTGTTGAATATGTTTGGAATGTGATATGAACATGACTTTAATATGTGAAGAACATGATGAATATGTTATGAACATGGTTGAATATTTGAATTCTGATGTGTTTGATCCAAAATGGTAATTGTTAGACAAATAAACAGGTTTAAGTGGATAGTACAAACCATTTCCTGAAATCAAATTCTCATTGGGTAGTACACTGTTCCGAATCAGCAGTTGTCCACTCGAGACCTCCAGTTACGACTCGAAACCATGCATGATGAGTCGAAATCTCCCAGTTGCGACATCGGTTGCGAGTCGCAAACACCTGGTTGCGACTCGAAACCACAAGTGATCAGCGCATAAACCGTTTGACTCGAAACCCCGGTTGCGAGTCCAGTTGCGACTCGTAACCAAAACAGCATGAACCGAGACCGTAGTTGCGACTCAGGTTACGAGTCGCAAACGCCTAGTTGCGACTCGGGATTATACCCAGATACACGCTGTTTGGGCTTACACCTCATTTCGGACTTAATTGTTTGGGCCGAACTCTTGGGCCCGAATGCACAGACCTTATATGTTAACTGTTGAACGTGAATCTGCCATGATTAAACATGAATGCCATGAACGTTACTTGAGTACATTATGCTAGAAACATACGTGCACTACTTGAATACGAACCTGATGGCATGATACAATTATGGTAGGACGTGAGTAGCCACAACATTGCTTGTTTGACTTTTCTGTGTTTTCTACCGAGCAAACCAAGGTGAGTTCACACCCTCTACAAAGCATGGGATTCCCAGGGGTCGGGAATTGGGGTTAAGGAACTGGGTTCCTCGTCCTCCTTGGGTAGGACAGCAAAGGTTCAGGAATGTAATTCCTCGTCCTCACGGACAGATAACTCGTACTAGACCAAAATCTATCACGAAGTCCCTCATTTTTATATCGACTTAATCGTCGGGCCAATGGCGAGCGGGTCATTAGTTAGATAGCGCTATTTAGGTCTGACAAACCTCACACCGTGCCGCAGAGGACGGGCGTGAACTAATGGATCTGGGGCACGTCAATGATGATAGACATTGACAGTTTCAGGGCACATAAACATGACTACAGTCAGCAGTCGATATGGTAACGAGTCTAGTAGATACATGGGGTAGCCCCCACGGCCGAAATGCCAGATAACTAACACGGGGTAGCCCCCACGGCTGGATAGCCAGAGTAACCGGGAATAAACAAGACACGTTTTTAACTATGGGGTAACCCCCACGGCAGGATGCCAGCTAAAGGAAACTGTTTTCGAAACAACTTAAAACGAACACCCAACCGTGAACTCACTCAACTTGTTGTTGACTCGTTACTACATGCTTTGCAGGTCCTTAGGTTTCTTAGCTGGAGCTTGCATGGAGGAGGATCGTTGTGGGACATGGACGGCTGTGTGCCATGTTAAACTTTGAAACAATTAAACTTATGTTATGAATTAAGACTTATACTTCCGCTTGCAACTTAACTATGTTTTGTTTGAACACCAATTGTATTGGTTGGATTTTTATAACTACTTATATGCTCGTTCAATATGATTGGTGGCTGGATCCTGGTCAGTCACGCCTCCAAGCGGTGGTACTCCGCAGGTGGATTTTGGGGGTGTGACAGAAACCTAGCCTTCGGGTCAATTATAAGACCGGGCCAAGATGGTAAGACCTGTTTAAAAGATTCAATTCCCTGTTAACATCTGAAAACATGTTAACACTCTTGGCAGATGTGATTTATTTAAAAATCACACACGCTATTAAGGATTCTTCAAAAGATTCCTAACCCAGTTTAATGATCTCTGAATCCTGGGTTTACATCATCAATTAAGATGATCATATTTTAACCATACGTGGTAATATAGTGCCTACGGGCCTTGCTCATTTCTACATGAGCCAAAATACAGTGGTAGCTATGACTCCCTGTCAGAAAAAGGTAATGAACTAGGTTCAAACCTCAAATGCTTTGATTCTCTGAAATCATAGCATATAAATTTATATATGTCCTTGTGACTAAGCCTGTTGTGCTAATATATTTAAGGGCCTTGATTCTCTGAAATCATGGCTTATGGTTTAAAAAAATTGTCCTTGAGACTAGGCATTTTGGTGCTATTAAATAAAACTGTTATTGTTGCTTTGATTCTCTGAAATCATAAGCTTATAATTTATAAATGTCCATGTGACCAGGCCATTGGGTACCACTAATAAAATTGTTAATGTTTTATAATTAGGATAAATGATAATAGAAATCCTAAATATATATGATTAATAAATTAACCAAATGTGGTCTCTGTTTACCATGGTTAATGAATTTCCCTAAGGGGCAATTCCGTAATAAACATCCCTTAGAAGGGAAGTGCCTACGGGCTATAGTTAATGTCCTCTGAGACTAAAGACAGTGGTAGCCTACAGCTCCCTGTCAGGAAAAGGTGATGAACTTGGATTCAAACCTTAATGCCTCGATTCTCTGAAATCGTGGCTTATAAATTTAACTTGTCTACGCGACTAGGCCATTAGTGCTATTATTAACTTATGAATTAGGATTTATGATGAAAATCCTGAATAAAATAAATATCCTTCCTTCCCTGTCAGTATGCATTTTAAAAGGGAATCTTAAAGTAGAAACCTAGCCTACGCGGCCAAGATGGTGAAACTCAAGGGATTCAGATCCTTGTTAACACCTAAGAACGTGTTAGCACTCCTGACAAATGTGATTCGATAAAATCACAACAGTCATCCCTATATTGGAAATTTTTAAATTCCTAATTGGCCTTATGGTCTAGAAATCGTGGCTTATATCATCTTGCGAGATGATCATATTATAAACATCCGTGAGTGATGAAGTGCCTACGGGCTAAACTTGTTGCCCGATAAGACAACGACAGTGGTGGTCTTTGACCTCCTGCCTAAAAATGTTGGACTATATCCAAACATAATAGTCTATATGATCAATGCGATCATGACTAATATCATCTAATACGATGATCATATTATTTAACATCCTTTAGTGATGTTTTGCCTACGAGCTATATTATATTGTCCATTTGTGGCACAAACATTTCCATCTCTATGATCCCCTGTTTAAGGTAGTGAGCTGCACTCAAGCCCAATAGTCTATATGATCATTGCGATCCTGACTAGTATCATCAGTATGATGATCATAAATTCATAATATTGACATCCCTAGTGATGAATTGCCTACGGGCTATACTTTATTCTACTGTCGATTAGACAAAATAGTGGTGATCTTTATGATCCCCTATTCAAAATGGTGGGATTATACCCAAACCTAATAGTCAATGTGATCAATGTGATCATGACTAATATCATTAGATACGAAAATTATAGATAGACATCCATTAGTGATGTTAATTGGATTACCTTTCTGTCAAGAGAATCGCCTTTCAAGACGATGACAGTTGTAGTCTATGACTCCCTGTCCAAGGGTGAAGAACTATGTTCGAGCCTTAAAACTCTTGATCTAATAAGAATGCAGTCTATCACGGCTGTGGTGAGTAAGGCCGCATCAGAACTAGATTCCATAAAGCTGCCAAGGAAGGTGCAGCTAAGCCTAGAAAGGCTAAAGTAAGAAATGCCTGAACTCACCTGATGAATGCCAAGAGGCAGTTCACGAACCAATGATAATTTCTGCTAAGTGTCCTGATTGAGTACAGGCAATAATAAATCTTCATAAACCATAAGCTTAGCAAACTTTTATATTATCCACAAGGTATAAATTACCAAGGAAACCATAGTAACCGATTCTTCTCGTATCGGCAAGAAAAAACTTCCGAAAAATCCAAGAGTACTCTTTCTTCGCATAGAGTACGACAACATATGTTATTTTAATTATTTTTCCCATTGTTTTTCTATCGCCTACGAATGCCAAACTATGTTTGATAAAAGTACCATATGAGGATTTGCCCGTCCTAGTGTGTCCCATAGATTGCTTCCATGCCTGATCAGTATGGAGGTTTAATGCATGGAACCCCTAAGATATCCCAATGATCATATTGTACTAAAGTCAACTAATGGTATTCAAAGAAGATATCCAGAATGGAATTGTCCAAATAAATATTCCCTGGTAAAGAAATATGTGAACTCGTAACATAAATGTGTCACTTATTAGACACAAGCGTTGATGGGTGAAATGGAGCCTGAGATATGGAATCTCAATAATCTCCTTGTACCCTGATTAGCTTTTCCTAAGACTACCCTGTTTACCTCCCAAGAGGCAGTAACGTTAAGATTTATATCCCATTAAGGCTGTATTATTATGAAATCTCCAAGACGGCTAGTACCATCATTGGGAGAACCGAAAACCTGATTAAGTAAATTTTAAGATAGGAGATTCCTATAGCCTAACTCGATATTCTGAGAGTTTGATGTTGTTAGGTAAGAAAGACGGTTCATTTTGCTTATGCACTCATTACCGCAACCCTATTTTAACAACAATTAAGAATTTCCCTCAGCTACCCAGGATCGTCGAATTGTTCGACTAACGACAAGGATTAGCTATTCCTTAAAATTAGTTAAGCAATGGTTGGATAACCCTCTCACCTTAAACTAAGCTTTTCTATAATAATTGATATGTAAGTATTAAGGCTGCTTCTTTGGAGACCTTGTATAGATGGAATGTTAAACATCTATTGTTAGATAGGGAATTGGTAAGTCCAATTATCAGGACCAGAGATAATCTTTGAAACGACGGACAAGGCTGTCCAGATTCATGATGTCTCAAAGCAGCCCGAGATAGGCAGAAGAGTTACGCTGATCCAAAGCGTAAAGCTTTTCACTTCGAAGTAGGTGATAAAGTGTTGCTTAAAGTATCGCCCTAGGAGGGGGTGATGCGATTTGGTAAGAAAGGCAAACTAAGCCCGAAATACATAGGACCTTCGAGGTTATCGAACGCGTCGGGTCAGTTACCTATAAGTTAAACTTACCAGAAGAGCTCAGTGGAATTCACAATGTGTTCCACATCTGCAATCTGAAAAAGTGTTTCGCTGACGAATCACTAGTGATACCACATACAGATGTGCATATGGATGAGAGCTTAAGATTTGTTGAAAAACCTTTGTCGATTGAAGATCGACAGGTAAAGAAGCTTCGAAGGGAGCATGTACCTATTGTGAAGGTCAAATGGGATGTCGTAGAGGTCCCGAGTATACGTGGGAGGTAGAATCCACCATGAAAGAAAAGTACCCTCATTTGTTTCAGTAAATCTCGGGTCGATATTTATTTTAAGGGGGTGAGGTTGTAACACCTCGAAAATTCACGTCCTATAATGTGTAGACACGTGTCAAATGTTTAAACGTGTGAAAGAAATATTATAGAAGGACTAAAGTTGACAAACATGGAAAGTATGTGAATATACGTATTCTAAATGTCAACAGTGAATAAATATAATATACATTAACCCTACTTGGTGCTCATACCTTCAAACGAATAAATCATGGATCATACGAAGCTAAAAGTGAGAGATTACAAACTACAGGGGCTAAATGTGTCAACATGTTTAAGTTATACCTCTGAGTGACCATTTGACAAACCCGAAGCTTTGTAACGGTTAATTATGCTCACTAGAATGCCCGATTAAAATTTCATAAAGTTTCGTTATCGTATGAGAAAGTTATGATCAAATTCGTGTACGAGGGGTTAAAGCGTAAACGTTGAAAGTTAGGACTTTTCGGGTAACAATTAAGTTAACCGGGGACTTAACAAAGTGGGTATATGTTTTAAAGCCCTTATAGATCAAATATGAGGGTTCATAATGCAATAAACAAGTGCCTAATCGAAGCTTGAAGGGGCAAGGATCAAATCGCAAAATCTAAAATATGGATTCTGTGCAGAAGGGGCCTAGCGCGACGCGAGGGGGGCCTAGCGTCACGCTAGGGGGGCCCAGCTTCGATTTCTTGAGTTTTTGGCCTGCTGAGTGCAATCTGATCGATTCTAACTCGATTCTCCACATCTCTTGACCCCTAAAACACCCCCTAAGCATCTAGGACACATGTGGGAAGGTTGTGGTGTGTGCTAGACCTTGTTGTCAACACCTTGTGGTGATTGAATTCACTATAAAAGGCCACAAGTGTTCAACACTTTCTTCACATCTTCATCTGCATTGAGGATCACTTCTGGAGCTCAACTTCCTCTCAAGTGTTCCCTAATCAAGCTTAGGACTTCAGTAAGTGTTCTAATCCTTTCTAAATTGAGTTTAGCTTAGTTATTTAGCTAAAAGTCAAACCGTCGTAATTACGGTTTGACTTCGAGATTAGTCAGCAATGGCTCAGTCATATCTCGAATTAAAAGTAGGTATAAGTAGGTAATTATGTGGGTAACAAAACCTCAAAAGGGTTCTCCCTGATTACCACTCTAACCAGGTCAAAAGTCGGGTCAAACTTGCTAAGAAAAAGTCAACAGGATACTTAAATTACAAGTTATGCATAATTAGCAATGTAGATCATATACAACCTGTTTGATCATTGTTATAACGTAGTAATAAGTGTAAGAACATGTCTAAACATGTTCAACCCGACAATTTCCTGTTTAAACCCGGTTCGGAACCGAAAGTCGCATAGTTTGACTTATACTTTGACTTTCAGTTCTGACCCGTCTTGGTATGATTCAGAAATACCTAAGAGCTTCATTTGGACCAGGTTACATGCTAGTATAACCCTCTGTGATTATACACCTCGGATCATTAGTTATCCAATTAATACGCATGATTCCGTTAATTGCTCATATGTTGACCATTATGCCCTTATTGCCTTAAAACGTGATTTTTGGAAATGTAAAAGAGTAGAAACTTTAATTACTGATATATAAACGTGCATGCAAAGTTTGACATCAATTTGAGTTATAGGTTAAGAGTTATGCTCGTTAGCGTAAAATTAAAGCTTTATGTTAATAAAACGGCGTAATTAGCGTATAGCCTAGTTAAGCCTACTTTTTGATGCCAAACTTATTACCCACTGATCTAATATATTATTTTGGGATTTTTAAAGATTTTTATTAAATTTTAGGCTGAGCAAAACTCATAGTCATAGGCTTAATCCGGTAAATGTCGGTTTTGCCCTTACGGGCCATAAAATGAGTTTTACATATCTAAACGACTCCAAACCTTTTGCTACTGATCACATATGGTAAATAAATTATTTTAAGCCTTCTGGAAATATAAAAATATCAGATTTAAGTATCGAACTCGGAAATGGCCTTTAATCGCCTTATTAAGCGTTTTTAACGCATAGTATGTATTAAAACTATATTAAACATACCCGGGTTGATACCTACTAATATTTTAGGCAAATTAGAATGTTTTAACAGTAATCAAGGGTTGATTAACTCAGACTCCAGTTTTGAGCTTTTCGGCTTATGTAAAATTACCAAAATGCCCATACGTGCATAGTTTGGTTATAATTGATAAATTTCACATATATACTTTATCCTACTGATATAACTTAGTAAATTGAGTATATTTGCTGTTTACATCAGACCTGTAACTCAGCTTGTTACTTAAACTCTTTTATAAACTTTTAAATGACCAAACTACCCCTACGGGGCCTAGTTTGTGTTTAAATACGTTTCAGGCATAATGAAAGACATCTTACTGATGTCACAACATATATGAAGCATATTAACTTAGGAAACCTGTAAATGGCTCATACGAATACCCGTTACGCTTATTACGCGTTCGGTTCGGTTTATGTCACTAGTTTACATAAACTAGCCTAAACGGGCCAAACCTTATCGGTTTTATCTCAAAATCCAGAGTGTGTATGAAATACCCATATTAAGCAAGTCTCCGAACTTGTCGGGTCTAAATCACATTCTATCCGGTCTTCGCTTAATAGTGCGTACGAACCGTATCATTGAAACTAACCAGTCTAAGCTAAGGCTAAATTAAAGACCCGTTAGCATTCTAATTAATTATTTATACCATCATTCCAGACTAGAGCTTTCCGGTAAATGGTACCTATGCTTACTTAAGTGAATAACGGTTGAGTTATTAAATTCTTGCTATTTAAGACAGGAGCTAGCTCAGGTAAATATTCTTAACTTATTTTCCCTATACGGGCTTGGGATACGACACTATAAAAGTACCGCTTGGTCGGGTGTGTAGTTATTTAAATCGTATTGTGATTGATGTACTTACAACCCGTTTAATATGTATTATTTGGTGTATGGCCTTTGGGGGTTAATGACCATGTCCCGGATATCCTTGGCATCATTTTACGAAATGGCCACGACCTAAGCACGGGGTGTAGGCATACACCTGACAGCTGTATTATGTAAAAACTGGTAATCCACTCCGAGGTATCATCCTTGTGGGCATTATACTGGAACTGGTAATCCACTTAGAGGATGATAGCCTCTGGGCATTATACCTGTGGCGTGTCAGTTAATCTAGTCCGGCCCTACAAACCGGCCCTAACGGACGACAAATAAGTAAAACTGTATACAAGATTATATACAAATAATTGTTCCAAGTTAAAAAGGTTAATTTTGCCTCTGTGCATTTTAATCAAATTGTAAAAGATATTTTGTGCCACGTGCATTCAAATCAATTTTCTTAAACTTTTTTCAAATGAGTCGGTTGAGTGTATTTACCAGTGAAAACTGACGTATTTTCCAAAAAGGTTAAGTGACAGGTACTGAACGTAATTGGCTGGAAGCTCAGGGCGCTAATAAGGAATCTTGCAAGTTCTAGGCGTCTAAAGTCTGTTGAACAAATGATATGTTTTAAGATCCGCCTGTGGATCCTTTACTTTCCGTTGTAATACTGGATATTACTTTATATTCGGAATGTAATAATATTTATCTTTTGCTTCCGCTGTGCATTTATATAATTGTGTTGTTTGACTATTGTGTTGCCAACCACGTCACGATACTCCCCACCGGGCCCACCGGTGACACGTGGAAAGTCGGGGTGTGACAGCCAATAAAGCCAGTATTTTATGTGATCAAAAGTCAATTCAAGTAAATTCACCAAGGGGTGAAAAGATCACAATTAAAGGAAATAAAACCTCTAGATCCACAAAGTTCATCTCTGTGATGAAAACATCAAGTTATATAAGAAAAGGGTTATTAGTGTATTTGATTTCTATAATCACTAACATTAAAGGAAAAGAATTAAAGGATATTCCAGTAGTATCCCAGTTTTCAGTTGTATTTCCAGAAGAGCTACCAGGGCAACTTCCAGATAGAGAAGTTGAATTCAGAATCCATTTGATACCCGGAACCGCACCAATTGCCAAACCACTCTACCGTTTTGCACTCGCATTAATGCAGGAACTGAAGAAACAATTAGATGAATTATTGGAAAAAGGTATGGCCATTATGAATTTACTGTCATGCCATTTGGTTTAACCAATGCCCCAGCTGCATTTATGGACATGATGAACCGAATATGTAAGCCATATTTGGATAAATTCATAATTGTCTTTATAGATGATATTCTTATTTACTCTAAAAGTAAAGGGGAACATGCAGCGCATCTGCACGCACTTCTAAGTTTACCGAGAAAAGAAAAGCTTTATGCTAAGTTTTAGAAGTGTGAGTTTTGGTTAGAACAGGTACAATTTCTTGGACATTTAGTTAATCATGAAGGAATTCATGTAGATCCCACCAAGATCGAGGCAATTACCAAATGGAAAATCCCTGAATCACCAACCGAGGTTAGAAGTTTCTTAGGATTGGCCGGTTATTATAGAAGATTTATTCGAGATTTTTCTAGAATAGGCATTCCCTTAACTAAGTTAACCTGTAAATCTATTAAATTCGAATGGGACCAAAACAAGAAGAAGCCTTTAGAATTCTTAAGCAAATATTAACCCATGCACCCATACTAGCGTTACCTGAAGGAACTGAAAATTTTGTAATCTATTGTGACGCTTCTAAATTAGGTTATGGATGTGTATTAATGCAACGTCAAAAGGTTATAGCTTACGCCTTTAGACAACTTAAGAATCATGAAGAGAATTATTCAACCCGTGATCTAGAGTTAGGAGCTATAATTTTTGCCCTTAAAATTTGGGGACATTACCTATACGGTAGTAAGTTTACCATTTTCACCAACCATAAGAGTTTAAGGTATGTTTTTAGGCAAAAGGAATTAAATATGAGACAAAGACGCTGGATGGAGATACTTAGCTTTTATGATTGCAATATCCAGTATCATGCAGGAAAGGCAAATGTAGTAGCTGATGCTTTAAGTCGAAAGTATCACGAAAAGCCAAAAAGAGTACGTTCTCTTAAGTTAAATCTGCAAGTAGATTTAAATGAACAGATTAGAAAGGCACAAGAATCAGTAATCAAGGATGATACTGAAAAGTTAAAAGGAATGATTAAGGAATTAGAACAAGGAACGGATGGAATTTGGAGATTCCATAAGAAAAGAATGTGGATACCTAAATTAGGAAACCTACGCCATCGTATATTAGAAGAAGCCCATAAGTCTAAGTATACGATGCATCCTGGAAGTGATAAGATGTATCAGGACTTAAGAAAGAATTTTTGGTGGATAGGAATGAAAAAGGATATAGCAGCATATGTTGCAAAGTGTTTAACTTGTCCACAAGTTAAAGCTGAACATCAGAAACCCTCAGGTTTATTGCAACAGTTAGAAATGCCAGTCTGGAAATGGGAATTGATAACAATGGATTTTGTTACTAAATTACCCAAAACAAGAAAAGGTAATGATACAATCTGGGTGATTGTATATAGGCTAACCAAGTCAGCTCATTTCTTACCAATGAAAGAAGCTTTCAGTATGGAACAATTAGCTAAATTATATGTAAATGAAATAGTTTCATTACATGGAATTCCTCTATCAATTGTTTCTGACAGAGATAGTCGCTTTACCTCTCATTTTTGGACAAGTTTTCAAAAAGCAATGGGAACCAACTTGAATCTAAGCACCACTTATCATGCTCAAACGGACGGACAAAGCGAAAGGACAATTCAGACAATGGAAGACATGCTTATAGCTTGTGTAATTGATTTTGGAGGTAATTGGGACGATCATTTACCGTTGATAGAATTTTCTTATAATAACAGTTATCACACAAGTATCAATGCTGCACCATTCGAAGCACTTTATGGACGAAAGTGCCGAACGCCAGTCTGTTGGGCAGAAATTGGAGAAAAGCAACTATCTGGACCTGAGATAGTACAAGAAACAACTGACAAAATCATTCAAGTCAAGGAACAACTAAAAGCAGCACGTGATCGACAAAAGAGTTATGCTGATAACAGACGAAAGCCATTGGAATTTCAAGTAGGAGATAAAGTATAACTGAAAGTCTCTCCTTGGAAAGGAGTGGTAAGATTCATCAAAAGTGGAAAGCTAAGTCCCAGGTATGTTGGACCTTTTGAGATTATTAGAAGAATAGGACCTGTAGCTTATCAGCTACAACTGTCAGAGGAAATGGCCGGAATACATGATGTATTTCATGTATGTAATCTCAAGAAATGCTTAGCTGATGAATCACTTATAGTACCTCTTAAGGATATAGAAGTAAATGAACTGTTAAAGTTTGTAGAGAAGCCTCTACAGATTGAAGACAGGAAAATTAAGAACCTCAAGCACAAGAGGTTAGTTCTGGTCAAATTAAGTGGGACTCCAAAAGAGGACCAGAATACACATGGGAGCTTGAATCAGAAATGCATAGGAAATATCCACACCTGTTCCAGTAGATCTCGAGGACGAGTTCTAAAACAAGGTGGGGAGGATATAACAACCCTCCTGAAATTTTTCTGACACCCTAATATATTTTAAAATACCCTTATATGTCTCTAAATATACCCTGTATGTGAAAACCGAGCCCAAATTACATTATATCATTAAAAAATTAAATAAAAACAAGAAAATTGAGGCTTTCGCAGGCAGCGTAGCCTTTGGCTACCTCCTACGCGGGCCGCGAGCGATCATCAACGAGGCATCACCCGGTGCTGCCACGTGGCAGCACATGTTGAACCTATACTCGTGACCGGACAAGGCTACGGCCTAGACACTCTACGACGCGGGCCGCGTAAGACTCCCTCTAAGTCTACCGGGCTGCGAGGGAGCACAAATCAGCTCCTATATAATGGGAGCTCGGGCCTTCAAACGAATTCGCTCATTTCCTTTTTCTCTCTTGAAATTTCTGATAATATAAGTGATTTCCGGGCATAATACCCTCCTAATTAACGAAGTTCTGCTCCGTTGTAAGTATTATAACCCCGGTTACGTATTAGATACGCTGCCCGATTGATCCAGGGTTCCGTAACGGTTGTCGAGGTTCTGCCCGACGTAGTCGTTGGAATGCCGTCTCGGGGAGGGTATCACTAATGTAAATATTGGGTTATTATACTAACGCATGTACATTTGTGTAATTAATAGATAACTACCAGTAAACCCTTAAAAGAAGTCTAAGACAACAATGTGAGTAATCTTTTTTTTTGTAAATTGTTTTACAAAACCTTAAATGTTTTACAATGTGATTAAGCAGTGATTGAGTCTTTGTAGTTCTTCAATTACTGCCGGTATGTTGGGGTTTTGTATACAAAATGTGGAACACGTTACCATTGGACAACGAGTTAGCCAATGTGTAATATGACTCACCAGTCAGGATTGACAGTACTGAATGAGTAATTGTGTAGAAATAAACAATGTGATAGCTCTCAATACTGTTAAAGGATAAAACTCTTCTTGATTAAACTAGGATTCACTCACCAGTATTTCCCACTGACAAAATGTTTTTTCAAACGCGTTTCAGGTAACAAAATGTGAAGGCCAACTAGAAGCCAGCTGGACAGCACTGAAGGCTTGGAAAAGTGGCTATAAAAGTTACCTAAATAAAAGAAGATGTTTTATTCAATAAAATAGGGATTTTCCCTATGCAAATGGTTGTAAAAAAAAACCTGGGTTTTATCCCAATATGTTTAATACTATAAAAATGTGGTATTTACTCTGATAAACATTTCCTAACTACGGTTCTGATGAAATTTCCGCTGCCAAATTGTTAAACAAGGGATACCACCAAAACTGGTCTCGCGGCCGCCCGTTCCCGGGACAGATAGGGGGCGGGGGTTGCGACAGAAGGTGGTATCAGAGCTAAGTCACTGATTCAGCCACAGAAGTGTTCTGCTGACACTGAAATATTATTCAAATTGTTAGGAAATTAATTATGGAAATACGTGCATAATTGTATTTTTATTGTTGTGTGTTATTTGACTATTTGTTAGTTTACAGTATGAGTGATCCAGGACCCTCAGACGTTTATCGTCAGTTGTTCGATTCACCTAGGAGTGAAGGTACTTCTTCACAGCCTGCCCTTTCTGGGTATTCAGCTGATCAGGAAGAAGGGATGTTTGTCTTTAAGGCTCAGTCTGAAGAGTCATTCCCTAAAAAAAAGAGGATGGTTCAGTAAGGGATCATTCGAGCGTAGGAAAAGAATGCGAAAGTTGCAACAGCAGAGAGTTCTAGCAGCCGCTAAGCGAGAGTCAGATGACCATACACAGGATATGCTTAATAGAAGCTTAGCCAATTTTCATATCCTAGCAACCACAGCTGCCGACCCAAATCTGGAACAACTAGTAGCCCCACAACCCTTACCTTTGTTTCCCACTCAGCCGATGGAGATAGAAAACAACCCCGAAAACCAAGTCCAAATGCATGATTTCAACCCTAAGGAGATACCTGGGATACCAACCCCTAATCCCTTAGACCCAGATTATGATCCATGGTTCGATGATCATATGGATTATGTGACGCGCTACCACCTAAACGACGAACCCATGCCGAACTTAGCAGCCTATCCAGGTCTGGACCCTCTAGATCCCTACTACGATAACGATGAATACATTAGGGAGATCTTAGAAAATCCGTACCCTCAGGAGGATCCCATGCCCCAGTACCAGCACCTGCACCCCCAATTAGTGCAGAAAATGTGCATGAGCTCCGAACTTTCGGAGAAGAGATTTTAGAGAGTAGTGAGAAGATGAGGCAGGTAGGAGAGCGACTCGTCTGGAAGTATGACGAGCGCAATATGGATTACTGGATGAATGCAGATCAGTGAAGGTGATGGTGGAGTTGGTAATAATAATAATATAATAATATAATATGTTTGTATGAAAAAAAATATATGGGTGTAATAATAATAATATATGTTGTAGTATAGACCACTTCGTGGTTAACGATGCATAGTAGTGTTGTAATTTTAATTCCAGCTTTAGTGTGTGTTAGACGCATACTATATAAGAAAGAGTCAAAGTCGCAATGCTCGAAGCTTTTGACCAATATGTGTGTTGTATGATTGTTGCCTAAATTATTAATTATTTTGTGATATTAATAATTGATAAATGTTTAAAATCCAGATGAACGACGAAGTAAACCAGGAAAACCATAATAATGATCACCAGAGTAACATTAATACGGATAACAAAAACCCGAACAACAACAATAATGGAAACCAAGTGGATAATAATGCCATGCAACATATAGTGGAACAAGGGATAATAGATGCGATGCCATATATTATCAAAACGGTTAAGGAAGCGAAAAATAAAAGTAAACATGATAGCAAACGACCTTCTGAACCTGAAAACAGCGTGAACAATGGACCCGTACTTCAAGTGCCCATTCCCAAAAGAAGAAGAATCGTGTCTTACGGTTGTTCTTATAAAGAATTCTGGTCTTGTAAACCAATGGAATTCTCGGGCAATGAAGGGGTCGTTGCATCTTTACGCTGAATAGAAAATGTAACACCCCGAAAACAGATTTGGAAATTTAAACTACGTTAGTACTAAAAGACGGGTAAATTGCCGTTAGGGGTAAAAGTAACCCGGTGAATATTATGATTTTTAAATAAATAAGCCTAATATTAAATAAAAGCAGAACGAAAGCTTGTGGGAAAGTAAAGTTTATCAAAGCCCGAGTCAACGGGACTCAAAATAAACTAATTCGTAGATTTCCCGAACCCACTAATTTAACTAGGAATGTTTAACCTAGTTAATAAGTGGGAATATTGTTAGAAATAAGCAGATTGTGTCCTACTTAATAACTAACCAAACAAGAGGGGCCAGATTCGGGTAAATGGAAAGTTTAATTATAAAATAAACTTAAAATACAAAACATACACAAAAGGTGTGTTCTGTACGTCGACCAGAAGGTTCTCCAAGAACCAAAACTCTAATCTCACTTAGAATCATCAAATTGAAGGTCCAACTGGAGTCAAATTTCACAATTGAACATGGATTAATGATCACCCAAGCTAGGGGATCATAAGGTATGTAAAATCTTGACATTTGGTGAAGTTGTAAAGATTGGATAATAATCCTAATCGCAAATTAGGCATGGATTAGAGAAGCTATGGCTAGATTAGTGATGTATACTTGCTTAGGAACAAAACCCTAAGTGAAAATCATACCTAGCATGCTATGAATTGAATGATTGAATGAATTCCCACACTAGGCTAAGTGGGTATTAGTCATAAGATGGATTTGATGATATGATTATGATTAGAATCATCATGCATGTTAGTAATCAGGAAATACTTGAACAAATTGTGTGTTTGAGTATATAAATCATACTTAATATGAAATAAGTTTAGTATGATATGGTATAGTATGATATGGTAAGATGATGAAATATTCTTGATTAGAAAGATGTTGATAGCATCATGTGTTAAAGTGATTTAACCGGTAACATAAGAATGACGATACCGAATAATTGGCCAAGTAATTAAACGAATAGTCGAGCTACTTCGTGTAAATTATTTGTGTTAATTGGTCGTTTGACTTTTTAAAGTCAAAATGACCAATGATATGATCAAATGATAATTTTGACATAAAGAGCGTAGGATGGAATAGTCGTGAATAACTATGACTAGTCTAACCATCTTACAATTTACAATGATAGTTTGACGATTAACAAGCTAGGTGAAAGCTTGGGAACGAAGCGGGTCAAACAAAGCAAGAATGACGGAAAAGCATAATCTGGATGTAAGGTAAGTAAAGCTTACACTTTAATTATTTAATACCTATTGGTTTGATAGGTCGTGAATAGTAAGTCTTGTTTTGAATTATGATGTTCCGACACGGCAAGTGCGGTCTGGAACAAAAGACAATGGTCATAAATCATGTTTAATGGATAAAAATAAGCTAATGCGGTTAATTAGTCATGAAATGACTAAAAGATAACGAGTTTTTAAATGGTTACCTTATAAGGTAAACCATTGCAAATAATAAGGGTAAAACGGTATTTTGGTCGCTTGTTGATAATAACCGTTAGTTGTGAAAGACACTTTATAGCGTAAGTTAGAATGGGTCAAAAGAATCAATAAATGATTTATAAGTAAAAAGACTATACGGTGTAAACCGGAGCGAGTCATATAGATAAGATGGTAATAAATATCATCTCATAAAGATTCATGGTCATTTAGACCAAACGGGTCAAAAGGTGAAAATATCACCCTTTGATAATATTGACTAATGGTTTGTCGAGTTATGTGATTTAGGAATAAATAGCACATGGATGTTTACATCGCTATTACGTAGCTGCCACTAAGGCAAGGTATCGAAAATGGTCAATATATTGATCCGAGCCAGGTTTGTATAATGATTCAACTCATCATGTAGAACTTGAGGTTCTATAAGAGTTAGACAAGGATAAAATATAGATATTCGGTTATCTTTGTGGTAAACCGAATAAATTGAGTTATGATTATGGTGTTTTAGAAATATAATGGTTTCCAAACACGATTATAGTTTTAAAAGTGGGATTTGGGTCGAACATGGCTTTAAAAGTTCTTCGTCGTAATAGGAGGGGTAAAAGTGACCAAAATGCCCTTATAAGTGAAATTGAGCAAACGACCCTTAAGGTTTGTTTAGAAATGAGTTTTGTGATCAAATAGATACTTGGAATAAGTATAAAAAGTGAAATATGTGAATCTTTGGGTCAAATGACTCTATATGGGTCTTTGCCGTAAAATGATAGTCCGAGGGATAAAACTCGGAATATATAGATCTCCACATTAAATCCACCACAAATATAGTTGTGGTGGAAGATTACTTGGTAAGAAATGTGGAAATATAAAGCTAGATACAAATGAAAGCGAATCATGTTTAAAATATACTTAAATACCCTTAACGGGTCAAAATAAGCATACGAGCGAAAACGGGTTTAAATTGTGTAAGAAACCTGTGATTAGAACCTAACATGGTAGATAATATTAAATTGAAGAGGTGCATGTGAAATAAGGATCAAACATATATGTTTGTTTGATAAATGCATAAACGGGTTAAAATTTGGTAAAAAGGTAATGAGTCGAAGGCTTAAAAGTCTCAAAATTTATTATGCCGGATGTTGGATTTTAACTCCATAAGGTGGAGAATTAAATTACGGACGCGTAGGAAAAAGAATCGTGTAAATCGGATCAATAACGAAGGAGTTATGCTCGTTTTCGTAAAATCAAGCTTGGCTGGGAATATGCAGCACCAGCATCACACATTCTGTCAAAATAGGACCGTGGCGTCGCACCACGGCCAAATCCCTTGGCCGTCGCGCGCGGCGACAACCTAAAATGTTGAAAATTTTGATTTTTTTGTTTATTTCGATTATTTGACCCAATTACCTTGTTGTACTTGTTTATTTCGCACCACGGCCAAATCCCTTGGCCATCGCGCGCGGCGGCGGCAGTGGTGGTCGAAGTTGGCGGCGGTGGCATTGGTAGCGGTGACGGCGATGGGTGGCGGCGGAGGTGGGTGACGACGGCAGGCGGCGGTGGTGGATGGCGGCGGTGGTGGTGGATGGTGGCAACAGTGGTGGGTTGTGGTGTTGTTAATAAAGGGCGAAGAGGGAATTGAATGGAAAAAACAGGGGGGACGGATGAAATGATTTTGAGGGAATGAAATGCATATTGGAATTGACGATTCCATTCCATCGACCAACCAAACACTCTTTTCTTCATTCCCTCACAATAGTCCATTCCATTCCACCTCTAATTCCTGCATACCAAATACTACCATGTTTAGGTTATACAAATAGGAAAATCCATACCCCGATATATATGAACTCGGTGTAGTTGAATTGAATTTCGTAAGGCTAAATAACTAATTCAGCTTGGTTGAAAACAACCTACAATTTGGTTTGGTTTTAAGCGATATCGGTTTGGTCTAATATTCAATATAATCACTTTCTAACCAAATATATATATATAATAACACACTAGGTTAGTAACACATGTATTACACAGATTGAACAATAAAAAAAAACATAAAGTTGTAACATAGGTTGAATGTTTAACAGTTTATTCTGGTGTGAAGGGTTTTTAACAGTTTAATCATTGAGTGTAATAATTTTCAACATAAAGCTTACTTAAGAATTATTATTTGATCTAAGCACAAAAAAATAAAGTATCATAGGTTGCTTATTGTGATCCGTAAACACAAGGATAGAATATATACGACTAATGAGTTGGGAATGATGACTGATGTGATGTCACCAAAATAAAAGGGCATATGATGCCAAAATATGTTGCCAAACTTATCGATGTTATTTGACATTTTAAGATAGCGATATATTCATAATATAATATGAGTTTGGATCTCATAAAATGAGATCGAGTACAATCGAATCTGTATCTAGACACTAATCTTTTATCTTCGTAGCATGTATTCTTCTTATTCGTAATATGTTCACGATTTGATTCGTCTTTTTCATATTCGATACGCATTGCATGTTTTTAGATTCAAAATTTCACTCGTCATGCGTATACCTTTTAATTTAGTAAGGTGGTGTTTGTTTTTCTAAAAAAGATATGCGCAGTCTCTTCTGTTTGTGCCGCGTAGACCACGCCCAGACATGGTCATTTGCAGACTGTTTGTTTTTCCGAAGACGTTTCATTAAAAAACGTCTGTACAGACTCTTTTTGGTGCAGACTTGGTCCAACCACTTTTAAGATCTTATAAAGTCTACAGAGTCTTAAATGTGATCTACAGATTGCAGATATTTTACCTTTTAAAAAACAAACTGCACCTAAGTTTATAGGATTTGTTTGACACAAAGGTGCTTGTGATATCCTTGTTCGCTTAGATAGCCTATGTTATGACTTATGAGCATAGCATAGGCATGTTCGAAGTTCGATGTTATAACTGAGAATATTGTATCTTTAATAATATAAGATAGATTCTTAGACTGAGTGTAGTGGGGCGACTCCCCACACCAAGTCGCCCCAAGTCGCCTGGAACACCGCCCCCGGGGGCGACTTGGGGGGCGACCCCCTCTTGCCCGACTCAAACGCGTCGCCCAATTTCAAATGTTTGGATTTGGATATAGCCGTTGCCAACGGTTATGTTGGCTAAGTTTATTATTTTTTTTTTTTTAATAATCCAACCTTTATAAAATACCCCATATCAAACACATTTTTACCACAATTTTCTCTCAAACTCCTCAAAATTTATACCAATCTTATATCAACTCATCAAAATTTATACCAATCTTCTATCAACTCTTCAAAATGTATCCCCACAACATCCCTCCTTTCAACAAAAATACGCAATCTTCAAATCCACAACCCGATTTGGCGGATCCAAATGTTTTAAACAACCCCGCTTTTTACGCCTATTTCAATAATTTGCACGTTCCTAGCCCTACACCGCAAGTATACTACAACAATATGTCGCTACCGCAAAATATGGGGTTCGCCACTTGGAACACACAACAACCCGGTGGTTTTCAAAACGTTGGAGGATCGAGCCAACAAAATGGTATAAATTTTTTAGATATTTTTTTGTAAAGAATACGTTTTTTTTTTTTTTTAACTTTGTTTGTATTCCATCTAGTGGTTGATTTAGATGACGAAGAAGTTCCGGAGACCCAGTTCGATGTCGGTCAAAAAAAGAAACGTTCACACAAGAGAAAAACAACGGGTGAAGAACGCTTGAAAACCAAACCGATACCATGGACTTCCAACGAGGAAATGAGCTTGTCAAAGGCTTGGCTAGAAATAACCGAAGACCCGAGATGTAGTAACTATCAAAAGGAAAAAACATATTGGTCTCGTATTTACAACCTTTTCCTCAAGTTGGAAGGTCAAGAAGAAGGATACCGTGATGTCGATGGTGTCGGCGCGAAGTGGCGTAAAATGCGTCCTTTGATTCAAAGTTTCAACCAAATATACACTCGCCTAAGTAACTCGCGTGTGCGCCAAAGTGGTTCCGACGATGCGATGCTCCAAGCAAACGTCCAACAGGAATACCGAGCCGAACACAAGAAGGCGTTTCCTTATCTTGCTATTTGGCAAATTTTAAGAAGGAGTTCGAAATTTAACACAGTCATCGCCTTCGATCCATTTAAAACCCGTGGCCAACCGTCGGCTAAGCGGTCAAAAACCTCATCCTCAAACGACCATCAAAGTACCGGGTCGGACGCTCGGACTCAAATAAATCTCAACGACATTGAGGAAGACAACGAAGAGCCACATGAAGAGGCCGAACCGTATCAACCACCACAACGACCGGTTGGCCGAGATAGGGCCAAAAAAGCCGCCCAAACGTCTTCTAGCGGTGCACGAATCGACTACACCGAAACGTTCGAAAAAGTGACCAATAAGTTAGACGGGTTGATGCAAACGAGCCAACAACGGATCAACTTAAAAAAAGAACACGGGGACCGAAAGCTAAAGCTGAAAGAAAGTCGTCAAAAAGCACTTGATTTGCAAATATTAACAACCGACACGACAAACCTTACTGGAGCCGAGCTCGCTTTAGCCGAGCAAATGAAGCAAGAAATTCGAGAAAAATATAACCTTTGTTGAAGTAATTTTTTTATTTTGGTTGAAGTAATTTTTTTTTTTAGTTGATGTATTTTTTTTATTTTGGTTGAAGTATTTTTTTTTTTAGTTGATGTATTTTTTTTTTTTTGGTTGAAGTAATTTTTTTTTTAGTTGATGTATTTTTTTATTTTGGTTGAAGTAAAAAAAGACTTTTATAAAAAAATATGATTTTTTTTATATCTTTTACATAAAAAAGACAAAATAAATGGGTGCCACGTGTCGCAAGACGCCCCACCCAGCAAGGTTGCCCCACTACCCCTTTTTTGGTCAGAATCCTCTTATGTGACGTGGCGCCACGTGTCGCAAGACGCCCACTCAACAGGTTGCCCCACTACACTCAGTCTTATTTGAATTGTCTAGTTAAATATATTTAAAATAATATGAACTTTGGACTAGAAAAAGTCAACTAAAGTTATCATGACATATTCTAAGTGTACTGTGCAACATCAATATAAGAGTATTCATATCCATTCCACCATATTTTCACCCTAAATTACACTAAAAAATACTATATTTTCTCTCTACTTTTCAATTAAATAATATTCTTTTATACCTTTATCATTACCTTTTATCTCTTCTCCACTCACAACCACTTTCAAAATATATTAAAAAATTATAGAGGGTGAACAGTGTCTCCCCAAATATACAGATGAACAGTAACATTTTCTCTCTCATCCACTCACAACCACTTTTTATACTCTTTATATTATAAAAACTCCTCACACAAACTTTGATGGAATGAATGTGAATGCGGGTCTCATTTCATTTCCCTATTTTAGTTTCGAACATATTAACCAAACAAAAAAAAATAAAAAATGATTCTATTCTCATTTCTGAACTCCAAAACCTTCGAACCATACCAAACAGCCACTAGTTTATGAAGACTTCGAAAATTTTATTATTATTATTATTATTAAATAGTTTGTATTTGTAACATTTTTAAGCATAATATAATTGGTACTTATGACAATTAAAATTTAGGGGCTGTTTGGTAGCCTCTGAATGGTCATTAAGAGGCTACCTCTTAATGGAACCATTAAGAATTTTACCAAAGAGAATGTAGAAGAATATGATATGTGATGATTTACCATTCAGAGGTTACCTCTTAACCATTCAGACTTGAGGTTACCTCTTATTCATTCAGAGGTTTTAAACCATTAAGAGGTAGCATCTGAATGGTCATTAAGAGGCTACCAAACAGCCCCTTAACCAATTAACTGCAATGACTAGTTTCAGACCGAAATTAAAGAAAAAAATCAATCGCGAAACCAAAGCAATGACCAGTTTAGACGGTTTTACCATTCTAAGCTAAACTATGAACACCCCTAGCATATAAATCACTTCTCACTTCTTACGCTAAGTATTCTTTTCTTTTTACCATTAGGCCATCCGTAGTCATAACGCCCCTTTGTGGGCGTTATGCGACACGTGGCGCGCCACGTCAGCGTGTGGGCGTTATGGGGCCTTATGCATTTAAGCCCGTAGTCATAACGCCCCTACCTCATCATTACCCAATTATTTAATAAACCCTTAAATTATACATATATATGTATGTATATATCTCTGTGAGAGTGGAGGGAACACAAACCAAATGCATGGCGCCGCGAAAATTATCGCGCCACCCCCAAAAATTCGATTGATGGCGCCCCTTGTGGCGGTGTGCCGGCGCTATACCGGCGCTATGAGGGCATACCGCCCAATTATGCCGCCCCACTACGTTCGGACTTATGACTTTCAAGTAATCAAGTTTAAAATTTTGTGATATATAATGATGAGTTTTAACCTTTTTATGCGTAAAGAATCTTAGTTGATTGGATGTATTTACTATTAGTTTCAAATGTTCAATCATGATTAGTTGATTGTAATCAACAAATTAGTTGAATGTAAACCTAGCATGCACTAAAAATGATTCAAATGTATATAGTGACGAGGGATTTGAGGAATTTAGTGATTTTAAGAATTTTACTTGCTAAGTAAATTAATGTAAAATATTGTGTCGCTTTTAATCACCAACCCCACCGTAGCCCCTCCGTCACCACCATCACAATACTTGATAGCAAAGACATGAACCTAATGCAAATTGTTGGCCACTTCCATAGTTTACTAGTTACTACCAACCCACTTAGGTCCAACAACTTCTAACCAGGGGCGGACCCAGTGGCGGATCTAGAAACGGACCGTAGCCGTAACGTTTTATAAATAGGGCCAAACTATCTACACACCAAGTGTGTAGATAGTCACCTTTAAAAGGTGTTTTTTGTATTTATATGCACACCCTGCAGTGTCGAATTGTGTCCAAAACGTGGCGTTTTGGTCAGGTTAATCATACAAAGACTGACGGGTGTCTGACGGGTCTGTTGACCGGACCAAAACGCTGAGCTTTGACAGCGTTTTGGTCCTGTCAACCAGACCGGGTGTCAGTCTTTTGTCTGGTTGACAGGACCAAAATGCGGCCAAAGCTCGGCGTTTTGGTCCGGTCAACAGACCCGTCAGACACCCGTCAGTCTTTTTCTGATTAACCGGACCAAAACGCCGCGTTTTGACCACAGTTCGACACTGCAGGGTGTGCATATAAAGACAAAAAACACATTTTTAGGTGTGTATATAGTGAAATGGGTGTGCCAATAGGTACACCCTATAAATAAGCCGTAACGAAGTCGAAAAAACGTCAAATTTTTCCGAAATTTACACTAATTTTTCCAAATTTTTCCGCGCCAAGCTGTAGCGGGCGTTGCCCGCTGGTATAAGCTACATCCGCCCCTGGGCGGACCTATGTGTCTTGGTGGGTGGGTGGGCGGGCGGGCGAGCGCACCCCATGAAAAAAAAAAGTAGTGTATTTTTAGGCAAAAAAAACTCGACCGTACCCATTGTAAATATGGTCGAACCCTCATCCGCACCCCTTGCAAATATTTTCTGGGTCCGCCACTGCTTCTAGCTTCGTTCAAAGTAAGATAATTTTTCGTAATTGAGTAACGATAGTATAAATCAGTGTTGTAAAAATCGCGATTAATCAGTGACTAGTCACCGATTAGCCGCTAGTCGGCTCTCTACTAATTAATTTTTCGTTAACCAGTTCATTAATCGCTAGTCGGCCTTAGTCGGCCAGCCAAAAAAATGGAAAAAAAATCGGGAAAATCTTAAAAAAAAAATCGGGAAAATCTTAAAAAAAAATCAGAAAAAAATAACAGATTCCGGTCAAAACTTCTCTACTTAAAAAGGTTACATATATGTGTATATATGTATAAAACTTAAAAGTATACATAAAAAGTCTGATCCAATTAACCCTGATGAATCGTTATTCCCCACCCCACCGGACGAGTAGTGTCTAGCGAGTTCTACAACCATGGTATAAATACGTAATGGTGGATCGATATGATGAAATGGACCGACTTGCAAACAATGCATAAATCATTAAACGAATCTCGGCAAAAAACCTTAAGCGAAACCGGGATTGTGAGGATTTCATAAACTCAAAACATAACATAACTAAGAACGTTGAAATCTTATATACTTATGTGAGGATTAAGAAATTAACATTATATGAGGATTGATTTAAAGCATCCTTATCCTAGAGGATGAACTTTAACTATGAAGAAAACTAGTAGCAAAAAACAGATCTAAACAAATATTAATTTGAAACTGAATATAAAAGAAATTAATTTCAATCTTTAAACGCTAGAAACACTTTATTTGCATCATAGGTGGTAGTGAAATATGTGACTAACACAATCAAATTACGAGACTAACAAATATTGGCCCCTTTAGGATTAGGTTAAACCACTAGACTTATTGCATGATTTTGTGTAGGATTCGTTTTTTTGATATGGTTAGGTTATCGGTTTTGAAATATGTGATCTATGCCCCGTTGTTGACTTGTTGTAGAGACAAGATAATTTTAGAGTCGGCCTAGGTTCAAGCGTAGACAACTCATTTTGATGTCTAAGTCATCTAGTGTTTGAGATGGTGCATAAATCTCACTCAAGGAGGACATCATTCGGAACTTTGCATCGACAAGTCGAGTTTGAGCAAAGTATCTATACTATATAATAAAAGAAACCACTTTTGGGACACTTGTCATCATATTAGAGCATCTCTTATAGATAATTATTATTTTAATTTAATCTTTTTTAATTAATTATAGATAACTCTCCTATTAAATATTATTTAGTTTAATATCTTACGGATAATTATTATTTAGTGATAAATTACGATTTAGGCCCATGTAGTTATATCACTTTTACCCTTTTAGCCTAAAAAGAATTTTTTAACATATGAGCCCCCAACGTCTTCTTTTCTAACCCATTTGGCCGCTAACACTAACCCCATCCATTAAATGTTAGGGGCCAAAAGGGTTAACAAAAACGTTAGGGGCCAAAAAGGTTAGAAAAAAGATGTTGGGGGCTTGGATGTTAAAAATTCTTTAGAGAAAATTACGATTTTGGCTCCTGTAGTTATATCACTTTTACCCTTTTAGCCCAAAAAATATTTTTTTAACATGCCCCCAAAGTCTTCTTTTCTAACCCTTTTGGCCTCTAACACTAAACTCATCCATTAAATGTTAGGGGCCAAAATGGTTAAAAAAGACGTTAGAGGCCAAAAAGGTTAGAAAAAAGACGTTGGGGGCTTAGATGTTAAAAAATTATTTTTGGGCTAAAAGGGTAAAAGTGATATAACCAAGGGGCCAAAATCGTAATTTTATTATTTGATGTATAAAATTAGATTTATTCAATTCGTACAATACCCGAGGTTTTTTAAGGATATATATTTTTTATTATTTAGTACAGAAAATTACATTTATTCAAACTGTGTAATACTCATATTTTTTAAATATGTAATTTTTTTATTATTTGATATATAAAATTACATTTATTCAACACGTGTAATAAATGGGGTTTTTTAAAGATGTATTATTTTATTATTTGGTAAATAATATTACATTTATTCAACTCGTGTAATACACGTGGTTTTAAAGATATAACTTTTTTTTTATTTTGTATATAAAATTACATTTATTCAACTTGTATAATATTGTTCTTAACTTTTTATTATTTAATATATAAAATTATATTTATTCAACTTGTGCAATAAAGAAGGTTTTTAAAGATATATTGTTTTATTATTTAGTATATAAAATTTATTTATTTAACCCGTGTAATACACGGGGTGATAACCTAGTATGATACATATATGAATAAGCAGGGGCGGACCCACATTGAAAGGATCGGGGTCCCCGGACCCCAATGTTTTTCAAAGAATTAGTAGATACGGTATATTAAATTTTATTTGGACCCCATAAATACAATTAGGTAGACACCATAGAAAGAAAATGAAAGCTTGTGTAGTGGTAAACCTCCCTCTTTAACAATAAGAGGTTATGGGTTCAATCCTTGTACAGTATAGAGTGTTTTTTCTGTTTTTTTTTTAAATCTAGTTCAAACCTCGCTCTGACCCGACCCGAACGAGGACCGCCCCGAAAATTTTAACGTTTTGTTATGAAAATTTTGAACACCGAAAAAATTGACCCCATTGAAAAAAAATCCTTGATCCGCCAGAATAAGTATACATAGAGTGATGTTAGAGTATCCATATAAGTGTGTATGGCTTTTTCTTGAAGACGGCCTCGTGTAAGGAATAAACCACTTTGGTCAGAGTACTAATATCTTATCGCCTTAACGATGTTTAACTATTTTTATTTATTAAAATATCATGTCAATGGTTGACATAAAAATAAAAGTGTAGTAATTAATATTGTATAAATTCAAAGTAAATTCGATTGAATAAACACACATAACTACACATAATTATTAATGTGAGAAGTATTTAAGGATTATTAGTGTAAAGTATAGTAATAGTATCATGTTACTTTGCCAATGATCTTTAGATCAAGTGGTGGAAGGCTTGCACTTCTCTTGAAAGATGCAAGTTCAACTTCCACTTGGTGCATACTGAGACATTGGTAGACAATGATTGGAGACCCAGGAAACTTGGGTTCGATTCTTGAGCCAAATGGGTTTTACCGGTAATTTCACTGTCGTGCCTGCGGGTGGGTTACCGAGTTTTCCCCGAAATTGGTGGTGGACTCGGGTTACTCTCAGAGTACTCTGTTTGGTCCAGTGGATGCCCCAAGAAAGAGTGCTCAGGATTGATTCTGTTGGTCGTTAAAAAAAAGGTATCATGTTACCTTAACAAGTCAATATTGTACATTTGTACACTATGACAGCGGCATGAAATATACAGGCGGCTCCCCTCTAGCCGTATGGCATGCGCTATTGTTTATTTTTGTAACTTTTGAATAAAAAAATGATAAGTAAAGCCTTTTTCTATGTCCAAAACTAAAATTACAACTAATTTGCTAAAGTTTATTTAAACAATTCTGTTCCCGGTAATAATACACACCAATTTTTTTAAACGGTAAATTTGGATTATTGACGGATTACTGGAGTATTATCGTGTCACCAGCGAAACCTCTGATCACGATACATATATAGTTAAGATTTCAACTATAATTAGTCTTGTTAAGTAAAATTTCTGAAATAAATAGGTTGTATTTTATCTTATTAAGTTTGATATAACGTACTTTAAATAGATTATTTAATAGTTTTATCAAATATCTAAAATATCCTTATCTTTATCTTTATATAGTGAAGATGAAATCAGATAGATAGATAGATGAGAAATCCAAATTGATATCTATATATAGTAATGAATGTTTGAAATGTCAATTACAATACAACTATTCAAAATATATAGATGTGATAGAAGTATAATTATAACACTGCGGGGTATGGTGGGGCTTGGGTTGGGCGTGGCTGGGCCGGCGTGATCTAGCCATATCACCATTTTTTTAATATATATTTAAATTAATTAACTACATAAAAAAACATATTTTTTTTTAAATACATAAACAAACATAATAATTATTAAAATAAAAAACAATCATTCTTCGTCGTCTTCGTCGGTTTCGAACCCAGGAATCGTTGAAACATGTTCCACCAAATCAGATCGAAGGTTGTGATGTATATCCCTTGACTTGATCCAAAATTCATTACCCGCTTTATCTTGGTCTGTTACGTTACCTGGTTGGGAATCATCGTCATCATAGTGGGTAACGACCGCTCTACCTTCATCCTCCAAAATCATGGTTCAGCTGAGAAGTAATCGCTTACCAACAAATCGTTAGCGGTGACCCGTTCACGAGCGATGTACCTTCTTCTGCGTTTAGGTTGTTGACTCTCTTCCTCCTCCTCTTCGTTTTCAACGATAGCTTTCACCACCGTCGCGATCGTTTGTAGAAATATTTCCGCCCCATCGTCAGATGATGATGACGATTCAGTATAACTTGAAGAACTCATGGCGGGATTGTGTTTTATGTGTTTGATTTTGTGTGAGAAAAATGATAAATATTGTAAAGTATTTATAAAGGAATTTTTTTTTAAAATAGACCAACGGCTAGCCCAACGGCTTGTTTGGTTTGGTCATTCACAACCCGCCATGTCAGTTTGGCCAGACCGCCCCACGCCCGGCTTGAAACTCATGCCCCAAGGGCCACGCCGAAACCCATACCCACCCGGGGTGGTGGCTTGGGCGTTTTCCCCCTACCCACGCCCAAACTCCCGCCCCATACCCGCAGTTAAAAAGGACTTATAAAGTTTGAAAATTAATTTAGGACCATATCAAAGATAGAAATGTTATTATAATGTTGAATAAGTTGGACTTCCTTAATATAATATTTCCAAGTGTAAGAAAACACAAACCCATTTAACGGCCGGATAATGTGATGTTGAGGAAGAAAAAAATGGTCATCTCAAGATGGTCAAAGAAGTTGACGGATCTAAGACAATTAAGAGGATATGCATTGATAAAATCACGAATATATGTGTTTTCTAGTATATGATATATTTTTAAAGTTATTTTAGAACAAATTTACGAGATACTCTATGCGGGTCTATTAGGCCACCCGGGGTGGAAGCAATTTAACCCGTGATGGTTTATTATCACGCGTGAAAGTTAACAACATACCGCCGCCACCAAGAACTATCACGCATTAACTTATTAACGCGTTATTTTTTTGACACGTTATCTTTTGGGTCTTGTTTTATGTTTTATTTAATTGCTTTGTTGGGTTTTGAGGGTTGTTGTCAATGATGGGCATTTCCACTAAAAAAGGTTGTGAGTGATTGAATAAAACTCGATGACGTGGCGGAAATTGATTGGAAGTTACGAGTGATAAATGGGTGGTGAGTAATAACCACCCATACCCCCCGTATGTTATCATATCATACAACCTTTATGAATACCAAAATATTTGATTTTTCTTTTTTCTCCTTCCTTAAATAAAACGAATATTGGATTTTAATAATATTAACTATTCGTCGTTGGCCGTCAACAATCTCAACTTTAAAAATAAACACTTGCAGTCCCAACTATTAACATATTAACTTCCAATGGACCCTGACTAACAGAACCCTGACGCCGTTAGTCTCCGGTCGCCGAAAAAACGTTTTTGGCCGGAAAACTCATTTTTGGCCGGGAAACTCAACATTTTCATCTCAAACCTTATTTTAATCTTATTACGGACCTTTAGGAACCCTTTTCTATTAAAAGCCTAAATTATTGAAGTCGTCGGAAAGCTTTTTTTTTTCGTCGGAAACTCTTTTTTTTTCGCCGAAAACTCTTTTTTTTTCACCGAAAAACTCAACTTTTTGGCCGGAAAACTTAACATCTTCCTTCCAAACCTCTTTGTAACCTTAGATCGGACCTTTAGAAACCTTAAACGCTTCTTACTCTCATGTGGGGTGTTGGGAAGAGGGGTGCTGGAGATGGTGAAGACGTCGGAGTGAGAGAAGAGAATCTAGTTTCCAGAGTGATTTTTCGGACGTCGGAGTTAGCTTCCAGCGAACCAGAGTCAGATTCCAACCAAACATAGTTTCTGATGTTGTGGAGGAAGTATTTCACATTAATGTTTGGATGTTTGTTTGATATTTTGGGGAAATTGAAATTGCATGAAATTGAAGGTTGCACAAGAGAGAGTAGTGTGATGGTTGATGGGTTGTTATTGGTTACTGGTGGTTGACGGTTGTCGGCTTAGAGAGAGAGATAGGCACTGTGAGATTAGATGCGAGAGTAGGCTGGTGGAGTGGGTGTGGATGACGGCTTATGCTTGTTGCAGTGGTGGTGGTGGCGGCTGTTGGTGGTGGGTGTTGGACTATTGGTACATAAGGTAGAGAGAGAAGGGGTGAAAAGAACGGGTGGTGGATGAAGAGGATAAAAAGATTTGATTGGAAAAGACTGAAATGTCCCTCATGTAAGGGGCATGTTACCGGCGGGGAACAAAATGGGAAAAACATAGTAAACTATTGGAGGAACATGACACTTTTTAAATGATTAGGGCAAAACCGTTAAAACGACTAACCAGATAGAGCAAAAGGAAAATTTACTTTATATCAAATCAACAATACTAAATTACCAACCTTAGTTAGACATATACTTGTGAAGACTATACTAATCTTAATTGCAAGAATCGACCCATCTCACCATATTTTTTATGAGCCATTAATTATATGAATGTGTATATTAGCACAAGTCATCTATAAATTTAATGTGCATTGTGACTTGTGATGAATGTGTATATTAGCACAAGTCATCTATAAATTTAATGTGCATTGTGACTTGTGATTATCATAAAAAAAAAAAAAAAAAATAGCACCACAATAATATACTTATCACATTGGTTTTATTTTTTATATTAATGAAAAGCAATCATGGATGAGGATGTAAACACTATCGTTAACCTTCAAGTATTATTTAACCTTCAAGTATTAATTTTAGAATGATACATGATAAAACACAATAAAAATAGGAGTTCAAAATCAACAAGATAAATAAAAAAAGGTTTCACTTTAAATAAGAAAAAGATTTAGAAGTTTCAACTAATTAGAGATGGAAGTGTAGGTCAGTCGAACGCATAGTGATAGATTTAGATAAGCATTTGCAATGTAGGTCAGTCGAACGCATAGTGATAGATTTAGATAAGCATTTGCAATTATTCATTAGGGACGGGCTGTTAGGCATTTTGAAGGGCCCAATCTATCAAGTCCGTAGTTTGAGGGGCTTTATCCAGGCTTTATGTTGACATTTTGAAGGGCCCAATCTATTATTTCACATTTCACATTAGAGATGGGCATAATACCCGGTTCCAAACCCGACCCGGTAGAACCTACCTGAAACCGGTTCCAGTTCCTACCCGATGTAAAGAAGAACCGATTCCGGCTTCAAAAAACCCGTAGGTTCGTACCCGGTTCCACAATTTGTAAAAAAAATAGGGTCCACCCCGGTTCTTACCCAGAACCGGTTTCGCTATAAAGACAAAGAACCGACAGGATCTAAATGAAACCAAATACATTAAAAGTTAAACCCAAATATCACAAGTCACAACCAAACATTACAACCAACCATAAACCATTACCTACCTACCATACATTAAAACCAAACATTATACCTAAACACAAGACACATAAAAACAACCAAACTAACATCACATAAACACACTAAATCTTTGATGAACCGGTTCCGGATGATTCGCTTCCTTCACTTTTCTTCGCCGCAACCTTTGTCACAGGACAATGACGATCGGTGGTGTTTTTTGAGGGTTGAGTTCACCGTAGCCTTCATGAACTTCCCACAACCTTTGCAACGTGCCATTTCATGGCTATCAGAAATCAGGCACAGATCAAAGTGCTTCCATGTAACACCTCGAAAATTCACGTCATATAATGCGTTGACACGTGTCATATGTTTGAACGTGTGAAAGAATGTTCTGAAGGGACTAAAGTTGACAAACTTGAAAAGTATATGAAAATACGAGTTCTAAATGTCAACAGTGAATAAATATATTGTACATTAACCCTACATGATGGTTATAGCATCAAACGAATAAATCATGGATCATACGAAGCTAAAAGTGAGAGATTACAAACTACAGGGGTTAAATGTGTCAACATGTTTAAGTTATACCTCTGAGTGACCTTTTGACAAACCCGAAGCTTTGTAACTGTAAATTATGCTCACTAGAATGCACGATATAAATTTCATAAAGTTTCATTATCGTATGAGAAAGTTATGATCAAATTCGTACGTGAGGGGTTAAAGCGTTAACGTTGAAAGATAGGACTTTTCGGGCTAACCGGAAGTGTCCACGGACTTGGCAAAGTGAGTACAAGTCTTAAAGCCCTTGTGGGTAAATAAGAAGGGGTCAAATTGCAAGAAATTCGCTTCGTTGCCCTTTCGAAGAGCCAAGGGACAAAATGCAAGAATTTGAAAATGAGAAAATCTGATCAGAAGGCCCACGCGGGCCGCGTAAGACATGCTAAGTCTTTACGCGGGCCGCCTCAGCCTCCCAGATGCAGAAAATCATTTATTTTGGCTGTTCAGCCTTGGAACCGACTTATGATGATATTTTCTCATCCATGGGCGACCCCTAAGCATTCCTAAACACTTAGGGACACTTGTAAACGAATTGTGGTCAGTCATAGCCTTGTGTGTCAACTTCTTATGGTGATTAAATCACTATATAAGGACCAAAGTTGCAACCAAGTTCCTCACACTTCATTCTTGCACTTCTGATCATTTCTGGAGCTCAAGCCTTCTCTCAAGTGATCACATTTCGTGTGTAGGACCTTGGTAAGTTTGCTAAACCTTTCTTGATTAAGTTTTAGCTTAGTTTTAGCTTAAAAGTCAAATCGTCGTAATTAACGGTTGACTTTAAGATTAATCACTAATGGTCCAGTGATTAGTCGAATCAAAAGTAGTTATAAGTTGGTAATTATGTGGGTAATAAACCCTCAAAAGGGTTCCCCCTAATTCCCACTCTAACTAGGTCGAATGTCGGGTCAAACTTGTTAAGAAAAAGTCAACAGGATCCTTAAATTCTAATTTATGCATACTTAGCAATGTAGAACATATACAAATTGATTGATCATCAATATAACTTGGTAATAAGTGTAAGAACATGTCTAAACATGTTCAACCCGACAATTTCTTGTAAAGACCCGGTTCGGAACCGAAAGTCGCATAGTTTGACTTTCACTTTGACTTTCAGTTCTGACCCGTTATGGTATGTTTTAGAAATACCTTAGAGCTTCATTTGGACCAGGTTACATGCTAGTATAACCCTCTGTGATTATACACCATGGTTCATTAGTTAACCAATTAATATGGAAATGATTCCGTTAATTGCTCATATGTTGTCCATTATGCCCTTATTACCTTAAAACGTGATTTTTGGAAATGTAAAAGAGTAGAAACTTTAATTACTGATATATAAACTTGTATGCAAAGTTTGACATCAGTTTGAAGTGTAGATTGAGTGTTATGCTCATTAGCGCAAATTGAAAGCTTTATGTTAATAAAATGGCGTAATTAGCGTATAGCCTAGTTAAGCCTACTTTTTGACATCAAAATCTTTACCCACTGATGTAATATATTATTTTGGGAATTTTAAATATTTTTAATTAATTTTAGACTAAGCATAACTCATAGTCGTAGGCTTAATCCGGTAAATGTCGGTTTTGCCCTTACGGGCCATAAAATGAGTTTTACATATCTAAACGAAGCCAAACCTTTTGCTACTGATTAGATATGATTAATAAATTATTTTAAACCTCCTGGAAATATAAAAATATCAGATTTCTATATAGAACCCGGAAACGGCTTCTAATCGCCTTATTAAGCGTTTTTAGCGCATAGTATGTACTAAGACTATTTTTAAACATACAAGGGTGATACCTACTGATGTTTTAGTTAAATTATAATATTTTAACAGTAAGCAAAGGTTGTTGAACTCAGACTTCAGTTTTGAGCTTTTCGGCTTATGTGAAATTACCAAAATGCCCCTACGGTGCATAGTTTGCTTATAACTAATAAATTTCACATATATACTTTAACCTACTGATATAACTTAGCAAATGGAGTATATTTGCTGATTACATCAGACCTGTAACTCAGGTTAACACTTAAACTCTTTTATAACCTTTTAAATGACCAAACTACCCCTACGGGGCATAGTTTGTGTTTAAACTCGTTTCGGGCATAATGAAAGACATCTTACTGATGTCACAACATATTTGAAGCATATTAACTTAGGAAACCTGTATATGGCTCTTACGTTCACCCGTTACGCTTATTACGCGTTCGGTTCGGTTTATGTAACTAGTTTACATAAATTAGCCTAAACGGGTCAAACCTTATCGGTTTTATCTCAAAATCCAGAATGTGTATGAAATACCCATATTAAGAAAGTCTCCGAACTTGTTGGGTCTAAATCACATTCTATCCGGTCTTCGCTTAATCATGCGTTTGAACCGTATCTTTCGGTAAGACTAACCGGTCTAAGCTTAGGCTTAATTAAAGACCCGCTAGCATTCTAATTGGTTATTTATACCATCTTTCCAGACTAGAGCCTTCTGGTAAATTGTACCTACGCTTACTTAAGTGAATACGGCTGAGTTATTATAATTCTTGCTATTTAAGACAGGAGCTAGCTCGGGTAAATACCCTTAACTTATTTTCCCTATTACGGGCTTGGGATACGGTAATATAAATACCGCATGGTCAGGTATGGGATTCAAAGACCAATAAGTCGGGAAATCCAAATAACCTGTTTTTAATTCGTATTGCTTGACTGAAACATTGGGGATTAATGCGACCGTGTCATGGATATCCTTGACTCATTAAATGCAATGGCCACGACTTAAGCACGGGGTGTAGGCATACACCCGACAGATGCTATATGCTAATTAATTAATTATACCCAATAAGGGATTCCCAATAAGGGAATAGTGGTGTGTCGGTTAATCATGAACCGGCATAGATCCGGGCCCCGTATGTAGAACAAGTTATGTAAAACTGATAACATGAGATATAGTTTGTCCCAAAGCATAAAAGATTAATTTTTCCTCTGTGCATTTTAATCAAGTATAAAAGATTAATTTTGCCTCTGTGCATTTTAATCAAAGTGTCAAAATATTTTGTGTCTGGTGCATCTAAATCAATTTTCTTAAACTCTTTTCAAATGAGTCAGTTGAGTGTATTTACCAGTGAAAACTGACGTATTTTCAAAAGTCTAAGTGACAGGTACAAGTACGTAATAGGCTGGAAGTTGCTCAGGACATTAATAAGGAATCTTGCAAGTTCTAGGCGTCTAAAGTCTGTTGAACAATATTTATATTTTAAGATCCGCCTGTGGATCCTTTACTTTCCGTTGTAATACTGGATATTACTTTATATTCGGATTGTAATATATTTATCTTTTGCTTCCGCTGTGCATTTATATATTGTGTTGTTTGACTATTATGTTGCCAACCACGTCACGATACTCCCCACCGGTGACACGTGGAAAGTCGGGGTGTGACATTCCAAACTTGAGGGTTTCTTTTGGTTTCCAAAACCATTACCACTTCGTCGTTGCATGCCATAACCGATTTTAGTTGTAACTTGTAGGATGAAACCAGTTTGAGTGGGATTAACTTTTGGTTGAAGGTGATGTTCTTATATATAATAGAAACCGATTTCGAAATTTTAATGGCAATTAATCGATTTCAACGGATATAAAGCCGTTAGGAATCGATTCCGGCAGGCTTTTTGTGGAAGATACCCGGAGGAACCGGTTCCTCTGAGGAACCGGTTACAAAATACCTGAACTGGTTAGGAACAGTTTCGGTAATTGTGGTTTGAAACCGGGTACTAACCGAAACCGGGTCCTAGAAGAATCGGGTCCAGTCAAACTCAGTCAAGAACCAGGTACGGGTTGGAACCGTTTATGGGTATATAAAACACCCGATTTACCCATCTCTATTTCACATCTTCAATCTCTTGTTGTGGATAGTCTAGGAATAGGATTGGTACAATACCTGTATCTGTACTCGTACCGTTATTGAATTTGAACCCGCTTTGATACCACTTTGTTTTTATTTTAGTTTTTTGAGCACTCGTGCGGGTACTATATAGGTAAAATCGACATGAATACCAACATACTACAAATACCAAATAGGTAAAATTGATACGAGTACCAATCCGATATGAGTACCAAATAGGTAAAATCAATACGAGTACCATAAATGTCATAATATGAAACAAAACATGATATCCTACATAAAACTCGGTATTGGTACGGGTACCAATACCGAATACCAAAATCAATAAAACTGGGTACCAATAAATGTACCGAGTACCTAAAATTGGTACGGGTACTTGGGAAAAAGAATGCCTTTCCCCAAGTGGATACCATGTCCCCACCCCTCTTCTTCTACCCTTTGCAGAAGAACCTTCATTCCCCTTGTCCCGCGCTTGTGATCCCAGCTATGAAACCATCCCATGCCCTTGTTGTGGCTACGGGTGTTCAAAAAAATCCTTATTCGAAATCAAATCGGAAATATTCGAAAATCCGTATCCAGAATATCCTAAATTTCGGATATCCAAAAACTGGATAATCCGAATTTTCAGATTCGGTATGAATTTCAAAAATTCGGATAATCCGATTATCCAATATTCGAAAACTATTTTTTAATAAATACGTATAGTATATGAGCATTATATTTAGTTTGAAATATACTAAATAATCGGATTGGAATGTTGCTTTATGAATGTTTTTAGTTTTCAATATTGGAAATCTGAAAAATCGAATATAGGTTAGTTTTAATCTATGCACGAAATGGATTTTTTTTATAAATTTGGATATCCATTGGAATATCCGAATCCGTATCCGAAATTTCAGATACGGGTTCGGATATTAATATTCACTATCCGAAAACTGGATAATCCGATAACCGAACCGATCACCAAATAAATAGTAATAATTAAAAAAAATTGATCAAGATGTTAAAAAATACATCTTAACTAACATAAAATCATATACTAATTGTTAGGGGAGGATTTTCTAACAATTAGTGATCCTTATTCGTTATCCTAACTAGTGATCCTTACTTCTGTGACAGGTGGTGATCCTCAGAAGAGCTTCAGGATCAGGATCATGGATCACTTTAAGGATCCTCTTACTGACGATTGTTTACTTGTGTTTTTGAAATGTCTCGCAGGTATATCAAGCTTGACCAAGTCTTAGCGACATTCCTGGAGAATATTCCTGAAGTATTCTGCATGTGCTAGATCAAAACTAGACGTTATGGACAACGTGGAGGCTTGGCCCGAAAGTCGGAGAGTTTGTTAACTAGATATTTTTCTTATTTGAAAGGGGTAACGAGCTAGTTAGTGACACTTAGTCATTTTTGGCAGTTTCACACACTCGAAAACGCTCTCATTCAAGCTCTCGTTCAAACACTTAGCAATTACTTACACTTTTTACACATTTCACCGTAGCGATCCTTGTACCTAGCTCGTTACTATCCGAAGTTGTAAACGCTTATTCATTTATTTGATCTTGGTGATCGGTAGTTTCCATCACCCGGGGTTTTTTGTGCCGGAGATCAACTCTTGATCAAGGGCTTTTTCCCCGTATAAATCCTTGTGTTGTTTGGGCATTCTACATTGAAGTGATCCTCATTGTTGTTACACATTTTAAGCATCATTCCCCTATACAAAGAGTTTGGTTGCATTATCATCATCAGATTTTCTGACCAAAACAGTTTGGCGCCCACCGTGGGGCCATTGGTGCTTTGCCTTAGAAGAATTCGTATTTCTGTGCTCATTCCGGTTCACTACAATCAAGCAAATGGCTTCCTCGGCGAAGAATGCTTCAAACTTGATGCCCTCATTCACTTCCTCACAAGGCGTTCCTCCTTTGCCTCCACCACCCTCTGGATCCCAGAAGAATACAGAAAATGCTGCGAAGAAACCGACTCCCATTTTCTCAAAACCACCTTCTCCTTCTGTTTCAACTAATCCTACTACTAATGATCTCTATACCTTGATTTTGCAGATGAGGAATCATGCACAAGAGCAGGATAAGACCAACGAAAGGATCCTCCGGGAGATTGATGAAATTAAGAAACAGAAGAAAACGGCAGAGGATCATTCTCCACTGATGCCCAGATCTTTGAATTTTGACACTCCGGTGGTTACTTCTCAGCCGTCAGTGGTTCCAAACATTCAATATGCGGGTGGACCAAAGGGAGTGCACTACGGAACAACAGCTATGACCCAGGCACTAGGTTCATATTTCCAGCCAGCAGGATCCTATCCCCAGCATATGGGATCCCTCACGAGTACAGGAGGATATTCAGGAATGCAGCAGGTTCAAGGATCCTCCTTCGTTTCAGGATCATCCCAGGTTCAAGGATCCTCCTTTGTTCCAGGATCATCCCAGGTTCAAGGATCCTCCTTTGTTCCAGGATCATCCCAGTTTCAGGGATCCTTCCAGATGCCAGGATCCTTGAGGAGTCTGCAAACAGGAAGTTCAGATGTTCATCAAGGAGATTTTATCCCAATGCAGACCAATGCCTCTGCTGGACCTTCGATCATTCCAGAATCTCAACAATATGGATTAACCTCCATATTTCCTAACTTGAATCCAATGGGAGGTAACACTTTTAATAATCCTCATACTATTAACCATGGTTTTATGCAGGATCCAGGTATCAATCATGCCATGGCCAGAGAATTGCAAAAGCTAAAGGATATGATCTCGAGTGTCCCGGGGGTAGTCAAACCTATTCCAGAGATTGCAGATGGGAGCCACAAGATATCTCGCTTCGCACCACCAATCTGTGATGCTGAGATACCCAAGAGGTTCCATGTGCCTACAATGAAATTGTATGATGGTTCGACGGATCCTGAAGAACACATAGCACAATACAGGGAGAGGATGGAGATCAATCCAATCCCAGAAAAGTTGAAGGAAGCATGCCTATGCAAAGGATTCGGATCCACTCTTACTGGATCAGCACTCAAGTGGCTGCTAAGTCTTCCTCCCTATTCTATTACCTCATTTGCAAACCTAGTTAACTTGTTTAATACTCAGTTTTCTTGTAGTAGAAAATTTGAACGATTAACTAGTGATTTATATAGGATAACCCAGGGTCATAATGAATCATTAAGGGATTACATTACCAAATTTAGTAAAGAATCCTTAGACATTCCCAACTTAGATATAGCTACGGCTGTTGAGGCCTTCAAAATGGGATTACTTAGGGATTCCTTATTTTATGATGATCTTGTTATGACACCGTGCAGGAACCTAGATGAGGTAAGAACCCGGGCCCTCAGGTTCATCCGGCTAGAGGATGATAAGAGGATTCAGGAGAGGATAACAGGATCCTCAAAGCAGGATAAGCAAGGATCCTCATTCAGAAACAACAAGTTCAGATCCTACAACAAATCTGATAATCAGAACGTGCATTCTATTGATCAAGAAGAGGACGATGAGGATTATCCTCCAATCTCTGAATATTGCTTTAGTGTTGATAACAATGAACTAATCCTTGCCTTGCAGAACCTAGGTGATAAAGCTAGATGGCCAAGAAAGAATGAAAGGCCAGCTGCAAATAAGGATAAATCAAAGTGGTGTGCATATCATGAAGATTTTGGGCACCTCACAGAAGAATGCATTGCACTAAGAAAGGAGATTGGGTACTTGTTGAGCAAAGGGCATCTAAAAGAGTTGTTGGGTAGGAAAAAGTCAAGGACTCAGGATCCTGAAAGGATCCCTGAGAAGGCTCCAGCCCCTCCAGCAGACGCACAAGTGATAAACTTTATCTCTGGGGGATCCGACATTTGTGGCACATCCTTTTCAGCAGCTAAGAGGCATGCGAAGGAAACTAAAATGGATAACGGAGAAAGGCCAGTTCGAACATCGAGTGTCTCCGAAGGAAAAGTCATAACCTTTGATGAAGAGGATCGTACTGATATCCAGGATCCTCATCACGATGGTTTAGTTATTACTCTTTTTATATCTAACTGTTTTGTCCGCAGGATCCTAATAGACGGAGGAAGTTCAGTGAACATTATCCAACTTGACGTTCTAAAGAAGATGGGTATCCCCGAATCAGAGATCATACCAAGATCCTCCGTGCTCGTGGGATTTAGTGGCGAAACTAAGAACACCCTGGGGGACATTAAGCTCCCAATATATATTGAAGGCTTACACTCTTATCAAAAATTTTGTGTTATTGACTGTTTATCTTGTTGTAATGTTATCCTTGGCAGACCCTGGATACACGATAGGAAAGCAGTCCCATCTACTTACCATCAATGTGTGAAGCTCCCTAGTCCTTGGGGAATAGTAAAGATCGATAGTGATCAGCAGGAAGCTAAGAATTGTTACACTTCATCGATGAAACCAGCTTCGAAATCAAGGGAGCAATAGCAATCAAGGTATCCTCCAAGGAATGTCCTGGAGGCCAGAGAGCAGGATGTGGTAGAAATCCTCATGGATCCTGATGATCCTGAATCCAAAATCTATATCGGATCAGGGATCCTTGGCGAAAGGAAAGAAGACCTCATATCCTTCCTCAAAAGGAGAAAGACTACCTTTGCATGGAAACATGAAGACATGACTGGTATATCCAAAGATGTTATCACCCATAAACTCGGCATCGACAGATCCTTCAAACCAATACATCAAAGAAGAAGGAAGTTTGCACCAGAAAGGAATGCCATTATCCAGGAAGAGGTAGAAAAATTGCTCCGGGCAGGTATGATTAGAGAGGTCAAGTATCCAAGATGGTTGGCCAATGTGGTTGTTGTTCAAAAGAAAAACAGAAAGTGGAGGGTATGTGTCGATTTTACCGATTTAAATAAGGCATGTCCCAAGGATCCTTTCCCTTTACCCCACATTGACTCCATGGTGGATGCAACTGCGGGTCATGAACTGTTAACTTTCATGGATGCTTCATCTGGATTTCAACAAATCCAAATGGAACCATCCGACCAAGAGGATACAGCCTTCATGACTCCAACTGGTATATATTGCTATATTGCTATGCCGTTTGGATTGAGAAATGCAGGTGCAACGTACCAAAGGCTGGTGAATATGATGTTCAAGGATCAGATTGGACAAACTATGGAGGTCTACATAGACGATATGGTGGTGAAATCCTTAAAAGCTGAGGATCACCTGCGAGACTTGGAGGAAGCATTTGATATCCTTGACAACTATAATATGAAGCTTAATCCTTCAAAATGTCATTTTGGTGTCAAAGCAGGTAAATTCTTAGGATACATGGTGACTAAGAGAGGCATCGAAGCTAGCCCGGAACAAATCAAAGCAATAGTGAACATCAAATCTCCGGCCAATGCTAAGGATGTTCAAAGGTTAACAGGAAGGATAGCAGCCTTGAACAGATTCATATCCAAGTCCTCCGAGAAATGTAAAGAATTCTATGATATCCTAAGGAAGAACAAGAAATTTGAGTGGACGGAGAAGCATGAAAATGCTTTAAAAGCCCTAAAAGATTACCTATCCTCGGCCCCGGCTTTAATGAAACCAGAAAAAGGTGAAGTGTTATCCTTGTATCTCGCAGTATCCTCAAAAGCAGTAAGTGCGGTCCTTGTTAAGGATCATCAAGGTACACAACATCCCGTTTATTATGTAAGTAAAAGTTTACTTGATGCCGAATCCAGGTACTCACACCTTGAAAAACTTATCCTTGCATTAATAATGGCATCTACCAAGTTAAGACATTATTTTGAAACTCATGTTATCATTGTCAAAACTAATTTTCCAATTAAGAATGTCCTCAGGAAACCAGAGATGTCCGGAAGGATGGCTAAGTGGGCAGTAAAGCTGAGTGCCTATGATATAAGATATGAGCCTAGGACAGCTATCAAATCCCAAGCATTAGCTGACTTTGTGGCTGATTTCAGTAGTGATTTACAAGAAGAAGCTGAGTTAGAAGTCCAGCAGCTAGAAGAGACCAAGGATCCTTGGATACTCCACACTGACGGATCCTCAAATGTCAAAGGCACAGGGCTTGGAATACTACTAAAATCACCACAGGGGGACATAATACCCCATTCTATAGCTTGTGAGTTCCAAACCACTAATAATGAGGCTGAATATGAAGCCTTAATTGCTGGTTTGCAAATTGCAAAGCATATGGGGATCAGGTATCTTGAGGTACATGTAGATTCTTTGTTAATTACAAATCACTTTAATGGATCATATGCTGTTAAAGGTGAAAAGCTAACCAAATATTTGGAGATAGTCAAAAGTTTGGCACTCTCTTTTGTTTCCTTTAGTTTGTCACAGGTACCAAGGGAAGAAAATACAGAAGCTGATGCATTGGCTAACTTAGGATCATCTTTGAAGATCCCAGAGGATATCAAGATCCCTATTATCCATATCCTAACCCCAGCTATTGAGGATCATGTGGCTATGGAGATAGGGAATAATTCTGCAATGATCCCCACTGAGGATACTCAATCCTATTCAGGATCCGGATCATGGATCTCACCAATTATGAGATACTTACAACATGGAGAGATTCCTACAGGAGAAAACCCTAGGGCTTTCAAATCTAAGGTATCTCAATTCACAATTATGAATAATATGTTGTATAGACGATCTCTTGCAGGACCATACTTGAGATGCATTGAGGATCCTGAAGTTCAGGAAGTTTTAAAAGACTTCCATGAAGGAGATTGTGGAAACCACACTGGGGCAGGGCTTTATTTTCAAGGATCCTGAGGACAGGATATTATTGGCCAACCATGAAGAAAGATGCTGTGGAGTATGCCAGAAGATGTGATCCTTGCCAGAGACACAGCAATATCCTTCATCAACCAGCTGAATTATTGCATCCTATATCCTCCTCTTGGCCATTTTTGAGATGGGGTATGGATATAGTTGGTAAGCTCCCTAAGGCACCTGGTGGGAAAGTATTCATGTTAGCCATGACTGATTACTTCTCCAAGTGGATAGAGGCTGAAGCTTTTGCCCAAGTCAGAGAAAAGGAAGTTATATCCTTCATTAAAAGAAATATTATAACTAGATTTGGAATTCCTTCTGAGATTATATGTGATAATGGTTCCCAATTTATTGGGGGCAGAACCACTAACTTTTGTGACAGCTGGGGGATTAAGATGATAACATCAACACCAGTCCACCCACAAGCTAATGGTCAAGCAGAATCATCCAACAAGATCATCATCAACAACTTGAAGAAAAAGCTTGGATCCAAGAAAGGAAAATGGGCAGAAGAGCTACCCTATGTGCTCTGGGCTGACAGGACAACCCCTAAGAATGCTACTGGTCAAACACCATTCTCTTTGGTGTTTGGGGCAGAATCAGTGATCCCAACAGAAATGGTGGTTCCTACTGCTAGAACAAGTACCCGTGATCCTGAGGAAAATGATGAAAACCTGGCTCAAGACTTGGATACTATTGAAGAAATCAGGGATATGGCTAGGATCAGGATGGCCAGTTATCAACAAAGAATGGCTGGTGCTTACAACAAAAATGTCAGGATCAGGAGGTTTCAAGTTGGAGATATGGTATTAAGGAAAGCATTTCAGAATACCACCAATCCTGCTGATGGAAAATTGGCTCCAAAATGGGAAGGCCCTTATTTGATTGAAGCTGAAGCAGGAAAGGGGGCATATAGATTGCTAAACATGGAAGGTGATTTGCTACCAAGAGCTTGGAATGCTGTCCACTTGAAGAAATATTTCATGTGAGCAGGATCCTCATGGCACAGATGATCCTCAGGATAGGGATATCCTTAAAGGATCCTCAAAGTATCGGTGATCCTTACTTAGGTAATATCCTAAACTTGAACTATTTCATTTCTTTATTTTCTCATATAAGGATAAGGATCATGTATCCTTTATCCATCTCTCACGTGAGTTCAAGTTTTGAAAGCTCAGGTATCTTCAGCACAACATTGGTTATCCACAGAAGCAATCCGTCCTTTGGGTTTAACCCCAGTTATTTGGGCTTGTCCCCAGATTCCGCCTGCAGCGCACGATGATCCTGGTATAGTTCAAGGCTTTGGGACCAGTACTCATTATAGGGGCTGATAATTCCATTGTTCTGGCTATGCTTAGGATCCTACGTATAATGGTAGACGTACCATACATCCGTTCATAAGGTTTCTAACGTTTTCACGTTAGCTAAGGTTTTGGCATCTTCATGTCACTAAGTTTGGATAGTCGCCAGTTAGGGCCATACTCCAGTTTACATACGATCCTTGGGCTCGTCCCCAGTTATCCTTGGGCTTGTCCCCAGTTATCCTTGGGCTTGTCCCCAGTTATCCTTGGGCTTGTCCCCAGTTGCTAACTCTTTTCTTATATTGGCTTAGTCCCAAGTTATGCTCTATTTCAGGTCCTTGAAGGTAGGCAGTTAGGGATCCTTCATCCTTATTTCACTCTAAGGTTTATCTTATAGTTATCCTTATTATGGTTAGAATTCTAACTTGGGTCCTCAGGTATGATCCTTAACTCTTTGGATTTTATTTATTATTCTTTTAAATGACCCTTATACTTGACAACTGAACTTATAAATTTTAAATCATGTCATTTTTTAAAATTTATCTGTTATGGGATATGTGATCCTTGTTCATATCCTAAACTTTTTGGATATCTTTCCTAGTTTTTCAAGGCTTGATAAGTATAAACAAATTGAACATTATAACAGTTGGAAAATAACATACTAAAAAGGATAACAACACAAGATAAGCGACAAAAGGTTAAGTTTTTATTTATTAACATAAGACTAACCCTTTAAAGGTTGTCAAAATTACCTACCCGAGCTTCTACCAGCAAAACGTGGCCCGTCCGCTGGGGTAGGTAAAGGGTGTCCATGATAATGAGTTCAAAAGTAGTGCAGGAATATAAAGGCAGCAGGATCACAATGGCTTCATCCCCCAAACAGAGGATCCCTCCACCAATTGCAATCCTGCCTATTGTCCAAAGGATCATACATGATCCTTAATCCTAAAAACCTATTGTTCAGAGTACAACCCATGAAATTGTATTAAACATCACAACCACAAAAACAACAATCTAACTAAAAATTGGGCTCCGGCCTCAGCACATATATCCATCATCGCCCAATTGTGCAGCCTACACCTTCGCTGCATCATCACCACCAGCCGCTGCATCCTCAGCTTTATCCTTCAACCCGCTGCCACTAGCCTCAATTGCCAGAATCTCCTCAGCCTCTTCTTCATCACCCAATTCAGCCAGCCTTGCCTTCCATTCTTCAATCTCCCAGTTGCCTTTGTCGAAGGCAGGATCCTGAGCTTCCAAGGCCATTTGGAGTTTGGTTTTGTACATTGCTATGGCGGCAGAAACTTTAGCATCATCCATGATCTCTTGCCTTTCATAATCAAAGTTAACCAGCACCTTGGCCATTTTCTGCTTGGTGTCCTTGAGTTCCTTTTGAAGATCAGCAAGTGCAAGATCCTTAAGCACAGCAGTCTGCTGGAGGTCGGCAATCTTCTTATCTTGATCCTCAACGTGGCCGACGTAATCCTCGATTTCAGCAAATTTCTGCAAAAGAAAAGGATAAAGCAGTTCAAGAGCAAGTGATCCTTAGATCAACAGGGTATACAAGACCCTCCAAATCATCGGCATGGCTTGGATATAAGAGATGCCGGTAAGGGAAAAGAAGGATTGTGTGAACTCCGGGAAAGGATAGGTGTATCCTATGGTGAATGGAGTGGCTGGAAATGCAACCCATGTTTCTGAAACATAGTCGCTAAGGGTAGTAGGATCAAAGGGTCTGATAAAGGCATTCGCCGGAAAACAGCAACGGATTCTGTCTATCTGTGCATCGTTAAAGCAACACTTTTCATTTGCGGAGTCCTTGATGATTTTCTGACTTTTCAAAGGGCTATCTTTCTTGTGATCTTTGCCCGGAGAACTTCGGAGCAACATATTTGATGGAAAGATGAAAACAGAGCAAGAGAGGGAAAAGGATAGAGAGAGAGAATACCTGAACGTCTTCGGAATGTGGATTATAAAGGGAGTATCTCTGAAAATTTAAATGCATTTGATCCTATCTATATCTCTATTTATAATCATGATCTTGCAGGTTGTCACTTCCGTGACATCATCATCGCAACGGCTAGTTCAAAATTAACGGCTATATATCCGTTAGTTTGTTACGGATAAGATCAAGAAAATATAACTCGTTAAATGTTACAAATTACTCCTTATATTTTGGGGGCAATTGTTAGGGGAGGATTTTCTAACAATTAGTGATCCTTATTCGTTATCCTAACTAGTGATCCTTACTTCTGTGACAGGTGGTGATCCTCAGAAGAGCTTCAGGATCAGGATCATGGATCACTTTAAGGATCCTCTTACTGACGATTGTTTACTTGTGTTTTTGAAATGTCTCGCAGGTATATCAAGCTTGACCAAGTCTTAGCGACATTCCTGGAGAATATTCCTGAAGTATTCTGCACGTGCTAGATCAAAACTAGACGTTATGGAGAACGTGGAGGCTTGGCCCGAAAGTCGGAGAGTTTGTTAACTAGATATTTTTCTTATTTGAAAGGGGTAACGAGCTAGTTAGTGACACTTAGTCATTTTTGGCAGTTTCACACACTCGAAAACGCTCTCATTCAAGCTCTCGTTCAAACACTTAGCAATTACTTACACTTTTTACACATTTCACCGTAGCGATCCTTGTACCTAGCTCGTTACTATCCGAAGTTGTAAACGCTTATTCATTTATTTGATCTTGGTGATCGGTAGTTTCCATCACCCGGGGTTTTTTGTGCCGGAGATCAACTCTTGATCAAGGGCTTTTTCCCCGTATAAATCCTTGTGTTGTTTGGGCATTCTACATTGAAGTGATCCTCATTGTTGTTACACATTTTAAGCATCATTCCCCTATACAAAGAGTTTGGTTGCATTATCATCATCAGATTTTCTGACCAAAACACTAATCTATAGGTGTAGGATCAAATACAAACTCAGTTTTATATAAAAACTATAAGAACCAATATAGATTTAACACATAAGATATCTTTTAAATTCTCATTAAGCGTATTTATGTCATATACATGAAACTTATGGGTAGTAGTTTTCAGGAGTTTGTTGACTTACAGTAGCCGGTGTACATGGTTGAAGTGCAGTAGCCGATGTACAAGGTTAAGGTTCAGGTGAAGCCGATAGTGGACGGCGTGGAGTTTGGATCTCAAAAACGGGAGTGGAAGCTATGAGGTGGTGCTTGATGGCGGTGGGCGCGTGACAATGGTCTTGTGTTGGGGGAGAGAGAGATATTGAAATGTGGTAAGAGGGTTTTAAGAAGAAAGATGGTTTGTGCCTTGTGGTAGGGGGGTTCAAAAAAATCCTTATTCGAAACCGAATCCGAAATATCCAAAAACCTGTAACACCCCAAAAACGGGGTTGGTAATCAAACCACGTTAACACTAAAAGACGGCTAAAGAACCGTTAGTGGTAAAAGTTAAGCCAGAAAATATTAGAATTTATATAACTAAATCTAATATTTAATAAAAAGAGAAAAATAATGTGTTTGGGAAATAAAATTTGTAGAAGGCCCGAGTTAACGGGACTTAAACTAAACTTAGTCATAGATTCCCAAAACCCATTAATTTAATTAGGAATGTTTAACCTAGTTAATAAGTGGGGAATATTGTTGGAAATAAGTAGGTTGTGCCCTACTTAATTAACTAATCAAATTAGAGGGGCCAATGTTGTTAAATTTGAAACTATTATTATTAGTTTTAAAACAAAAAAATAAAACCAAACACCTCAAATTGAGGTCCTGGTCGAACAAGAACACAGGGGGCGACACTGGCTCCCCACCAAACCCTAGAGCATGTCAAAATTGATCAGATTGAGGGTTCAAATCAGCTCCAAATCGATTTTCAAGCACGAATTAGTGATCACCTTGTTGAGGGGATCATAAGGTATGCATAAATTTGATGTTTTGATTCATCTTGAATTATAGGTTAATTGTGAAAACTGAAATTGAGCTTGATTATCTCTTGCATGGATGAAACTAGAAGTAATATGGCATCTAGGGATAAACCCTAGATGATTTCTTGTTAAAACCTAGCATTATATTTGTGGGGTTTATAATCACCATTGTAGGTGATTAGTGAGTTTGTAGAAACCAAATAAACACTAGAATTATGGTTCTTATTCTAGTGAAATCTGAATTTGTGTGGCAAATCTGAGATTATTGATGTTAAAAATTAGTATAGATTTGTTAATTGAAGTGAAAGTAGATGAAAGTAACATGTCAAGAACCTAGTAATGGTTATGTAAAAATTATGCCCACTAGGTATTTGTTAAAATGCTTAAACGAAGCTAAAATGTTGAAATTCCATGTGAAGTGTGCATTTAAGTATGTTGATAGATCAATTGACTTCTAGGAAGTCAAACTAACCAATGATTTAATCAAGTGATAAAGTCGGCATAAGACCCGTTAGATGGAGTAGTCATAATTGATAATGACTAATCTAACCATCTTATGAATTGTGATGATAGTTTGACGTCTAACGAGCTAGGTGGAAGCTTGATGAGTGAGCGGGTCAAACGAATCAAGTGTGAAGTAAAAGCGTGTTTCGGATGCAAGGTAAGTAAAACTTACACCTACTTGTAGTATACGTGTTTATTTTATAGGCGATAAATACGACAAAGGATTTGGTTCGAATTATGGGTTCCGACACGAAACGAATTGGGTCGGAACGAATAGAAACGTTTTAAACCATGATTAATGGTGAAAAAGGCAAAATGGTAAACTAATCATGAATTGGTTAGGAGTTTAAGAGTTTTTCTTAAAGTTACCTTGTAGCGTAACTAGTAATGGGAAATTGGGTAAAAATGGAAATTTAGTCAAGTATCGACTAAAGTAAATTAAAGTTCAAAAGGGGCACCCGTGGCGTAAGCCGAATGGGTAAAAATATAAGAAAATAGTTTAAGAGAAAAAGGGGTCTAGTGGCAAAAATCCGAAATGGGTCGGATGAACAAATTGGTAATTAATAACCATGTTTTGCTACTTATGAAAATGCTTGGTCTTATAGGCCAAACGGGTCAAATGGTGTGATAACACCATTTGACAATATCGATTAATATGGTTGTCAAGTCTTGTGTTAACAGGAGCGATTAGCGATTTGGTTAATTGCGTCCATAGAATATGTGATAATAAAAGAGAGGTATAAATCGGGTCAATTCGTTGACCCGATCCAGGTACGCATCAATGAGATTACATTTTAAATGTGCGATTTGATCATAATTGTAGTGAAAGTCCTTCATCGTAAATAAAGGACTAATGTTGGTAAATATACCTTTGATGGGTAAATCAGGCAAACGGCTCCTATGGGTGGTTTGGGAATCACGTATTATAATCATGTAATCCTTAGATAAGCATCAAGGTGATAGGCATAAACCTTTGTGGGTCAATTGCCTAGAAATAGGTCTTTTTCGTAATATGACAAACCGAGAAGTAAAACGCGACATAAATAGTTTACTATATCAAATCCACCACAAATATAATTGTGGTGGAAGACCATTTGAGAACTAATGTGAAAATATGGTGCTCAAAATGAATGAGCGAGATTTATGCCTAAAAGGACATAAATACCCTTAACGGGTCAAAATAAACATTTGAGTAAAAACGGGTTCAAGAATGTATGTAAACCAGGATTTTGAACCTCTTATGATAAACAACAATGAATTTATGGAATTTATGAGAAATCGGAGTCAAATAAATATGATTGTTTGACAAATACAAGAATGGGTCAAATTTGGGTAAAAGGGTAATAAGCCGAAGACTTAAAAGTCTGAAATTTTGTTAATCCGGATGTGGGATTTTAGCTCCATTAGATGGAGAATTAAATTACAGACGCGTGGGAAAAAGAATCGGGTAAAACGGATGTGTAGTTTGAAAGTTATGCACATTTTCGTAAAAACTTGAATTACTGAAAAATGCAGGTTGCAGATCTGAACCTGCTGGAAAAGTGTATCTCCCCCGCCACGCGACGGAGGAAGTAGAATATGTCGCGACACGCGACGGGTGTTAGCGGCCCGCGTAAGCCGGGCAAGACCTGGTCACGGCCCGCGAGGGCCACCTGAGCTGGCTAAAATTATTGTTGTTGACTGTTTTGGCTTACGGTTTCGTTTAAACATGTTTTAAACGCCTTATAATTGATTCATTTCATGTTTTTATGGAATGTAGGTATGATTTACTCTTACGGAGAACGATCAAGCTCAATGAAGAACCGAACATGATCAAGAAACAAGCTTCCGCATGTTGTTTTATCGTCACTTTTGAATGACGAACTTAATTACATTACACTATACAGATAACTTTGTAAAAGTTTTAATAAACCTGCATATTTATACGAATGTGTAAATATAATTACACATTTAATTGGCAATAATAGTACGAATTTCGTTAAATAATATTATGGATGTTACAAAACCCGTATCCGAAATATACGAAAACTGGATAATCCGAATTTTCGGATTCGGATTGGGATATGAATTTAAAAATTTTGGATAATCTAATTATCCGATATCCGAAAACTATTTTTTAATAAATATATATAGTATATGCGCATTATATTTAGTTTGAAATTAGCACAGACTGGGTTGAAACCAGCACGTACATTTTTTAAATGAGCACGTACTATTCATGAAAAGTTAGCATTCATATATAACTAGTAAAATTTTCCCCGCGCTTCGCGGCGGGAATTCGGTCAGTATCGGTTCGGTTTACTATGGTACCGACAATTGCTATAGTAATCGAAATATAAAACCTTACCGATGTTGGTTAGTTGATATCGGTTAGGTTCATTTGCGTTCTATGTTTATTTTTATTAACATTGTGATATAAATTTACTGAAAACGGATAATATGCCGCTAGCATACCAAATCGAACTGAAAATGACTAACAACATCCGTACCGGTATATATATATTTTTATTGTTTTTGTTTTTGATAAACTAACATCGTATAGTTACCATACCGTACCTAACCAAAACGAATATCAGTACAGTTTTTGTCTGATCGTTTGCATATTTTATAAAGGATACCATGTCTCTACTGTAGTGAACTGAACCGAAACCAGAAAAACAACATCGGTTTTGCTATATGTATTTTTAATTGTTTTTTTATAGACGAACATAGTATCATACGTAACAAAATGGGTACCAAGTACTGGTACAATATGAATTGATCGATACAGTTTCGGTATCGATATTTGTTTTTATCGTTTTCGGTTGATGTAAAACATGTATTGATTTCTATATTGAGTTCATGCAGTATCATGCAAGTACTGTAATAAACCGAATCGATACCGATTCAATACTCGCGGTGACATACCATCACAATGCACATGCAAATAACTTGAAATGTTAAAAATGATAAAACATAAATGTGATTCTATAAATTTTAAAATATTAACAAATGCAAGTTATTGCTAAAAAACAAATTAAGTAATAAATAAAATATAAAAAAACATGAAGTACTATTCATGAGAAGTCTTAATTAATATGTACTAGTGATATTCACCCGCGCTTCGCGGCGGGGATTAAGTCGGTATCAATTTGGTTCATTACAGTACCTGCATTCGATATAGTAATTGAAAGAGAAGGCATTAGATCGATCGAAAACAAAAAAAAAACACATATTGATATGGTACCTATATATGTTGTTCAGGTTTTATCGGTTCGGTTCGCTTACATTTTATGTTTATTTTATTTCAACATTACGATATTTTTTTTTTGATAACGGATATTCTGCCGCTATCGTACCAAGCCCAGTCGAAACCAATTGAACAACATATTTATCGGTACCAATATTTTTTTAGTTTTTTTTGCTTTCAATAAATTGATACTGTATCGCTACCATATTGTACCGAACATAGATCGGTACCGGTTTACATTCCGTTTTTTTGTTTCCTGTTTCATAATGGATACTTTGATTGTATTTTAAAAGTTATATGAAAGAACAAGATATACTTAAATCAATTAAAGTAATAAACAAATAAAATAATAAAACCTTAGAAAACAATATTGAAAAAAATCAAAAACAATTATTCCCTTCTTTTTATTTCAACATTACGATATGTATTTTTTAAACGGATTAGTGTCGCTATTGTACCAAATTCAATCAAAACCGATTGAAAAACATCTGTAGTCGTATCAATATTTATTTTCGTATCGCTACCATACCGTACTGAACAACATCGGTACCAGTATATATTTATTTTTATGATTTCTTATTTGATAACTGTTACTTTGATCGCATCATAGAAGTTATATAAAATATATGTTTAAATCAATTAAACTAATAAAACAATATAATAATAAAAACTTAGGAAAAAAACAATATTAAAAAAAAAACCAAAAAACACTGTTCATGCCCTCTTTCAATTAATATGAATAATAATAATAATAATAATAAATATAATATAATATAACACAATATAATATAATATAATATAATATAATATAATATAATATAAATTTTAATTCGTATAAGGAGGTGTTTGGTGTTTCGTTTTCAAAATAGATTTTGCGTTAAGCACGTAGGTACATGCTTCTTCAAAACTACGTTTTGGAGGCAGATAATCACTTTTTTCATCCAAACACTTTTTTAGATTATTTATGTTTTACAAACGCAATAATCAAATAATCACTTTAAAATGTAATCCCAAACACCCTCTAAATAGAAATTATCTATATATTAAAAACATAACCTAATCTATTATGTATATTAAAACAATACATTTTGGTGCCACTTGGCATATTCTTACCCCTGTTATTGCCACATGACACCTTTAAATCATCCCCTAATTCTCTTTGAGCGCCAAACACCTTCAGCAGTTTCTTTTCACCAATTCTCCTTTCTCACTACGCTACCTTCACACGCGCGCTCTCTCTCTCCAATCAATTCAGTCTTGCCAAAATTATGAATCCGTTTCTATTTCAAATGAAAAAACCCTAAATGTTAAGAATCATCTACATTCGTGAAAGTAACTCACCGGAGTTCTCTCTGCCGATCTAGGGTTTAACAGTGATTCCAGGTGGAATGTCTCAGATATGTGTTGATCGATGACTCTCAGGCCACCCTCGATAGGTGAGATTGTAGTTTTGATGACGATTTCGTATGTTTTTTGCTTTTCTAGGGTTTGTAGTTGTAATACAGTAGATTTCAGTGTCGTACTGGAAAATGAGTTTATATATGATTAGTTGTAATACATTGTGGCCAGTAACAGGGGTTAAAGCGACGTCGGATCAATCATCTAGGGTTCTGCCCAAGGAGTTCAACCGCTGAGCTATAATCCGGGTTCTAAATTTCAAGGTAATTCAAAGGTTCTTCAAGATTTATGGGTTTCAATTCTTTTAATATTTTTCGGTAATTCTGATCCATTAATTTTGATGCTAATTTTTTATTTGTAGTTGAAAAGATGGAAAGGGATTTCATGGGTTTGAATTCAAAAGATTTAAAGGTAATGGTCAAAGATGAAGCTGTTGACGTATGCAAAGAATCAGGTTCTTTTTCTTGCATTTTTTTTTCAATTTTATTGACCTAATTTGAACCTTTTCACAAACTGAATTGAAGTTAATTATGTTGCAATTTTGAGTATTTGGGTGCTGTTTTGAGCAACTAATTTAAGGTTAGTTTATTTTTTATCTTAAATTATTCAAGCAGTGGTGGTTTATGTGTATTTTAAGTCTGTCGATCGTCACACTTTGGATGATGGGGATTCAAACGTCACCAATTTCTTTTTATTATTTAGTTCATATCTTTATTTTAGTGTTAAATCGCTATAATGGAAGTTGATCGGGGTTGATCTAACGGGTAAAGAAGATGTTATACCAGAATTTGTTAAGTTGCCAACTTTAGTTCCAATTTTTGATAAATAGTCAAAAGATGCATTGTTTGTCTAAGATTTGAAATCAAAGCCCCATGGTTTGAAGTTTATTACTATATTTTGATTTTGACTTGTGTAAGAAAGTCAAATCTTTGTTTTAAACATCAAACAGTCAAAGAAATCATTTGAAACCAGAGACGTATCATTAGCTCGCAAGACACGCCATTCTAAAACAAAGTGCAGTGGTTTGACTTTGAGAAAGTCAAAATTTTGCATAACTTATTACAGACATGTGAGGTGTTTGTTGCAACAAAACCAACCTATAATGCTAACTGTAAATTTTTCATAACTCAAAATATATTCATTTTGATACACCTTAGTTAGCTTAGTTCAATACACTAATAATCTTTTTAAGAAGGAATATATAAAAATCCCTTATAAATTCTGGATTCCTAAAATATTCTATTACCAGTTCCTTATGCTGACATCATAGAGCTGTTTAATATCATCTAGGCCCATATTATGCTTATAAGTTATAATGAAATGCTTGTGGCTCATCATTTGGTGTATATTGTTGGCTGATTGATTTACGATAAGGTGAAGCTGGTCAAAGTGCCTACGAAACCGTTGCGAAGTGGTTGGGATTCAACTCTTCGGAAGCCTACAGATCCAATATAGGGCAATTTCTTTTTAAATGGGACTAGCTGTTGTTGCTGTTAATGAAAATAAATTTGTGTAACAATTTCTTAGAAGTACCTATGTACCCGTTGTCATTTTTCTTAGAATCATGTCAATGTTGCTGCAACTACCATCGAGCATGTAGTTTAAGTACAATATTCGTCAATGATTAAATTTACACATGTTTCTGTTGTGTTAGTGCTTTCCTTCAGAAATATTATACTTGGTTCCTGTTTGTTTCATTTATTAAGGCATCAAGGATGTTCTTGATTGATCACAAGATCATCACTTATATTATATCTTTTCACTGAATTTTGTGCAGGATTTATGCTCGCCGGACGCTCTCTATGGTCTTAAAATAAATTGCTGTTTACTTTTTTTCTCATTGGGGGACACGTGGCAAGCTATGGTTCAACGCAACACCAACGCAACACAATCTTATAGGTGGATTACTTTTTAGAAGGCTACGAGGTAAGAACCACCTTGACTTATTTTTACATCTCTAAGAATCTTAACTATAAGTTAGAATTTTGTTCAATGTGTTCAGGCTAAAAGTTTCGTGGGGTTGTTATTTGAATCCTTTCAACATACATTAGATCTTACTTCATATAAGATAAAGTCTATTACTATTAAAAAATCAAAATTTTGACCTTTGTCCCGGTATGATCTGGTATCGGTATACCGGTTTAAAGCGGTATAACACAATTTACCGGCGGTACAACTTCTTTGTCGTTTCCTTAGTTTACCGGTTTAAACCTGTATAAAGAAGTCTTTAATGACTTGTGATTTTTGCGTTACTTCCTTTTTTAATTCATTGTAGTTTACTAATTTTATTGGTACTTGAACGTTTATTTCTTTTCAACGATTATTTCAACAATTTTAAGTTATATATTTGTGACGTTTTGCGTTATTAACGGAATACATGATTAGTTTATATGCAAATTCGTGAAGGAATTTGTAGCTACATTAAATATAATATACTTTATGGTATGGCTATGAATCATATGTTGAATTCATATGGAATTGTGTTTGCTCAAATTTGCAGGCATTTGGAAGGGCATTAGGTTCGATCCCGCTAACAAACATTTGTAATTGCAATAATGTGTGGCTCCGCACCTGAACACCCACGTCGACCCAGCATGTAAAAAATGTTTATCATTCGATTACTCTCGGTTAGAAACTGAGTAATGGGATAAGGATTTTTACTATCTAATGTCTATCTAAAGGTTAAAAATGTTATATGAGTTTTATTATGGTTGCGTTTATTTTGGGCGTGCAAGATTAGTTATAGCAAGACCTATATGGTGATCGGAATCAAATTGATTTGCTGCATATGGAACATGACCATAGCACGATGAATGTTGAAGAACATAAAAATGAGGAGGGTGTGAAGGAGCCAATGGTGCACCTGAAAATGGTAGCATCTAGGTTGCATATGACAGATGAAAAATTAAAAAACATTTATCCATAGGTTAGTGAAAGATATGACGAAACTGAGAGGGAACAGCTAAGGAAGAGGTAATCATGTTTTAATCATTTCGTTTGTAAAGAAATCGTTTTTAATAGTTACAGTTTCAGTTCTGAAGGGCTGTAGCAAGCTCTTCAGTCAACACTCCGATGGTAGCTATACATTACCATGGAATTGGGGCGATTGGCTCATGGATATAGTGAAGCAACAATTGCAATTACGGACTGGCATGTCGTATAAAGGTGTGTTTAACTCGAATTTTAAGGACTCTTAATCAAAATTGGGTTCGCCTAATGATGAATTTGAACCAATTTAATTGAGCTTTTTTAACAAGAATTCCTTTTTTTATATTTATTTAAATTATATAGAATATTTTTTCTAATATTTCGGCTGGTTCCAAACTGTAAACCGGAATGTGATAACCAGTTTTCAAAACCGTAAATCGAACTGCTGGACAGTTCAGCGGTTTTTAACGGTTTTTTGAACACCCTACATGTAAATATATAAAAGTGTAACAGTATGACGTTTTGAGGTAAAAGAAACACTTCAAACTTTCATCTCAAGTTGAATTTTGACTTTAGAAAGCGTTGACCTTGAATGTTCACACTAAATTTCGAACTGAACTCTGTTTTAAAGGTGTCTGCACAAGGAAGTATTTGAACTAGAAGAAGTTTTTAATGTTGGAATAAATAAATAAATTCGGGTTTTGATCATCTTTGGATGAAGTTGTTTGTTGACTTTGTTTTTGGTTGTGTGTTTGTTTTATTCTGTTATCGCGTGAAGGCCAAAAGGGAAGCTGTTCTTGTGGATATTGTTACTACAGAATCGACAAGTGTCACAGGAGTTATGTCGTCTTCTCATCATGGTATCGAAGTAGCAGTCGAGTTTAAACCGGTTGAGCATCCTACTGAGCCTCTTGACATTGATCAGCCCATCCCGTGCCCGTTGCCCGAACACTCAATTCTTAATGTAAGTGCCACAGTATTTTGGTTGGTGTGATTTAAGCGGTTAATCGAGTCGTCTCCCCTTAAAAATAGCTACATGTTGACTTTTAAAAGTTACAAGACGAACTGGGAATAGATTTAGGGTTCAGGTTTAGAGTTTATTTGTCACTCCCTCACACTGTTTTAGACACTGTACCGTCTGGACTGTTTTAAACATGTTAGTTTGAGTTTCTAAGCAAATTAGAGTCACTTTCAAATTCCTCCTAATATATCCTTCATTATGCTACAACAGGTACACGTTTAAATTCACATGCTCACATTCATGAGTGTTGCCTTTTTGAAAGTTTTATGTGGATAATAGATTATGTGTAAATTTTATATGATCTATTTTTAATTTATATTGTTCGAACTTTTTGTATTGCATGAACTCAAAAGCCTTTTGGATTATCTAAACCAAACAAACCTCATGCTTAATAAATTGTTAAAATACAATAATTAAGATAAAGATGAAGCTCATGCATCATTCAGGACATCAGTAGGGAATTTGAGACCTTTTTCTTTCTCAAAGTGCAATTGGAGCTAATTCTTTTGATGCTTTATATTACTGTTTGCTAGACTTGCTTCATTTAACTTTATGCTTTGTGATACTAACGTTGTTTAGAAAATTTTGTGCTCAGGTAGGTTGCAGGGTGCTTGGAACACTTAAAAGAGATCCCTATGCATGGTTCATGCTTAAAGTATTACTTGAACAATTCTATATTTGTATTGGTTGAATTATATATTTCTAAGACCAGTAGATTAGAAATATATGTATGTAAATTTCATGTTATTCCTTTACTTTTCAAGTCACACTATTTACATATATGTAAATTCTCAAACAGACCGTCTAATTACATATACAGTAAAATTGATATTTGTTAGGGTCGTGTATTGTCTGTTTGGGACATGTTTTAACCCTTAGACGTGAAGCCTAAGTTTGGAAACGCCTAGAACAAAAATGATGATCTACATGGGCTTCAATGCCAGTAGATATTATATGTTTGTGTTAAGCCACCCGCGAAACTCGCGGGATCTTAGGCTAGTGATTATCTATATATTAAAAACATAACCTAATGAATAGTAACAACATATATTTTATATTTAATTTATATGTTAATAATAGAACACAATGAAAAGTGTTTTTAATATTATAGTAACTATATATAGTTTTTTAATTATATTCATTTTAATAGCGTAGAAACAAAGTAATAATATCTTACCTAAAAGTTACACTATTAACGTTAGCAAAGTTTAAAGAGGGTAAATATCGGAAGTCATCCTCAAACTCTAATGTGAATGTTAGGTTTAGTCCTTAAACAACCAATTTTATATATATATTATACATATTAAACTAAATTCTTGATGAATAGTAATATAATATTTAAATATTATTACAGTTTTTAAATCAAAAATATTTGTTTTTATAATCTATCTATACATATAATAAAAGAAACCATGTTAGGGACACATGGCGTTCTATGAGGCAGTCTTAATTATTTTTTTTAAATATTTATTATTATTTATTTTTCTAAATATTTATTATGAAAAGTCAATTATTGATAATATTAGATTTAAAATTTTAGAAGAGATTTTAATGATAAAAGACAAAGATAACTGATAATAATATATTAATTATCTTATCTATTTATTTGTTTCTCGCTTCTCTCTCATAGTTAATTATAAATACTTATTTTTATAATTAAAGATAGTCATGCAAATATTCAAGAATTATGATCGAATAAATATTATGTTAAAAAAGTTATATAAAGATTTCTTTATATGGTATAGATAGATTAGTTGATATAACTATTGAATAAATATTGTATTTAAAAAGTTTAGGTAGATAAAATTCATTGATATTGATGAACGTGTATTTTGTAGATAATATATTAAAATGTTTAAATAGTATTAGCTTTAGATTATTTATAAATAAACGATTATAATTATAATATTAAAACTGTTAATTTGGTATGACGTAGGAAAACATAATATTTGAATTAATTGCGGGTGATTACAAAAGAAAATAATAGATTTTAAATACGGGAAGAAACTACGTAGGCTAAAAGGTGTAGGGGTCATAGTTGGGACACGATTCGCCATGTAGGAACATGAATGGAAGGCTACACCACCTCTTGCATGATCCACCATGGTTTGCATATTTTAAACCATGACAATCATGGTCATCCTTTCCATTTTTCAAGAAATCATTTCATTTTTCTTTAGACAAAGATAAATTAAAATAAATAAGAGGATAATGGTTTGGGTCATGACCACACCCTTAGAGTATTGGTTTTGAATGGTGGAATAGATGTGAGTGATATAACACTGACGTGGAGGGTTATGATGGTCATGAGGGTCATGACCACACCTTATAGCCTTATACTCAAATTCTAAACGTATTAAATTTAGGGAGAATTGCATATATCTCCTTATAAAAAAAACATGTATTAAATTTAGGGAGAATTGCATATATTCCTCATAAAAAACCCCTAATTGCATATTTATCCAACTCAAAACTAAAATTACATATATCCCCTTATTTAATGAAACTTCCCACAATGACAAAAATAACCTTAAAACAAACCCTATCAAGCAACAAATTAAATTCTAAAGTTCACTCCCATTCTAAGTTTCCATCTAGGCCATTACGTCCAATTAACTCTTCATGTTCTTAATCGAGTGTGAATTGAATATTTCATAACTTTGTTCTTTCTCAGATTGAGTTGACTGAACATGAGATTTCACTTTTAATACATCGATTATGGAGGAAGCTTTCGAAATTAGAATCATGGAGATTGTTTTGGACTCAGGAATGTGATTTTTATAGATTGAATCATGAGGCCTGCGACATGAAATTTTTATTTCAAAAGATACGAATTTTAGTTATGAAACTTGCAAAATGAGGGATCGAACAAAATGACAGACTTTTTATGAAGAAGAGTGGATTACACACATACGAAAGAAAAATAAAGAAACGCATTAGCGAAACAATAAAAAAACAAAAACAAAGTAGAAAAAGATTTAGAAAAACTTAGATAAATATGAAAAATTAAAAGATTACATTAATGTGATTTCTAAAAAAATCAAATATTTAATGTGATTGGACGGTAAGAAACGTGGTAAGTGTAATATTTTATACAGCCCGTGCAATACACGGGTTTTTAAAGACACAACTTTTATATTACTATGTAAATAACATTACATTTATTTCCAATTAACGTTACATGTCATTCCCTCCTTTAACCTCACAATTTTACTTATATTTTATTTTAATTTTGTTTAATAATTAATACATAAATATCACTAATCTTATCCTTGTCTTTTAATTTTATTATTATTATTATTATATGTTAAAAAGAGCTTTTAATGGTAACTAATATCTACTAATCCACATGTCGTGTTTTTATTGATGTATATGTAACTTTTTTTTAACTTTGTTACAGTTTTATTCAACATGTGCAATACATTAATTTTTTTGAAAGATATAATTCTTTATTACTTAGTATATATAATTATTATTTAATATATATAATTATATTTTTTCAACCCGTGTAACACACGGGGTTCTAACCTAGTGTCATATATAATAGGTTTAATGTCATATTATGTATAAGATATTTATAATATTATTATTATATGTGCTAATTAAACTAAATTCTTGATGAATAGTAATATAATATTTAAATATTATTACAGTTTTTAAATCAAAATATTTTGTTTTTATAATGTCTTATATAATAGGTTTAATGTCATATTATGTATAAGATATTTATAATATTATTATTATATGTGCTAACTTGAGTGGATATGATAATAACTTATAGTGTTTATTTACATTTTATTATTATAATTAATCTTAAATATGTTTTGTTTCTTTTAGAAATTTTAAAGACACGATGTTTTATAAATTAACGTCGTTTACTATTTTTCATTACCATAATAATATTGTGTAACGTTTTATAAAACTCCGAATATACTGTTGTGTCATGTTTATTTTATCTCTATTTTGATAAAAGATTTGTTCAAAATTGAACGAGTCAATTATAATTGTTTTTTTCTTTACTATGACAAACAGAATCAATATTGTTCGAACAACTTTGGTAGTTGTATAGAGTGCTTTTTTTATATCATAAGGTATAGCGAGTGTCGGTGATGAACAAAATTGATACCGTCCGACCATCGATACCCTGTCGATTTCAACCGAACATCGGTACCGATATTTGTACTTTTGAGACCTTTATCAATATTCTTATGGTTTTTTATCTGTGTAAAACATGTGTCGATATCCTTTTAGGCATATCATGACTTTATTTTTTGGGATTTATCTTACGATCTCCATACAAAGTGCCGATTACTGTATCGATACCTTATTGAATCGAATTGATACCAACCGACTTCCCGCCGCAAAGCGCGGGGGAGTAACTTTTTATATTATAAGCTATAGCGAGTGTCGGTGATGAACAAAACTGATACTGTTCGAACAACATCGGTACCATGTTGCTTTCAACCGAACATCGGTACCGGTATTTATACTTTTGAGACCTTTATCAATATTCTTTTGGTTTTTGATCGATGTAAAACATGTGTCGATATCCTTTATGCGTATCATGACTTTATTTTTGGGGGTTTATCTTTCGATCGCCATATAAAGGGTTGATTACTATACCGATATCTAAGTTAATCGAACCGATACCAACCGACTTCCCCGCTGCAACGTGCGGAGAAAGTCCACTAGTATATATATATAAAAACATAACCTAGTGAATAGTAACAACATATATTTTATATATAATTTATATGTTAATAATAAAACACAATGAAAAGTGTTTTTAATATTATAGTAACTATATATAGTTTTTTAATATATTCATTTTAATAGCGTAGAAACAAATTATTATCTATATATTAAAAACATAACCTAATGAATAGTAACAACATATATTTTATATGTTAATAATAGAACACAATGAAAAGTGCTTTTAGTATTATAATAACTATATATAGTTTTTTAATTATACTAGGTTTTTACTATCGCCGCGAACGTCTTTTGTTGTTTAGTCTGTGTTTACATGTGTTTTGAAATCACTACGAGCGCGTTGCGCACGGAACCGTTGACAAGAATAAAAAGAAAATATAGAAAAAAAAACACTAAAAGATAACCAAAAGAAAATCAACCAAAAAAGTTGTATGGTAATGATGTTGTTCGTATGAAACCAGTGGTCAGAGATGAGCAAATGATACTGGGTACCGGTACCGAATTTCATGAACCGAAAGATCTTAAGTACTAATTTGGTACGAATTTTGGCGTTCCTTGTACCAGTTCGCTACCGGTTTTTACCTTCATATACCGGTACCATAACTGGTGTTTTCGGTACCAGTACCGATTCGGTATTGGTTGGCACCGAGCTTATCCCTACTTCTGAAACTAAAAAAAGAAATCATTAAAAATTGAAGAAAATCGACAAAAAAAGTTGCATGATACCGTTGTTGTTCGTACGGTACCTGTGATTAGGGATAAGCAAATGGTACCGGGTAGCAGTACCGAATTTCCCGAACTAAAAAATTTTCAAAATCAATTCGATACCAACTTTTGGCGTTTTCTGTATCAGGATGGTGCCGATTTTTATCTTCATGTACCGATATTTTTAATACCAGTACCGGTTAACACAAACTTATCCAACTTAAAAAGTAAAGAAGATAATAAAAGTATTAAAAGCTATATATATTATTATAATATTTAAATTTAAAACACTATTCATTGGCTTTTATTTTTAATATATAATATAATATATATATATATATATATAATTCGATACCAACTTTTGGCGTTTTCTGTACCAGGATGGTGCCGATTTTTATCTTCATGTACCGATAATCGTACCGATATTTTTAATACCAGTACCGATTAACACAAACTTATCCAACTTAAAACGTAAAGAATATAATAAAAGTATTAAAAGCTATATATATTATTATAATATTTAAATTTAAAACACTATTCATTGGCTTCTATTTTTAATATATAATAATAATAATAAATATAATATAATATAATAATAATATATAATAATTCTATTTTTAATATATAATAATAATAATATATATAATAATTCATTTTTACCTAATGAATAGTAACAATATATATTTTATATGTTAATAATAGAACACAATGAAAAGTGTTTTTAATATTATAATAACTATATATAGTTTTTTAATTATATTCATTTTAATTTTAATAGCGTAGAAACAAAGTAATAATATCTTACCTAAAAGTTACACTGTTAACGTTAGCAAAGTTTAAAGAGGGTAAATATCGAAAGTCATCCTCAAACTCTAATGTGAATGTTAGGTTTAGTCCTTAAACAACCAAATCATCAAAAAATAAACCACTTAGCTAGATAGCCTAGGTTTACATATTTTTATTATATAATTTTTATGCTACCGACATCATCATACATTTGTACCCCGTTTTTTCAATAGACATCAACAAATTATAAGGGTGTCCGGAGTGGGGCGCTAAACCCTTTCGGCACCGAACTTGATCCACCGCCAACGTTTTACAGCGCCAGTGTTTACCGAATTGGGGGAGATTTTTGTTAAAGCATCACCGATTCGGTGAAGGGAGGGAAAGGGAAAGAGAGAGGGTGTATGGTCGGGTCCATTTATTCTCAACCAATCACACATTTTTTTTAAATAGTTTACCTAAACCCCAAGTGTTTAACCACCGCCAACGTTTTTTAGCATTAGGTAAATAATTGACATGACACTATATGATTGGGTGATTTGGGAGTTTACCTATTCCAAGTATTTAACCACTCCCTATACCCTAGTTCTTTCATGCAATTTTAATGCACAACTCATTGATGATCACTCTAGACTCTTATCACGATATAACCAATAATTAAATAAACTCTGGTAATTTTAAAATACTTGTCATAGTAAACTAACTAGTTTTTATTAGAATCATACGATGCAAATAGCTAAGCTTGAATATGTTCGAATTTCATTTTAACAAATAAAAAATTAACAATTACTCTTAAAATAGCTAAAGTGTAACGAGAGGTGCCAATTCTCGACATACCTCGAAATATCACAAAAATAAATTAGTTTTTGTCTTTTCATCTTTATCTTTATTATATAATAAAAGAAATCACCTTAGGGACATTTGTCATTATATTAGGGCATCTCTTTATAGATAACTATTATTTTAGTTTAATCTTTTTTAATTAATTATAAATAATCCTCCTACTAAATATTATTTAGTTTAATATCTTATGGATAATTATTATTTAGTTTAATCTTCTTCTCATTTATAATATTATTTATTTGAATTAATTATTACTTTTATATTTATCTATTTACTTCAAATTCAAACTTAATTATCTAATTTGATATTAACTATAGAACATTTTATTTAGTTTGGTATTAAATAGATTTTACGAAACTTAAAATAAAATTAACTAATATTATATATAATTTATACATTTACGGAGTTTCAAATAAAGGGTTAAATTTATTGAGACTTCGTTAACAAATTTTGCAACAAAATAATTTATTTTTATCACGAAAACCAAACTTTGTGTAAATATATTAAATATTTTTATTTTCACTATACAAAATTACAGTTACTCGGCCCATGTAATACATGAGGTTTTTTAAGATATAATTTTTTTATTATTTGATGTATAAAATTAGATTTATTCAATTCGTACAATACACGGGGTTTTTTAAGGATATATATAATTTTTTTATTATTTAGTACAGAAATTTACTTTTATTCAAACCGTATAATACACATATTTTTAAAAATGTATTTTTTTTTGTTATTTGGTATATAAAATTACATTTATTCAACCCGTGCAATAAATGAGGTTTTTAAAGATATATTGTTTTATTATTTAGTATATAAAATTTATTTATTCAACCCGTCTAATACACGCGGTTTTAAAGATATAACTTTTTTTATTTCGTATATAAAATTACATTTATTCAACCCGTACAATATTGTTCTTATAGATATATTTTTTTTATTATTTAATAAATCTATACTATATGATAAAATCTATACATATAATAAAAGAAACCAATAAATGGACACGTGTCATTCATTGAAGATGTCTACATTTGTAATTTCCTGCATTTTCATACTTATCTTATATCAATTAATTAAATAATAAATAATCAATTAATATTAAATCTTATCTTACTTTGAATATCAGATAGAATCATTCTATTTTTTCTAATAATATATTATCTTCAAATTTAAGTTATAAATTAAAGATATTTTTTAAATAATAGCACAAAACAATAATCTTAAACTTAAAAAAACAATAATATGCTCATGTAAAATTTTTTAAGTACAAATAAAATATACAAAATAACTTATTAGACATTAGATCAAACTTTAAAAGAAACACTAATTAGGAAGAGAAGCTAATAATATAATTCTATTTTTGATTTTTTAAATTTGGGTTATAATCAATTCGAATTAAACTTAACCAAGTGTGTGATTTGATTCGAATTAAACCGAACCAAATTTATGATTTTTTAAACGAATCCAATAGCATATTATTTACTATACAAAATTACATTTATTTAACCCGTGTAATACATGGTGTTTTTAAATATACAACTTTTTTATTATTTAGTATATATTCGCCCCGCTTGCGATATGCGCATATAATGTATATGTGTGGACGCTCGGAGGGCAAAAGTGAAATTGCACTAATTTTAACGTTATTTTACTAAGTTCGTAAAAATAACGTTAAAAGCCGCGGACGATTAATAATGCATCATCATCATGTTGTGGCGTTGATAACAGAAAGACAAAAGAGAACATGCACTGTCTTTGTCCCGATTGCTGAGTGTTATGTGCCTTATGTCCAAGGCTTGATGCAAAACTACTATCGAGCCGGGGTCTCACTGAAAGCAGCCTCTACATCTTACACTCCTCAAACCCTACCTTAGCTTTGTTATTGGTGGGATTTACTAAGTATGATGATGGTGATTTAGTACATATAATTAGATTTATTCAACCTGCATAATACACGAGGTTTATAAGGATATAATTTTTTTATTATTTAGTTTATAAAATTACATTTATCCAACCCGTGTAATAAACAAGGTTACAAAATTACATTTATTTAACCCGTGTAATACACAGTGTTTTTAAAGATGTAACTTTTATTATTATTTAGTATATATAATTAGATTTATTCAACCCGTACAATACACGGGTTTTTATTATTTGGTATATAAAATTATATTTATTCAGTACAATACATGAGGTTCTTAGAGATATAATTTTTATATATAAAATTACATTTGTTCAACCCGTATAATAAATAATAAATGAGTTTTTTAAAAAATAATTGTTTTAATTTAGTATATAAAATTACATATATTCAACCCGTGTAATACACGGGGTTCTAACCTAGTAAACTAATAAAGAGACACTTGTCATTATTTTAGACCATCTTTATTGTAGATAATTATTATTTAATTTAAATTATTAAAATTATAATTACATACAATGATACGATATCTTAAAGCTTTTTACATTTTAGTTAAGATAAATTTGATATCTTAATTATTTTAAAATAAAATAAAGTAATAAACAAAAACGGACTTATGATGGGCCTAGACCCTTTACATGGATATCCAAAGCTCCAAACACTAGATCTATAAACCCCATATCGATATCTAAAATATACTTTGTAAAACCATTTGTTTTAAATGTTTGATCATCATTCAACAACAAAAACATAAATACACGTTTGATAAGGTGAAGAAATTAAAATACAAGGTTAAAGTGTTAACTTTTCTTACAATACTATGCGTAATTATGCGGTTCAGAAAAAAAAAAACAACTCTTCTAATTTCTCTTTCAAATGAGGAAACCTTATCTCACTGTATAATAAAAGAAACCAATGTGGGGACACATGTCATTCATTGGAGCCATCTATTTTTTAGTTTTCTCATCTCTATCTCCTACTTAATTATAATTAATATTAATTAAAAGATAATTATAACATAAAATTTAATATAAATTTAAACAATTCGTATAGGAGATAATATAGTCTTTTGAAATATTTATCAAATTTCAAAATTATTTATCTTGAAATTAACAAAAGACGTACACTAAATATAAATTAATATAATATAATGTAAAGAGTTTAAACAATTCATATAGGAGATAATATAGTCTTTTGAAATATTTATTAGATTTCAAAATTATTTATCTTGAAATTAACAAAAGACGTACACTAAATATAAATTAATATAATGTAAAGAGTTAAATGTAATTTTAGTCCTTATGGTTTGGAGCCATTTTGTCAGTTTAGTTCAAATGTTTTCTAATACATAAGGTTTATAAAGATATAACAAGATATAACTTTTTATTGATTGGTATATAAACTTACATGTGGTTAACCCATACAATACATGAGATTCTTAAAATTGTAACTTTTTTCATTATTTAATATATAAAATTAATTTTACTCAACCCACACAATACACGGGGTTCTTAAAGATATAATTTTTTATTATTTAATATATAAAATTACATTTATTCAACTCATGTAATAAACGAGATTTTTAAAGATATATTGTTTTATTATTTGGCATATAAAATTACATTTATTCAACCCTTGTAATAAACGAGGTTTTTAAAGATATATTTTTTTTTTATTATTTGGTATATAAAATTACATTTATTCAACCCGTGTATTACACGAGGTTCTAACCTAGTATATAATAAACAAGTTTACAAAAGCAAATAGTGTATCAGTTGTTTGACATGTTTAGTTAAATGGGTTGTGTTAAGGTTGAACTATTAATTAAACATACTAACACACCGACTTATTTAATTTTACACGTCGGTCGGCTAATTGTTTAACTCACTTTTTACAACCCGCCAACCGATTGCCATGTTTACAAAATGAATATTGTTCGTCAACTAGTGTGACATGTATAGATAAATTTTAAATAAAAGGTTGTGTTCGGTTTGTAGAATTTAAAAGTGGGTGCGTATTAGGGTTTTACATTTGTGTTCTGGTTGTATATTTTATAAGTGGGTGCGTATTAGGGTTTTGAATGAATAAAAATGTTGGGACGTTTTCAAATTAAACAATTCAACCAACCAACCTGAAACACACCATTCCACCAACTCGACATGATTGACACTGACAATGGTTAAAACAACGAAACGGAATGAACCTTGATCAAGAACTTTAACTTTACTAGTTATTTAACCATATATGTTTCTATCTTTTACTACATGTGATTATCTTTATCACTACATATGATCAATTATATAATTTTTTATGGTTTCTGTAGGGTGCAAAACGTATTATTCGTGTTAACCCGCCAAACACAACACGCCACGACATGGTTAACACATGTATCAAACACACACCATATCCGTTTAACTAAAAATGTCAGTTAACCAAACACAAACAAGGACTAGTTAATAAATGGGTTACACGAACAACTCGTGTAACTTGTTTCAGGAACAATGAGACGATAAGAATCTAAGAGAGAGGGACGATGAATAAAGATGCAAAACTTAGAATCTTATAGATAGAATATGATGATATAAATATATATATTAATTTACTCTAAAAATATGAAAAAACATAAACATGTTTAAGCGTCTAATAAAAGAGTAGTTGTCAGACACAATTTTAACCATGTCATACCATGTCGACTTTTTTATGACCCGAGCCTCATTTAACTCAAATCCAAACTTGTTTAACTTTACGTAACATATCGTATTAGCTACGCGTTAAAAATTGTCTACCCTCCTTCTCTACTTTAAACTTATTCCATACTAAACACACAATATATATTCCTACAAGCTAATCTCAACAAGATATTTTTCAATTGCATTTAGTTCTTCAATTATTCATAACTCTCACAAAAATCATTAACCTTCAACCACTCGCCCAAACATGTTGACATATTATTAAAAGTATTCAATACATTAATTACATTATGACTTACTTGAAAGTTGAAACTGACACATACATAAAAGCAAGGACTAAAACCACACACCATCCAATACTTCAAGGACACTTTATAAACATTTTTAAAACCGATTATTAATAATATAACTTCACTCGTTATGCACCCCCACTCCGACCACTCGCCACCTCCATAACCACCATCTCCGCCGGACTCACTCTCTCTCTCTCTCTCATCCCTTTCTCTCTCTAAAACCCACAAACCAGACACACATACACATATTCATCCATCAGCCATACACTCGTTAGAACCTCAGAGTTTTAGTGACAGTGGGTCCCATCTGTTGTCGGTAAATTTCACCTTTATATTTCTTTTGCCGGAAAAGGTCCCATGATTGATTTTATTTTTTAAAGATTCATGTGTCTAATTGTTGATTCTGTAGGTTTATGTTGGTAATTGAGCTCTCAACATTGTAGGGTTTTTAAATTTGAAAAATTTATTTCATGTTTGGCTCAGTTTTTTTTTTTTAATTTATTTTTTAATTACGCAGTAGAAGAATCAATCAAGAATGAGTTCTCAGATCCTGCGGAATATGTTTCAGGTTAGTAATATCTGGATTTGGTTTTAATATATTTTTTTAAATTTTTATATAAACCTGTACCTTGTTCTGAAACTGTTTTTTTTTTTTTTTAGATCTTACTATGCCCTCAAGTAGTTACATAAACTGTTTTATTGTGTGTGTGTGTGTGTTTTTATTTTTTTTATTTTATGCCCTCAAGTAGCTACACAAGAGATTAACTGTATCAATATAATCCAACTGTAAAGATGAGAGAATTGAAATTTTATCTTCTGGTCACAATCTTTATAATTTGTTAACATATGAAAAGATTAATCTTGAAGTTGGAAAGTGATAGATGAGTGATAATAAATCTTGCTAAAACACTGTTTCAGTTGGCTGTTATGAGTTAGCTTTCAGACTATTGAAATTGGATTAAACTGACAATGATATGATTTGAGGTGAACAAAGAGGGACATGAACATGAGTGATAATCAATCTTGCAAGAACACTTTTTTTTTTCCTGTTTGCCATTATGATTGTTTATGAGACATGGGTTAGCTTTCAGATCCCTCAAATAGGATTAATTTGAGATAGGTTTGAGTTGAGGTGAAGAAAGAGGGATGTTAACTTAAAAGCAACTCAACTTCCCATAGATACACTTAGTTTTCCATAACATGTTGAAGTGAAATTCAATTCAATACTGTACACATTTAAGACCGTGGGGTATGGTGGGGCGGGGGTTTGGGGCATGGGTTGACACGTGGCTTGGGGGGGCTTCGCTGGGCTGACCCACATTGAAGACGGTATAAACTACTAGAATACCATGACCGCAATCAAGCATATAACTTTTTGGGAAAATCAACAAAATGGACATTGACCAGTCAACTTTACCACAATGAACTTCGATCGCGTCTTTTGTAGACGTGATCCCTGATTATTTTTGCGTCTAAAGTAGAGTTTGCGTCTGAGACTCAGAGTTTGTGTATGAGATTGTGCCATGGGTTTCCGCGCCTACGTATTTTTCTTTTCCACAACGATTTTTAAACGAGCATAACTTTTTTCATACGATGGTATATATATTTTTTTTTATGGAAATACATCAAATTAATGATAATAAAATTCTCTTTAATTTGGTGTACTTACTAACAAAATATTAACGTATGAAAAAGTTATGCTCGTTTAAAAATCGTGATGGAAAAGTAAAAAAATAAACCGAAGGATGATGACATGTGTCAAGTTTCTATTGGCTGAAGAGTATGAGTCTTTGCCATACGCAAAGATCAGGGATTGCGTCTACCCCAGACGCAATCCATGTTCATTTTGGTAAAGGGGGTGAGTCAATGTTTAATTTCGTGATTTTCCCTAATTTATTTTTTGTGTTTTGTATTATATTGCACATAATCCAATTAGCAAGAGTTGCTCTTATGAGTTGCGAAAGAGTTTCTTTTTACTCTTTCCATTTGACTAATCTATAGGCGAACGAGTCAAAATTCACAAATAATAAATAACAATAATTAACTTGGTCTCTACATATTTTCGAATCGTTATCTTAACAGGGCCCGCAGGGCAGAGGTGGGGAAGCTGAGCTGGAATGTTTTTACATGAGATCTCATGGAAGAAAAGTGGCTAGAATTCACATGCACGATTGGCTCATATTGATCCTACTTGTCATCATCGAAATTGGTTTAAACGTCATACACCCGTTCTACCGCTTTGTTGGCAAGGATATGATGACGGATCTTAAATATCCAATGAAGGACAACACCGTTCCCTTGTGGGCTGTACCAGTGAGTTTTTATTTTTATTTTAGTTTCTTTATAGTTTAAATCAGATGGAATTGCTATTGTTAATGAATATTGATTTACAGGTGTACGCTGTGTTGTTGCCAATTTTGGTTTTTCTTTTCATCTATTTCAAGAGGAGAGACATATATGATCTGCACCATGCAATTTTAGGTTAATTTGTTTATTTTATATTAAATTTGGACTTGAATATATAATATACAGAACATTATTTGAGTTACTTTGTACTTTTTTTAATGTTTTGCACTTTGCAGGTCTCTTATTTTCCATACTTATAACGGGCGTTCTGACAGATGCTATAAAAGATGCCACTGGACGACCTAGACCAGATTTCTTTTGGCGTTGCTTTCCTGATGGAATCGATGTATGTTAAACTTGGTTTCATTTCTTTTGAATTAACTGCCATTTTTAAAGTGAAAGATGATAGTTAACAATTAACATAATCGATCTTATTATGATGTTGCAGAGTTATGATCGATGGGGAAATGTTATTTGTCATGGTAACGAAAGTGATATAAGAGAAGGTCATAAAAGCTTCCCAAGCGGCCATTCTTCATGTAAGATTTTACCTTTTATTATTTTTTTCTTAACAATATTGTTTTCTACACTCATTGTAAAAGAAATATATATGTTTTTACTTTTTATTGGGTAAATTAGTTAATTATATTGAAAGTTTAGAATATTTTGTAGGGTCATTTGCGGGCCTAGGGTTTTTGGCACTGTACTTAGCTGGAAAAATCAAAGCGTTTGACCGTCGTGGCCATGTGGCAAAACTATGCATCGTTTTCCTTCCGCTTTTAATGGCGTCTCTTGTAGCTGTTTCTCGCGTGGATGACTATTGGCACCATTGGCAAGATGTATTTGCCGGTGGTCTCTTAGGTTTGTTTTCGATATGTTGACTTTATGAATGGGTCGATTCATGTCATGTTTTCCTTGAATGGGCCAAGTAAAAGTAATTAACTAACAAGAAACGGGTCAGACAGGTTGAGATTCTTTCGACCCGTATATCTACCACTTGGGATGTCAATCGTGTCTGGTTTATGAGTTGGCGACTTGGCGGGTTGACGGGTTGGTGGGTTGAAATGTTCAACCCGAACCCGGCCCATATTATTATACGGGTCAAAGATTTCAACCCTAAACCACACATATATAAATTCGGGTCAGCCCGAACATGTTTAACCCGTATTTTTAAATGAGTCATACAGGTTGACGATTTATAAGTGAGTTTTTGGGTTTTAAGCGGGTTATCGATAACATGTTTAATTGTGACTATGGGTGTGACAAGTAAATAATATAATGTGTCAAAACTAAACTAACCATGTAAAATAGAAACGGAAAAAACAAAAACAAAAATATAATAGTTTTTTTTTTCCTATATAGTTCAAACGGGTTAACGGGTCCATTTTTATACGGGTCAACCTGAACCCGACCCAAACCTGTTTTTTTCGTGTCGGGTTCGGGTCATATCAAGAATTGCCGCCCCTATGTACCACCACTATGCTTGCTTATGTGCTTATAAATCGTTCTTTACAGGTCTCACCATTGCCACATTTTGCTATCTACAGTTTTTTCCAGCCCCGTATCACACTGAAGGTAGTTTGTTCACTTGTTAAAATTTGTATAACCTGTGGGACCCGAATGTACATCAAGTAACATTACTTGTTGGCTTATTTCAGGCTGGGGTCCGTATGCGTATTTCCGGGCTGTTGAAGAGACGCGTTCTACTAGAAGGGTAGATCGTCCGGTTAATGAAATCGGGCTGGGGATTGCAGATACTAACCAACAATTCAGGCAGGACCGACCCGGGGCTGGGCTGGATTCTTCTTCTCCAGATTACCATTCTTATTCGTTGGAGAGTGATGTAGAATCTGGAAAAGTGTGATCTTTGAATGAAAATGATAAAGCGTTTAGAGAAAAGAAAAACCTGAAGGAGTGGTACATATTGTTGTTGATCATGGATGTATGTTTATACTTTGTTGTTTTTTTCTTCTTCAAGTTTTCATGAAATATGTTGATCCTTTTAAATAGGGGTGTAAACGAGCTGGGCCGAGCCCGACTAGGCTCGTCATGTTTTTATGGAGCTCAAACTCGGCTCAGTTTGAGTCTACTTATCGAGCTCGAGCTACTTTGAGAACAATCTCAAACAAGCTAAAATCTCGGCTCGAGCTTGCTTTGATATCACTTAAACGAGCCAAAGCTTGGCTCGAGCTCGGCTCACCAATGTTATTAGTTTAAATCATGAGCCAGTTGAAACCGACTTGGGCTCTTTAGGATTGGGTTATAATCATCATTATCATTATAATATATAAAAAAAAACTAAAATTTTGTTTGGGCTCGTTTAGGCTCGCTAGCCTAACCTGGCTTTGTCGTTCAGGCTTGAGCTCGGACTCGGGCTCGATAACTAATAGAGCTGTAATTCAGGGCTTGAGCTCGTTAAGGCTTGGCTCGTTCGAGCTTTTAACCGAGCCGATCCCGAGTAGCTCTCGAGCCTGTGGAATTGTTTACACCCCTACTTTTAATCCAATGATCTCCTGAAAACAAACGACCATCAGTGGTTAACGATGGTCTAAACCTGGTTGATGCAGCACCAATCCCAAGTCCTAAAGAATCTGGAATACAGTTAGTTAGTTCCACTGTTTTTAGAACTGGAGTTGGGCGACCGGTTTGATTGGGAACTGACCATATAGCCGGTCCGGTTGAGTATTTTTGAACTGCCTCCATTTGAACAGGGGTGGTTGGGCGGGATTTTCGATTTTGTTTTCTTTGTTAAAGTCCTAGTTGCTGATTCATTACTACATTAGACCCCATGTTTTGTTTAATGCACCTTCATATCTTGTTAACATTATAAATCTACATGACTACGCTAAACGATAAAGTTGTTATATGTTTTGTTTTGAATGAGTTTTATATGTATGTTTAGCTTTAAAGTTATTTATTATGACGTTTTTAAACATACTGTTGTTGACTGATAATGCAGAACGTTTTATGAGTAATTTGGTTAATTGAGCACTTGTTTTAAGCTACAATTTGAAAGCCACAGCAATATCTACAATGGGCTTCACCACCATGCCATATCACCCTGGTGGCGCCCCAAACACCATGCCGAGCTTGTGAAAACTGGCTGCCAAAGGAGTCTTGTTACCCGGTTAACGAGCGTGAGAAGGGGAAGTGACCGTTAGTGAGTTCTGGGTCCACTATCCGATCGGGTACACCCCCGCCACCCCCACGGATAACGGCTCCAGGTTTCATTTTCAGGGACCGAAGAGAGGATGTGTATCTTTGCTTGGAAAACAATGTGTGCATCCGACGGACCCCCCATCCACCCTAATTTTAAGTTCCTAAGACCCTCCGTAGTGGGGCGCCACCACACGGCAAAAAGAGGGCATAGCGCCCCATAGCGCCGCCGCACACCACTACGGCCGGCGTTATGGGGTAATTTTTCCCCCTCCCGCGATGTATATCACGGCGTGACCATTCTTTCCCCACTCACACACATATACATACATATATATAAAGCCTCATACATATATAATCCCACTACACACTCAAGTTATATAAAGCCTCTCTCTTACACAATCCGTCACTTGTCGCATAACGCCCCACAAAGGGCTTTATGACTACACGTGGCCTAAGAGCTACCATAAATATTGTTGTTAATATTACCCATATATTAATATGCTTTAAACACTATGCTCTATAAATTTATATAACTATTATTATTATTTTTATTATGATTATTATTATATGTTTTTTTAACTTATTTTTAGAACTAAATACAAGGTAATGGGCTTGGGTTATGAACTTATAATCTATAATCTGATGATCAAGTCGATTCTATGATTATAAGTTCATTTCATACCGGACTAGACCGGAATAGGGTTATATACATTCTCATTGTGAGAATGGGTCATTTGAACGTATTTAAATAGATACTATGTGGATCCCTACCTCGTTACATTCCATTTAGGATTAAGAATAGGCGTAATCGAACCCGCTTTTTACATATCTCTCGTTATTTGGGACCTTATTCATCTCTTTGGGCTTCTATTGAATCGAGAAATAGGTTTGATTGTCCATCTTTTTGATATATTGGATATCTACAGGGGCGGCTTTGATGGTGTGCAGTGAGGACCTCCGCACAAGGCCCGTAATTTAAAGGGGCACGCGATTTAAAAAAAAAATCCAATATATATGTTATTTTTTTAAATAGTAAAAACATACCAATTCCAATATAGGCCTATTTACAAATAATTTTTTATGGTTTAGAATTTAGCCAACTTGTATTAGGTTTATTGAGCCTAATACTAATTAGATTTTTTTTAAATAATAATAGAACATTAAGGAAGGACACATTTTTCAAGCTCGAACATGGTATGTGAATTCTCAGAGACGCATCTGGATATCTATATAAGACATTCTCCGGATAATTCAAATCGAAGCAATTGGATGTCCAATTCGAATGTCCAATTCGGGCCTATATGACATGACCGATAAATAGAAATGCTCCAACATATCATATTCATGTATTACGATTCACTTTCAAGATGCCTGGTGGTGAAATGGTAGACACGCGAGACTCAAAATCACTTGCTAGGTCTCCATGTTTATCTAAATTACGTATACGATTACAGGTCTACCATAACGCACGGGTATTGTCCTCATCACTTGGTTATTATTTAGACCAAACAAAATCAGTAAAATAAAACTCAACCCGGCCCCAAACGCACCCCACCCACCTGATTCTTCTTGAGCCTCTCTACACAGAATGGAGGATCGCACCGGTGAACTAATTCGGGTATTGGGTCGTGTTGAGTTGGGTACTTCGGGTAGCAATGTAAGACCAAGAGATGAATTGAACTTCAAATGCTCAAATTCACTATGAATTGCTTACCAACAATTGCCCACCTTCAATTTTTTCCTCCCCAATTCAGGTAAGTTCTTATCCTTCATTCGAGGTTATACAACTTTTTTTATAGTAAATATATTCTAATAATAATAAGAATAATGGCTATATTTTGTATATAATTGTTACTAGGTTAGAATCTGTGTATTACACTAGTTGGTTAAAAAATGTGATGTTAGTAGGAGATATGGGGGAAAATTCAAGTCCCAATTGATACTCAAACGATCATAAAATTATGGCTAACTCCCAGAATATTATTAGATCATGAGAACTACACATACTTGATTACAAATCCCTACCTAATACACACGGTATATATAGCCAAGGGTTGTTTGGCAACTTCCTTTGAATGGTTAAGTGCTGAACCAATAAAAGGTTTGAGCCAGTAAGAGGTCTGAACCATTAAGAGCTAGTATAATGCTTAACCGTTCAGAGGCAAATGTCTGTATAATGCTTAACCATTCAGAGGCAAATGTTTGAACCATTCAGACATCTGCTCGCGAAATAAACAGTCTGAACCATTAAGTACTGAACCAGTAAAAGTCTGAACCATTAAGAGCTAAACAAACAGCTCCAAACCTAACACGTTAGACTATAACTAGGATTGTTCACATAGTTATCCTAAAGACATTCAAACCTAACTCGTTTAGGATACTAGATAATTATCTAATCAACTAACTAGGACATGATAATTACACCTAATTATTAAATCATAATTGCATTTAATAATCTATAATTATCCACTCCTTAAAACCTTCCTTGAGCCTTGCACGCCAAGCCGGCTTTATTGTTCGTAATTCCCAACAAAAATAAAAGTTGAGGATGCACCAGAAAGTGACACGTGTCCTTTATTATGTATAGAAGATATAAGATTTGGGATGAGCACATGAGGTGATTAGATAATCTCAACTGTAGGGAGTTAAATGAAATGAGCAAAAATAGTTAAGCAATTATACTATATGCTAATTGACAATTATTAGCCTGGTTTATAAAGCTAATAGTCATTTCTATCAGGATAGTTCTAAAGATAAAATAAACTGTATTGGTCTAACTATCAATCTAAATGTGAATATCATGATGCATTACAACTCCCAAACAGAGATTAATATTCTTACTTGTTAACCAAATTGTTCGAAAATAAATTGTTTATTTAACCGATAAATTGTTTATTTGATAAAAAAAAAGAGGGTGAGATTTCTTGTTTCAGTGAACAGAGAGAAGAGGTGAATTTAATGAATGATGGATGTTTTGGTAGGCTTGTGGATCAAGCAGAAGGGGCGGGCTTGGTAGGGTTTTTATATTTAAGTGGGTTCATAGTTATATAGGGTTATAAGGACCAAATTGCCCTCACTTGAAAGTCACATGGCTTGAGTGAACGCTAAAAACTAACCGTCGTTAAATGACGAAAATTGTTACAAAAAGTAAACATAAAGGATGGAAAGTGTGCTTTTTGAACATAAAGGCTGAAACCTGCAACTTCATATAAACGTAAGGACGTTTTCTGTAATTTTGTCTATTATCTATAATTATATTATCATTATCGTTAGTTATAAGTTTTTTAATGTAATTATATTTTTCCGACGTTTGCATAGTTACTGTTGGAATATATTTAATCAAGAAATCTCGTTAAATTTAGTATACTTAGAAAGTCAAATATAAAAGCCAACTGTGCAGAATTGAAACTTAATAAACAAGTAATTCGGTTGGTAGTTAGGTAGTTATAAACTGTTATTTAATCGCCATTATGTAAGGGTATAAATACCCAGACCAATCTCATTTGTATGTGTACGATACATATTATATTATTGTGTGTTTGTGTGTGTATTCTGTGTATCTTCCCTGTGGTTATTGTTCGAGTCCCTGCACAGAATCTGTGCATACTCACTGATGTTCCTCCATGTTCGTGAATGATAATCGATCCCCTGTCCGACAGTTACCACTACTATTACTACTATAATGTTACAACTACAATTGCTATCTAATAAACACTCATGGTCTAACGATTAAGTTCTTCCCTTAATGTTTTTTTTATACATTCTATAGGTTTTTTGCTTCCCCTACCCAAAATATAGCTATAAATAAAGTTTTTTTATGATTTTACCTACATGTACAAGCCAAAAAACCAAAGGTACAACAGTTTTCTGCATAAAAACACCCTAGGTACAAGAGGTGTGCGCCTCAGCCTAAAAAAACCCAGAAAATGCGCTTTTTCTGCGCTATCTGTTTTCAGCGCCACTCGGGTGACATAAGGTGCTGAGGCCTGCACCTAGGCGCGCCTCAGGTGCGCTTTTTAAAACCTAGATTAAGATAAATAGTCACTGTGATGCTTAGAAAGTTATTATTGTTCACCGCCAGGCAGCTATGGGGCTAAGCTAGCTTGCGGAGTTGCAATACTCCGGCGGATGGGAGGTCCGTGCAACTACCCCCCCCCCCCCCCCCCCCCCCCCCCCCCTAGAAAGTTATTATTGCAGTTAATGGAAAAAAATATCAGTTTGTTATAATTGGCATCATATCTTTAGTATGACATTGTGTTTGTTTAACATAGACCATTACTGCATGTTTGTTTAAAATTGACTTGCTGCATAAATGTCCAGAATCTAGGTTCACACGTTGGTCCTGAATTCATATTTAATTGAAGTTGATTGAATAATTAAGGTCTCAATCTTATGGGTAAGTAACTAGTAGTTTATGCAACTTGTTACGTGTATGTTTAATGTTTATGCGTAACATAAATGTTTGCGTTTATATGGATTATTTTGTAAGTCACAGTCTCACAGATTTATAGCAGATGTGATCACATATTTTAATCGTTTTAGCATTTCCATTCTAGTTTTTTGCACCATAATTATTTAGTGTACCGTTTTGTGAAGGTATGGATGATGCTGAAATGTATGATTCACTCATGGTTATGGTTATCATTTTGCACTGGTTGGTTTTACGATGTATGCTTTTTTGAATCTCGGTTAACCCGAACCCAAAAATAATAATTAGATAAACTTCTATAATATATTTTACTAGAAATCAATCGGTTACGTTTATGTTCAATCATATCATATTACATCATAATATACAATCAAATCACATCCGCTAACGTGTTTTGTTCCGTTATATTACATTATAATATACAATCAAATCACATCCGCTAACGTGTTTTGTTCCGTTACCACTCGGATCCAATCAAAACGAATCGGGTTAAAAACGATTATATAATCAAAACACAACAACTTCCTCACCACAAACCCTAAATTCTACCAAAAAATTCCTACATTTCAATCACATTTCATCCTTCACACAAATTAACCACTCTAACATGGACCAATCGACTCCGTTTAACGGCCGTCTCGTATTGACTCCAACTCACGATCACATGGCCGATAAGTACGACGATCTTGATACAGAGTTTGAACCTCAGCTTTTCAGTTCTCTAGAGCGACATTTGCCACGGCATCTTCTAGATGCTTCCAGAGACACGAAGCATGAGCGCATGCAGCAAATTCTACGTCGTTATTCGACCAAAGAAGAATGTCATCAAGTGAGAATATCCATCCTTCATCCATTAGTTTATAAATTTTATGATTCGATTGCATATCACACACGAATTATGTAATCTGTGCTTAAATTCTTGAATTACTGAAATTGATTAGATTCTGGAATGTTAAAATGCATCTAGATTGATAATCAATCACCTTCTAATTTTGCAGTAAACATGACTTCTGATTGATCAGTTTCAATCTGGTCTTTTAATGGTAAATTAATAACAGTCTTCAAGTTAGTTGTGAATATAGAGTTAACAAATGTGCTTTAATCTTAAATTGTTTAATCTTGATTATCTTTACTGTTTTCAGTTAATTATTTTAATCATAATTATTAGCTAGTGTTGACTTGATTGACTTTGTTAGTTAGCTAGTTAGTTTGTTAGATTATGTATCTCGTTGTAATCACTCCTTTTTGTAATTAATCAAATCATAGTGAACGTTTACTCTCTCTCTACTTTCTCTCTCTAAACACACTACTAATTTTTATAATTCTTTTTTGCTTCAATTTCAACAGCGGCAGGTGCTCGAAAAATACAGGCAAAAAATTGCATCCGATTATCTGGTAAAATTCAACGGTTTACACAAGTGTATTATGCGTCCCTATGCATATAAATGTCAGTATATAATTTGATTTGATTTTTTTCGTATAATTTTTTCAGCCTATATTCAGAGAACCATATACGTTGAATCCTAAAATATTCTTCCAGCCGACATTTTTAGAGGCCTTCAAAGCCAAGGGAAAGAATCTCGTAACAAGTATTAGAAGCATAATGTCTGAACCCGTACCGGGAGTCTATACATTTAACATGCTGAATCTGAATTTCTGTCAAAAGTTAATACACGAGGTTGTAAATTATTAACCAAATTGCAATGTTTTCAGAACCGGACCAGACGTCGAACCGGTCTCCTTACCGGTTCAATGGTTTGACCGGTCGGACCGGACATAAGAACCGGAAGGTGTCATAAATATTATAATATTTAGAGTTAATTGCCCGGATGGTCCCTGTGGTTTCATGTTTTTTCACGTTTAGTCCCCACATTTTGAAAATAGCAGCTATGCTCCCTATGGTTTGTCATTTTGTACTCGGATAGTCCCCTGACATTTACTCTGGGGACTATCCGAGTAACAAAATGACAAACCATAGGGAGCATATCTGCTATTTCCAAACTAACTGACATCTACTCAGGGACTATCCGAGTAACAAAATAACAAACCATAGGGAGCATACCTGCTATTTTCAAAAGGTGGGGACTAAACGTGAAAAAACGTGAAACCACAGGGACCATCCGGGAAATTAACTCTAATATTTAATAGGGTTAAATCTGAAAAAATATACAAAAAAAATCCGGTCCAACCCTTCTAAAAACCGGTTCGACCGGCCGGTCCGGGTCTGAAAACACTGCCAAATTGTGATCAGGAACTTTTGATTATATGTTTTTTAATAAAACTGTGATTGCTTAGGTGAAACATTTCGAAGCGTGGGCCCGCAACACGGACTCTAGCATCTTGCGCCCGAATACAGGGAATGAAGACGGTGTTTCTCTTGATGACATTGGCATGAAAGCCACACTTGATAAGCTGATGGAAGATCACATAAGCCTTATTTCAAGAGGTAATTTTTATTATAAAAAGTTACCTGAGGTTTGGCTATTTTTGCGACTTTCGTCCATAGGTTTGTTTTTCAGCATCTAGATCCTAAAGGTTTGAAATCTTGCCATTTTCATCCAACCCGTTAACTTCATCCATTTTTAACGTTAAGTCAGGTGTATTTTCGTCTTTCTAGACATTTTTTTGTAATGATTAAAGGGTTTGGGTGGGGAGAAAGTCAACAGAGGTGGATCTTTATTTCTTGTAGTGTTTTTTATTTTAATAAAAAATGTGTCAAAAGACAGAAATGCCCCTCATTTAACGGAGAAAAATGGACGAAGTTAACGAGTTGGATAATATGACAAGATTTCAAACCTTTTGATTCCAGATAAGGAAAAACAAACCTTGGACGAAAGTCGCAAAAGTGGCCAAACCTCAGGGACGAAAATGACATTTTACTAAAAAACTTATATGACCACATGTTTTCTTACACCGTATTTGTGTAGTTTTGTTTCCTGATGTTGGAGGATGTTCTCTTGATTCCCGTCATGGGTATGTACTTCAATATGGAAAGGATAAAACTATTAAAGAGGGTATGTGATTGTTTCATCTATCAAAGTTCTTAGACTCCAATTTATTTGTTTTTGAACGCTTATATGTTAATATATCATCATTTTCAGACTTGCATGTGGATGACTCAGAAGTAACCTTACATGTATGTTTGGGCAATCAATTTGCTGGTGGGGAGTTGGTTTTCGGAGGTCAACGGTGTAAGGATCATGTGAATGGTGGAACACATATTGAGAAGGTACATACGTGTATATATGTATAGTGAAAGTGTAAAATACAATATTCCTTAACGTACGAGCGTACGAGATGAAATTACGCACGTTATAAAACTCAAAAACCCTAATCACGCATGTTGAAAAACAAATAATCATGCATGTTGAAGAATCATAACCATGCATAACCATGCGTGATTATGTTTTTTTCAACATGCGTGATTAGGGTTTTGAGTTTTATGACGTGCGTATCATCTCGTATGCTCGTACGTTAAGGAATATTGTACGTTAACCTCCCCCATATGTATATACGGATATTTTTTTCCGTTGTTTCTAATTTGTTAAATGAATCTTTTCATTTCCCTTTGTATACGTTGACAGGAATTCGACTATCTCTTACCTGTCGGTGGACAAGCAATTATTCACCGTGGTTGCCGACGATATGGTGTGAAACCCACCAAATTCGGACATAGATATAACTTTTTGATGTGGTTCAAAAGGTTTGTGATTATCTGATTTTCGATTGTTGTAATTGTAATGCTTCCTAATCTTACTTTTTAAATTCTTTTTGCAGTTCTGTATTTAGAGAGCTGCAAGCACATGATAAAGGATTTAAAGACTTTTGTGATGAATGTCAAAGCCAGAAGAGTGCAAGGCGTAATGAGTGGGTGGCTGCGAAGAAAAAGGTAATATCGTGTTTGCTTGCGTGTCGCCTTATGGAAGTTTCTCGAAACTAATTGTTTCTGTTTGATGTTATCAGGAGTTGGGCATGTAGGTTGAGGAGATGCTGCTTCTTGAATCTTTATCAAAAGATTATTATGAATCTTGTTTGTTTTCACCATGTTGTTTTTATGGTTCTAATGTTGTCTGTTATTATGATGGAATGTTGTTGTTAGAACATTGAATGTTTGCTTTTTGTGATTTTCTTTATGATGGAATGTTGTTTGTTGGCAAGTAAAACCGGTTTTTTCAGTGCTTTTTTTGTTCTCGTTTCTAAGACATGTTTTAGACTTTGTTGTAGGTTAACGCCACCATGCCAAAGTAGTATTGGGGGCGTTAAATACCACCCCCTTAAGTTATTTTCTTACACTTTTTTACAAACTAAAACAAAGTTCTTACATTTTTTTACAAACCAAAACAAAGTTATTTGACACGATTACAATTAAAGTAAAAGATTTTGATTAAAGTAAAATGCCTATATAGACTATGCAAAATAAGATTTGCCTGACCTGGCTAGCCCAAAAGAACTAATTCAATTTTAGGTGAAGTCTTATGAGGATTCAATGGCTTGAGGTAAAAGTTCATTTTTTTTTAATGGTAACTTTCTTTTTGAGTGACCTAATGTCACACCGCCTAAACGGCGGCCCTAGCCAAGATCTGCCCAGACTACGTTGTCTTAACCGGGCCCGCGCTGGGTTGGTCAGACTTGGTTACGGCGTTCCTCCGGAAACCGTACTGCTTCCACACGAGAAGCCTCGCTGAAATAACAGTCGGATGACACAATTATGATTAATATCATTAAAGAACAATTATGATGACAGAGACATGGTTGTTAAAAACAAAACTCATATTTTATTCTCATAAATATATTTTTTTAATTGAATCATGTACTACCAACTAGGGCTGACAATTCTGATCTGTTTAATACACGATTAAACTTGTTTAATAAATATTTTTTAAATAGTTAAAATTAGGAGACTAGGCTCTATCATTTCTCCTTCTTAATACATAAAACATGCAACTGTATCATACGCAAGAGATATAAAATAGTTAAACGAGTCGTATTCATGTTTAATATTTGTGTTAATCGTGTCGTTTTTGACATGTTTAACACGATTAAACCTGTTTTTACCAGTAAACCATTCTTATTCTTAATATTAGAAAAAATAAATAAAAGAAAGTGTTAGCATCATCGTGAAAACCCTAGCAGCAGCTGCTGCAACCAACGCTTTTGAAGAAAGCCGTAACCCCTCTTCTCCTCTGAATTCCGGCCGCCGCTCAGCCACCGTCACCGGTATTCCATACTTTTTTCCGGCCACCGATATCAACACACAGAAGAGGTATTCCGTTATGTTACATGATTATCAATTTTTTTAATTTGCTTACACAAGTTTGCTTATTTACTGTAACTGTAAACCCTAACCGTCTCAATCTTAATTTAGAATTAGAAATTGATTTTATTTGAATTATATTTTCGAATTGATCACTGTTATATTGCAACCTCTGCCCTAGTTTACAGTTACACAACCATAAACATAAACCCTAAGCTATCTGATTAACAGCATTGAAAGAATGGGGATGAAGCTGTTTGGGGATGAAGGCGGCGAATCAGGCGACATATCGAAAATTGAAATCAACCAAGAGTTCGCGCGGCGATTCGAGCACAACAAGAAGCGCGAAGACTTGCAGCGGTACGAGGAGCTCAAGAAGAAAGGCGTAATCGATGACAGCGAAGAAGACGACGAGTCGTCTGATGACGATGAGGAAATTGTTAATTATTCAACTAAGCAGGATTTGAAGTTTTTCGATGCGTTGATAAAGGTTAGGAATAAGGATCCTTTGCTTAAAAGTAACGAAGCGAAGTTGTTTGATTCGGATAACGAAGAAGACGACGATGATGATGAGGGTGGGGATGGTAAAAAGGAAAAGGAGAAGAAGAAGAAACCGATGTTTTTGAAAGACGTGAATGCGAAGCACTTGATTGGGAACGGGCCGGAGTTTGACGACGAAGATGACGAACGCGACAATAAAAACCGGAAAAAGAGTTATTTCGAAGAGCAGGAGGAAGTGCGGAAGGAGTTTTTGGATGCGGTTGCTGACGAAGAAGATGACGATGGTGAACTGTTGAAGGTGAAAAACGATAACACTGGTGGTGATGAAGGCGAAGATGAGGATGATCGCGAGTTTGAAAAGAAGTTGGATGAGTATTTTAAAGAAGACGATAAACTAGATGAAAACGAGAAGTTTTTGAAGGATTATTTTAGGAAAAAGATGTGGTTGGATAAAGATAGCGGTAAAAGTAAAGGGTTCGATATTGAAATAGACGTTTCGGAAGACGAGGAAGAGTTAGTGAAGCAAGAAGATTACGAACGAGAGTTTAATTTTAGATACGAAGAAAATGCCGGGGATAGAGTAATGGGGCATTCACGAAAAGTTGACGGTTCGGTGAGGAAGAAGGAAAGCTCGAGAAAAATACAGAGAATGAATAAAAAAGAGAGAATGGCACAAGCAGAGTTAGAGAGGAATGAAGAATTGAAGCGTTTGAAAAACTTAAAAAAGAAGGAAATGAATGAAAAACTTAGAAAGATTAGAGAAATAGCAGGGTTCGGTGAAAACGACGATTGTTTGTTAGACGAACATGATCTTGAAGAGGAGTTTGATCCAGACGAATACGATAGAAAAATGAAAAATACTTTTGGTGATAACTTTTATGAAGCGGATGATGTGGACCCCGGTTTTGGTAGTGATGAAGAACATGGTGAGTTGGAAAAACCGGACTTCGATAAAGAAGATGATTTGCTCGGGCTTCCAAAAGGATGGGATGATGAACACGGGTCAGGTGATGGGTTCTTGGCTTTTAGAGAAAAAATCTTGAAGAAAAAGGTTAAAAATGAGGGAAATGAAGAACAAAATGAAGAACAATTACAAGACGAAGAAGGAAAAAGAAAAAGATCTAAGTTAGAGGAAGAGTTAATTAAAAAATCGTTGGAAGAGATGTATAAATTGGAATGTGAGGGTACAATCGGGGATTTAAAGACAAGGTTTAGATACAAGTCGGTTGATAAAAACACTTACGGTTTAAAACCGAAGGAGATTCTGTTAGTGGACGAGAAGGAGCTAAATCAGATAGTTCCGTTAAAGAAGTTGGCTACGTATAGGGAAGATGAGTTTGTTGTTCCCCGTCATAAGTTGAAAGAGCAAAAGCAGAAGATTAAATCTCTTCTTCGAGGCGAGTCGTCTGATGGTCACGGTCACTCCGATGGCGGCAAGAAGCGGAAGCATGATGTTGGTCAAACGGAACCTGAAAAGTCAAAGTCGGATGCGGAAAATGAAGAGCAGAAAGAAAATGAAGAGCAGAAAGAATTATCCAGGAAACAACGACGAAAGATGCGATTAAAGGAATTTAAGATATCGGATAAAAGGCGAATGGCGTATGAAGGAAGTACAGCTAAAAGCAATAAAAAGAAGAAACACAAATCCAAAGATGCAGTATAAAAGGTACTCTTTATTAATCATCACCTATTTGCTGTAATTTTTATACAAGTTTCAGGCTATGAAGAAATACTTCGGAGATTTTTTATACATTGTGTTATATTTGTGTGATGCTGCAGCTTCGAGTTTTGGCCGAGCTCTACCGGGAAGATGCGTTTTTGCAGTTTTTACGGGTATTTGATTCCAAGTGGCATGCATGTAAAACCAAATCCAACTAATTTGTGGATCGTTTTTGGGATATTTTCTTTTAGATGGAATTTCATCATTGTTTTTGTTTCATGATACTTTGTAAGGTTAAACCAGTTATGTGTTGTGTTAATTTGTTATAGAATGGATGGTTTTATAAAAAGGAATTTTAGGGAACTTTGTGTTATCATTTTTTGTTTTTGAGTAGGCCTTATCTTTATTTCTTCGAGTATTACATATCTATTAAATGGTCTGTATTTTCACTTGAATGTGCAATGCTCTTTTGACACTCAAAAATCTAAATTAAACCTCTGGAACAGTACATGTTGAAGTGAATTCAGGACCAACGCATGAAGTTAGATTCTGGAATTTATGCAGCAAATTAATTTTAAACAAACATGCAGTAATAGTCTATGTTAAACAAACACAATGTCATACTAAAGATATGATGCCAATTATAACAAACTGATATTTTTTTCCATTAACTGCAATAATAACAATCTTCTACATAATATAACTTTCTAAGCATCACAGTGACTATTTATCTTAATCTAGGTTTTAAAAAGTGCACCTGAGGCGCGCCTAGGTGCAGGCCTCAGCGCCTTATGTCACCCGAGTGGTGCTGAAAACAGAAAGCGCAGAAAAGGCGCATTTTTTGGGGTTTTTTGAGGCTGAGGCCCGCGCCTCTTGTACCTGGAGTGTTTTAATGCAGCAAACTGTTGTACCTTGGGGTTTTTTGGCTTGTATATGTAGGTAAAATCATATAAAAAAAACTTATTTTTAGCTATATTTTGGGTAGGGGAAGCTTTACCTATAAAATATATATAAAAAACATTATTAAGGGAAGAACTTAATCGTTAGACCATGAGTGTTTATTAGATAGCCATTGTAGGTGTAACATTATAGTAGTAATAGTAGTAGTAACTGTCAGATCGGGATCGGTTATCATTCACGAACATGGATGAACATCAGTGAGTATGCACAGATTCTGTGCAGGGACTCGAACAATAACCACAGGGACGATACACACACAAACACACAATAATATAATATGTATCGTACACATACAAATGAGATTGGTCTGGGTATTTATACCCTTACATATTGGCGGTTAAATAACCGTTTATAACTACCTAACTACCAACCGCATTACTTGTTTATCAAGTTTCAATTCTGCACAGTTGACTTTTATATTTGACTTTCTAAGTATACTAAATTTAACGAGATTTCTTGATTAAATATATTCCAACAGCAACTATGCAAACGTAGAAAAAATTATAATTACATTAAGAAACTTATAATTAATGATAATGATAATATAGATAACAGACAAAATTATATAAAACGTCCTTACGTTTATATGAAGTTGCAGGTTTCAGCCTTTATGTTCAAAAAGCACACTTTTCATCCTTTATGTTTACTTTTTGTAACAATTTTCGTCATTTAACGACGGTTAGTTTTTAGCGTTCACTCAAGCCATGTGACTTTCAAGTGAGGGCAATTTGGTCCTTATAACCCTATATAACTATGAACCCACTTAAATATAAAAACCCTACCAAAACATCCATCATTCATTAAATTCACCTCTTCTCTCTGTTCACTGAAACAAGAAATCTCACCCTCTTTTTTTATCAAATAAACAATTTATCGGTTAAATAAACAATTTATTTTCGAACAATTTGGTTAACAAGTAAGAATATTAATCTCTGTTTGGGAGTTGTAATGCATCATGATATTCACATTTAGATTGATAGTTAGACCAATACAGTTTATTTTATCTTTAGAACTATCCTGATAGAAATGACTATTAGCTTTATAAACCAGGCTAATAATTGTCAATTAGCATATAGTGTAATTGCTTAACTATTTTTGCTCATTTCATTTAACTCCCTACAGTTGAGATTATCTAATCACCTCATGTGCTCATCCCAAATCTTATATCTTCTATACATAATAAAGGACACGTGTCACTTTCTGGTGCATCCTCAACTTTTATTTTTGTTGGGAATTACGAACAATAAAGCCGGCTTTGCGTGCAAGGCTCAAGGAAGGTTTTAAGGAGTGGATAATTATAGATTATTAAATGTAATTATGATTTAATAATTAGGTGTAATTATCATGTCCTAGCTAATTGATTAGATAATTATCTAGTATCCTAAACGAGTTAGGTTTGAATGTCTTTAGGATGATGTGAACCAAGTTGGCTCATTTTGTAACCGTGCCCAGCTCGAGCTATTCTCTGCTCGGCCCATGGCTCGGCTCGTTGGCTCGTTCTTAGGCTCGTTTAAGTCTGACGTAAAGCTCAAGCCGAGTTTAGTCGCCTGAATTAATTTCGAGCTTGAGCTCGACCCCCACCCTGGCTCGACTCGGCTCGACTCGTTTACAACCCTATGTGGGGGTCATGGATTGGAACATTATTTCCACATAGGACTCCTTGATTGATGGTGGTTCCCATGGATTAAACCACGATTACCACGACCCTCCCATTTGATAATTTTAAGACAAAAATAAATTAAAAAAATAAAGGGGATAGTGGTTTGGGTCATGACCACACCCTTAGGGTAGTGATTTTGAATAATGGATTAAAGATAGATGACATGGTGCCTATATGGAGGGTCATGAGGGTTATGACCACACCCTGTAGCCTTATATGATCTGGTGGTAGGTTTGGTTTGTTTTGTTTTCCAGTTAGCAACGCAGATGCAACTATGTTTTTATTTCATGGTATTTCAGTTATTATTTCATGCTTCTAGTAATTTGTCTTGTTATTAAGTCCATTTTTACATACAAAATAAAAAAAATTATTTAACCAGTAATATGTTCACCTCCAAAATAATCCAAACAATTAACTTGATAAGGCTACATGAAAAGCATTAGCTTATTAAATAGGCCGTGCTTGCGGGCTATTGAGTTAAACCCGAATATTTGACAAATGAGCTCAAGCACGACATGGGCTTTCATGGGTTAACAAAGAGCACGACATGTTCAACCAGCAAATTTGCTTTCTTTAGTTTTTTGAGTATAATATTCAAAGATACATACTTAAAACTAGGGGTGCTAAACGGGTCGGGTTCGCAGGTTGATGGGTCTGACTCGACCCGAACCCGGAAATTTTATACGAGCCCGAACCCGTAAATCTTGTCATAAATATGAACCCGAATACGACCCGAATATTAGCAGGTTGACCCGAACACGACCCGTTCAACCCGAATTTTTAATTTTTTTTCGCAACTTAATATGTTAGAATTAATTTTTACTAAAAAAACACAAATGTATATAATACAATTGCATTTTAATTATAAAATATATGTTAATCTATCTTTTTAAGTTATAATTATGCATAAAATATACACCCAAATTAATTTATGACATAAAACATATTGTAAAAAAATAAAATATAATATAAATGGGTTAAACAGGTCAACCCGACCGGGTTGACCCGAACCCGACCCAAATCAGTTTAGACTAAACCTAAACCCGCGAAATTTCATGTTAGGTTCGTATCGTGTCATGAATTTACACCCTTACTTAAAACAAAGTTATAAAACATAATACTCATCTCTCTTTTATCTTGTAAATTTTGGTATAAACGAGTAAACGTATGATCCAATCACATAGATCCCAACACAAAATGGATATGCTCAGCTATATTGTGTTCATTTATTTTAACTGAAAATGACCCAAACCTCATAGACTAAATCAAAACCGATATATCTAATCCACATTGTGTTTGGAATCATATTTTCATGTTATAACAGTTAAACACTAATTCAACCCGAAGGATCCTCATTTTCATACCTTTATGAAATTTTTTGGAATATTGGATTTTAATAATCCTAACTATTCGTCGTTGGCCGCCAACAGTTGCGACTTAAAAAATAACCACCGCAGTGTCAACTATTAACATATTTGGCCGGAAAACTCAACTTTTTCGTCCCAAACCTTTTTGTAACCTTATTACGGACTTTTAGGAATCTTTTCCTCGTAAAAACCCAAATTATTGAGGTCGTCGGAAAACTCGTTTTTTTGTCGGAAAACTTCTTTTTTGCCCGAAAACTCAATCTTTTGCCCGTAAAACTCAACATTTTCGTCCTAAACCTCTTTGTAACACCTTAGATAAGACCTTTAGGAGCCTTTTTTCTGGCAAAAAAAAACGTTTTTTTCTGGCGACCAAAGACTAACGACGTTAGGGTTCTGTTAGTTAAGGTCCATTGGAGGCCAATATGTTAATAGTTGAGACTGCCAGTGGTTATTTTTGAAGTTGAGACTGTTGGCGGTCAACGACAAATTATATTAAAATCCAATATTCCAAAAACTTTAGTATTTAGAAGGGTAAAATCGTCATTTAAGAAATTACACCTACTACGGTTGGTAGTTCCGCAGACCACCTTGGTCTTATTATAAAACCCCAACGTTCCCTACGGACTTCCCCATAAAACCACTCTCCTTTATAAACACATCCAATTCAATACTCCCTTTTACACTCATTTCAATGGCGTCTGCAAGTTTCGTAAAGCTAAACACATCTTCTTCACCTTTCATCGGTCAACGATCCTTCAATCAACGCTCCAGATCTTCCTCTCGCTCACCTGCCGCTCGCGTGTCCGTCATCCGTGCCGGATCTTACTCCGAAGAACTTGTTCAAACCGCTGTCAGTTTCTTGCTTCTTCTTCTTTTTTTTTTTAATTGTGAATTGATTTCATTTTTGTTTTTTCAGTTTTTAGAATTTTACAAAGTTGATCTGATTTGTGTTGAATGCCTTTGTTTGTTAGTGTTAGTTAGTAGGTAATTAGATCTTAGGGTTTAGTTTAGTTTAATTGCAATTGGATTTAATATTTTAATTATTGGTTTTAATTATTGATAGTTTGGTTACTGTTGTGGTAGGCTGACTGGTCATATTATTATTATTTTTTTGTACAAAGGACATTTTATGTTAATGTTTGAATGTGGTCTTGCCTGCTTTATTTAAAAAAAAAAAGTGTTGCTTATTTGTTGACTTTTTTTTCTAATTCAATGAACATGATTAGATTTTATATTCTTCATGTACTTTGCTTTTGGAAGGCAAATTCCTTTTCTTTTTCTAAAATGATATTTATGATAATTTAAAATTGAATTTAGAGTCTTCATTTGTGAACTATATACATCTCAAATGAAGTATATGTCTAGGCCACTGTTGGTGAACACAATTTTTTGTTCATTTTATTAAATGAACGAACATGAACATGTTCGTTCATTTATGTTCTTTTATTTATGTTTGTTTGTTTCGATTTAAATGCATAAGTAGTTAAATTTATATCAATATTAAACATAAAAGAACTTTCTAATACTTATATAAATAGAACTGATTGGTAATTGGGCTTTCTAGTAATAAAAATGGGGTTTTCCAATGGAATTTATCGTAAATAATCGGTAATTTATATAAAAAATTACTTTATGTTCATTTATGTTTAGTAAATTATGTTCATTTGTGTGGTTTATTGTTTGTTAAATTAAGTTCGTTTAAGTTTGTTTACAATAGGTTTTAAACGAACAAACATAAACGAACACGAACATGTACATTTTCTTAATAAACGAACACAAACAAAAAATGTGCTCAATGAAATGTTCGTGTTCAGTTAAAACTAAAAATGAACGAACATGAACATGCCTCTGTTCGTGTTCATTCGGTTCATTTACAGGACTATTAACACATCTGAAGTGATCTTTGGTAAATTACTAAATGCTCGTTACCTTTTGGATTAGAAAACAATCGCATCACCTGGTCGCGGTATCCTCGCAATCGATGAATCAAACGCAACTTGTGGAAAGAGATTAGCGTCTATTGGATTAGACAACACTGAAGCCAACAGACAAGCGTACCGACAACTTCTGTTGACCACACCTGGCTTAGGTCAATACATCTCCGGTTCCATCCTATTTGAGGAAACTCTATTTCAGTCAACTACAGATGGAAAGAAAATGGTTGACTGCTTGCGTGAACAGAACATCGTACCCGGAATCAAAGTTGACAAGGTAGGAGTTTACTGTTTATGACCCATGGTTCAAGATTCTCGAAAACAATTCGTTAACCATACAACTTTACCTTACATGTTTAGTTATGTACGTCTTTCACAGGGTTTGGTTCCATTACCAGGATCCAACAATGAATCTTGGTGCCAAGGGTTAGACGGGTTGGCTTCTAGATCAGCCGAGTATTACAAGCAAGGAGCTCGTTTTGCCAAGTGGTGAGACATATATCATAATTAGTGTACTAGATAATATAAAGAGTAAAACGCCGTTTCCTCCCTGAGTTTTGGCCAGTTTGGTGACTTTCGTCCAAAGGTATTGTTTTCCGCATCTGGATCCAAAAGGTTTGAAATCTTGCCTTTTTCATTCGGCTCGTTAACTCCATCCATTTTTCTATGTTAAGTCAGAGGTATTTCCATCTTTTTGGCTAACCTAAAGGGCAAATTGGTCTTTTTCACTTTATGTAAAAAGACCGAATACCCCTGAAAAAGACCGAATTGCCCTTTAAGTTAACAAAAAAGACGGAAATACCCCCTGACTTAAGTGAGAAAAATGAATGGAGTTAACGAGCCGGATGAAAATGGCATGATTTCAAACCTTTTGGATCTAGATGCGAAAAAACAAACCTTTGGACGAAATTCACAAAACTGGTTAAACCTCAGGGACGAAAATGGCATTTTACTCTAAAATATATATGTGACATAGTATTGATAAATAACTATCATCTTATGTTCTTTTCTAGGAGAACTGTTGTCAGCATCCCATGTGGTCCTTCTGCTTTGGCTGTGAAAGAAGCTGCTTGGGGACTTGCACGTTACGCTGCTATTTCTCAGGTTTGTTTATCTTTAACCTATTTAGTTGACTTTAAATTTTGACAAAATGTGATGTAATTCATTATACTTATGATCACTTTGTGTAGGACAACGGGTTGGTGCCAATAGTGGAGCCCGAGATCCTTCTTGACGGGGACCACTCAATTGACACGACACTCGAAGTAGCTGAAAGAGTTTGGGCCGAGGTTTTCTATTACTTAGCGGAAAACAATGTTATGTTTGAAGGAATTTTGCTTAAGCCCAGTATGGTTACACCAGGGGCGGACCACAAGGAAAAGGCTGATCCTGAAACCATCGCTAAATATACACTCACCATGCTCAAGAGGAGGGTCCCACCTGCTGTTCCAGGAATCATGGTACGCATTCCTAATGAACATAAATGGACGTTCACAAACATAAATGAACCGAAACGAACATATAATCGAACACATTTTTTTGTTCATGTTCGTTTATTAAGAAAATGGACATGTTCGTGTTCGTTTATTTAAAACCTAAACAAACATGAGGTTCGGCTACAAAGTCCATTTTTCCTACAAAGTCATAAAACACCACAATTTCAGCCATAAAACACACTCAAAACCCACAAATAAGAGAGTGAAGATCACTAAAACACAATATCCAAACCCTAACATTCCATAAAAACTTCAAACACATCATTGTAGAACTATGAATATAAAACACAACATGATAATCAATATAAAACACACTAATGTTAGTCATTCGGTAATCAAAGCCTTATCATACAGAACAAAACACAAAACCCACAAATATGACGTTGTAGTAGTCTTCACTTTGTTATTTGTGGGTTTTGAGTTTGTTTTATCGCTGAAATTGTGGTGTTTTATGACTTTTTACACTTTGTAGGAAAAATAGACTTTGTAGCCAACTCCCACCCCATGAACATAAATGAACATAAACAAACAAACTTAAATGAACGTAATTTAACAAACAATAAACAACACAAATGAATATAATTGAAGAAACATAAATGAACACAACTGAGCATAATTTACTAAACATAAACGGAAGTTTTATATAAATTAGTGATTAATGAGGATGAATTCCATTGGAAAACCCATTTTTATTACTTGAAAGCCCAATTACCAATTAGTTATATTTATATAAATAGTTAGAAAGTTTCTTTTATGTTTAACATTTATATAAATATAACTACTTATGTATTTAAATTGAAATGAACATAAACGAACAAACATAAATGAACGAACATAAACAAAGGTAAATAAACGAACATAAATGAACACAAATGAACGAACATAACAAAAATTGTGTTCATGTTGGTTCGTTTGTTAAATAAACAAACTTCCCGCTGAACAAGTTCACGAACAGTTCATGAACGTTCGGTTCGTTTACAGGCCTAGAAGAACAGGTCAAATGGGTTCAACTAATAAAGATTTGAAACGGGTCAGGTCATACAAATGGGTTAAAGTTGCCCTATTTTTTAAAGCATGGAACCACCTAAATCTTTTTATTTAAAGATTTATATTATCAATGTATTTTAAACACTGAAGGTTAATACTCATGGTTAAAAAGATAAAAGTAAAATTTTAAAATTGGTATATTGATTTCTAAGTGAAGAAAATTTGGTTATGTAGTTTTTGTCAGGAGGACAGTCTGAAATGGAAGCTACACTAAACCTACATGCAATGAACCAAAGTCCAAACCCGTGGCACGTGTCCTTCTCGTACGCACGTGCACTTCAAAACTCCGTGCTCAAGGCATGGCAAGGAAGGCCTGAGAATGTAGAAGCAGGCCAGAAAGCACTGTTGGCCCGTGCAAAAGCAAACTCATTGGCCCAGCTTGGAAAGTATTCCGCTGAAGGTGAAAGTGAGGATGCTAAGAAAGGAATGTTTGTCAAGGGCTACACTTACTAGTCGATTTTTCGAGTTATGAAAGAAATTCACCTGTTTAGTCCCCTAAATCTGTTTTGATGCCTACTTGTAATTTTTGATTTGGTTGAATAATGTGGTCTGCGAAGATTATGAGAATACTAAGAATTGACCGTTGTTGAGTATGAGGGGTAGCAACCCCAAAAACGAACACTCTATATTGATGCGAATTGGTTTACCTATATAGATTAACCGCTATCCTTTTTGTATTGTATCATTTTCTTATTTTATAATGCTCTAATGAGCGAAATTAGAATAACGGGTCAGATGGGTTTACTATGAGAAGTTTGCTTCAGTTGTAACTCATGCTTGTGATTCTGCTGCTGAATTTTGGCCGTTATCAATGAAATCATATTTCTATGTTGTTATTGGCAAATCAAGGAGGTTTCAATTGGTAATTTTCATGTCCTATGGCTATGTATGACAAAAGATTCTACATTTGACTTTTATAAATCTAAGATGTGTTTATTTGACTTTTATAAATCTAAGAAGTGTTTATTTGACTTTAAAAATCACAGATGTGTTTTTTTTAATGCAAGATGTAAAACATGCATAACTGGAAACTAAACATGCTAATTTCATGGGTGAAATGGGCCAGCTTGAGAAAGTTGATGGAGGGCAACTCTAAAGTTAAGATCCTTAAAGATAAGTTGTAAGAACATTTCTATCGAGTTAGATTAGGATTCGCGGGTTGAGTTCTGTTTTATAAATGTTTTTATATTTAAATGGTTGAGTTAGTTCATATGTTTTTGGGTGCCAAAAATGTACATAGGTTACTATACTTGATCCTGCTGCATACAACATAAGTCGAGTTTAAACTTTTGTATGATCTTTATGATAACGTATAGTGTTGACAAAATCCGTTCAAAGAGTCCTAAGTTACCTACACAGATATTTCTTATACCTCCTCACTTACACGTACCTATAACGTCAAAATCTACCCACATTCGCAGCGAAGCACGAGCTAATGGCTAGTTTTGTAACAAGTACTAAAAGATTTATGTCTTTTGTTTTTGTTTTTTTTTTTAAGAAAGGCGAAATAAGGATTAGTTAAAATTTGTAAATATGAAAACTTGGGATATTTTGAAGTTTTAGTATAAATAAGGATAAAATAGTTATTTTATAATTTATTTTAATAATATAAATAAAAAAATGGGCAAGTTTGCATTTTTTTCATTAAGGAATTGAATATATGCAATCTTAATTTTAGATCGGATGAATATGTAATTAAGGAGGTTTAGAAGGGGAATTTTGTCGTAGTTTGTACACATAATAATAATAATAATAATAATAATAATAATTATTATTATTATTATTATTATTAAATTATTATTATCATTATTATAAAACATACATTAGACATATTATTAAAACTTTACATAAATAATATGCTTTTTAGCCTTCCGAGCCAACTTGAGCTCGATAAGTGAAACAAAGGCTCAAGCTTACTTAAGCTTGATTCAATTCAAACTTTTAACAAACCAATCTCAAATAACTCGTAAGCGGCTTAACTCGTTTACCCTTGTGCTCTTAAAAAGCCGATTACAAAGCAAAAAGAGGAGACAAACGTCAATGGTGTCCATTAATTTTGACCAATATCAATATAGTTTTATTGGTTACTTTTTGGCTAAAATACATACACCCTTATTTATTTGATCATAACCTTTTTAACCAACTAAAAATTAACATTTTTTCATATCCACTAACATACCAAACATCACATTTCCACACATTTGTACCCACATTCTCAATATCTTTTATCAAAACATCCTCCCTCCCTCCTTACAAACCAAAAAAACAAACATAACTAACTTTTCAAAATGGCGCCAGAAAATAACAAACAATCAATATTCCCAACGGACAAAGAAGAAGTCAAGAAAATCTTCAACCGTTTCGACACCAACGGCGACGGTCAAATCTCCGAAGACGAGCTAATTGGCATTTTGAAATCACTCGGGTCCGACACATCTCAGGACGAGGTGAAGCGGGTAATGGCTGAAATCGATGCTAATTCCGACGGTTTCATTAGCCTTGATGAGTTTATCTCATTCTGCAAAGGAATAGAATCTGAAGGAGACGCGATCGATGATCTCAAGCAAGCGTTTAGGCTATACGATTTGAATAATAATGGAGTGATATCTGCAAATGAGTTGCATCAGATTTTGAGTCGGTTGGGGGAAAACTACACGGTTGAAAGTTGCGCGAATATGATCAAGTCTGTTGATTCTGATGGTGATGGATTTGTTGATTTTGAAGAATTTAAGAAGATGATGTCCAGAAAGGAAGGTGATGGTGCAATGTAGAATTTTTTTTACAACATTTTGCTTAAGATACATGTTATGAGATTTTTTTTATTGTGTTAAAATTCATGTATTGTATATAAGTTAAATAATGAAAACGATATAATTCATAAACATATAAATACTTCTTATAACTAAAAACTATATAATTTATACATCTACAAATACTTTCTTTTATACAGCATTTGATTACACGTGTATTCACGGGTTGAATAGAGGAAAAACATGCTCGATATATTTGTAAATTTAATCGTCTACAGTTGGGTACGCCTCGCTTGCGTATGCGCATATAATGTATATATGTGTGGGCCCTCGGGGGGCAAAAGTGAAAGTCCACTAATTTTAACGTTATTTTACTAATTTCGTGAAAATAACGTTAAAAGCAGGGACGGTTAATCATGCATCATGTGGTGGTGTTGATAGTTGAGAGACAAGAGGGTACCTGCACTAATCGGCCTTTGTCTCAGTTGCTGAGTGTTCGTCTTATGTCCAAGGCTTGATGAAAAACTACTATCGAGCTGGGGGTCTTGCTGGAAGCAGCTTCTGTATTCCTACAGGGTAGAGGTAAGGTTGTCTACATCTTAGCCTCCTTAGACTCTACCTTAGCTTTGCTATTGGTGGGATTTACTGGGTATGATGATGATGAGTCATCTAGAGTTGGGTACATACATGTGAATTAACAAAATCCAGATCAACAAGTAGCTATATGTTCACACCAAGAAGGATAGATGTATCACAAAAGCCATCCAAACTCAAACTTATAACTATCCACGATGAAATATGATTTTGTTGCTTTAGATAAATGTCGAAAAGAAGCAAAATGGTTATGTCAATTGTGATAGCGAAACAACATTTGGCAAAGCTTATATAAGTTGGAGTTAAGGTGTTGCTCCCCTTGAGGTCAAGGGTTTGAGCCCTGTCAAAATTTGATGTAATTTAAGCCGTTAAAAAAAGTATAGATAAATACAGTATAAACTATGTAAACATACAACACTGTAAATCCACTTACGACAAGTTTTTAACAAAGGAAACCTAACACATTCGACTCAAGAGCCCAAGATACAAGTTCAATGTGACAACTTGTACAAAAATGGTATGTTATTATGGCGGGGGAGTAAATAAACTCTTAAGTCCATTCCTTATAACAAAAAGATTGCTAATGACACACATGCTAATCAAAGACATGAAGTGACAATGCTAATCTTTTTAACAACCAACAAAACATGGGCATAGTCACAAAACTAGCACCATTTAACTAAGCAAACTAGTGCTTTCTATGTTACTTATGGGTGCACTTAATCCCTCCAACAATGATTCTTCCTCGAATAACCTTTCCCTCACCTTCACCGCCTACACAATATAAAAACCCATCACAAATATCAGAGAACACGACCAATTTGTACAAATATGTTCGAGGTAGAGCATACCTGTTTTTCATAATTTGTACAAATCGCTACAGTACTAAGAAGGGTAAGTTGTATAAAGGCGCCCACGAGTATGCCAATCCATAGGCCCACCCCCCGTAGTGAGGTGCAAAACCCCAATATAGCAGCGATCGGGATTCCAGCAAGATAGAATGCTGCAAGATTAATGTAAGCCCCTAAATGTTGCCATCCAACGCCTCTCGCAACACCTGTTTGATATATGACCAACAGATTATCATATTATTAAAACAAATATATTTTAACATCAAAGTCTTAAAGACAAAAGGCTTTATATATAACCTGAAAGGGTTCCTTGTAGACTATCCATCAAAATGTTTAGGCAGAGAAGAGGTGCCATCTTTGTGACATAACCAACAACTTCCTTCTCATTAGTGAAAATGTAACCGAAAACATGTCGGCTGACAAACACACTTGTGCTAACTATACTTGTCTCGACAATGGCAATAAGAAGGACAACGTGGACAGCCACACGAGCACGTTGTGGGTTTCCAGCTCCTAGTTCGTTCGAGACTCTAGTGCTGGAAAAGAAATGGCAGAGCAACTACAAACATATTAGTCCAGAACATTATCGATAATAATGACTCGTTTACCTACGAATCGGTTGACTACCATCTGTTAAAGAAATGAAACATGATAGTTTACTAACCTGATGCCAGCCCCAAATCCATAAGCTATGGCATAAAGTGTAGCAATAGTGTTGAGGCTGTTCAAGAGATGCACAACAAATTAACTAATATCATTACCTTTTTTGGCATATAAAACTGGTTTCATCATCTGAACACGTGCTTATTCCTAGCCTCGAATAGTGATTTGTTAATGAAAATGAGTGAAAAAATAAAGAAATTGTTGCGTACCATACGGAAAGTACTGAAGTTTCAAGCTCCGGATTAGGCAGAAGACCAGACAACAATATTAGAAACTCATACGACCACCATTCAAGACTGCAAGTGACGTTTAGAACACATTAATAAATGTGACAAGGAATAAAGTCTACTAAAATAAGTGTTTTGGACAAAAATAATATACAAATATGATGGGTTTTTTTCCGCAGATAAAACACTAGTTAAATCAAGGGAAATATTTGCATATATGATCATCTCTAGTCACGCGTCCTTATTTATGTCCTTACCATTGAGTGATTGACATGTCACGTCACTCCATTTTTTTAAGATATAAGAACAAATTCATGTTGCTGACGTGACATGACTTGACAGTTGTAAGGACAAAGCTAAGGACATATGAGTGTTGATGGATTAATTGCGTGTGTTCGTGAGAGATATAGATAGGATTAATTTACCAGATCATGACAGCTGACGGGATAGCATAGCTAAAGAACTGTTTCATCCCATGCAACGCCTCAAGCGATATAGGAGCACGGGTTTTTTCACACGATGGCGAGTATTTCATGTAAAAAAACAGAAAAGTAACATTCAACCACATTGCAATATCCATTGATATGGCTGCTCCAATGTTTTTTAATCCTGTTTTGTATACTAGAACCCAACAAAGAGGAATGTGTGTACATAAAGCAACAGTTGAGCTAATGAGCATAGCCAACAACATGCTTTGCATTTGGAAATATCTAATAAGTGGTTGAAGTGTTGCATAAGCGAAGAGTGCCGGAATAAGCCATGTTATGAATTTTCCAGCTTCATGTGAAATCGAAGGGCTTTGGCCCATTAAAACGAGTATATTTTCCATGTATTTCCATAAGACAGATAGAGGAATGCACACTAGTAGAAGAGAGAAGATGGCTGTGTAAATTTGAGCTCCGAATTTTCGGTATTGTTGAGCTCCATATGCTTGTCCACATAATGTTTCTAGTGCACTTGCCATTCCCAACTGTAGGTTCAAAATGTCCAAAACACCATTAGATTAGCTTCAAACTCATTGAATCTAAGTGCATAAAGTCTCTATCTATTATATTAAGAAACATATCCATACATATATGTGCTACATGAAAAAGACATCTTCAACCATAATACCTTTTCATGTTGGTGTTAAATAACTAACTTATAACCAATTTAATAATAGTACTTAGGTTATAGTTATACTTAGGACATTTATAATAATAACAACAATTTCCAAAGGCTCGATTTCGTTAGTTTGTTAAAGTCTAGTTAGAAAATTCCGTTAGTGTAGTTACTACCTAAAGTGTAATTAGAAGATAGTTTGTGTTAATGTTGTAATAGGTTATAAACTAACCGATGCGTTGCATCTTTTAGGGGAACCGTCGTGTCGCGTCTATGGAGACCTCCGTCCATGTATAAATAGGGTTGTTGGTGTTGGGTTTATGGAGGCTTAATTAGTTAATTGGGCCCGTTTTAGAAGACACAAAAGCGACATACTAATTAAACTGAAGACCGAAGGCAGGCTCAACCCGTTTCATTTAATTATAGCCCATTTACTTGTTGTCTTAAGGAATAAGTTATAAACCCTAATATGTAATCATAAAATGATGATCTTGTACTTGTAATTTCTCATCACAAGAGCAATAATACCACATCCTGCTTGCAATCCGTGGACGTTTGTCAGCTTAAACCAAACTACGCAAATCAATATTATGTCCCTAAAACTTCATGTTGACAAAATTAGTCCCTAAAACACAAATCAATATTAGAGCATTCACATCCATTCCACCATATTTTCACCCTAAATTACACTAAAAAACACTACATACATAAGAGTGTCTATCTGTGTGTGATGTATATATAGACAGAAGTGAGTAGGTACGAGTAAACTGAAACCAGTGACGCTAGAAATGGAGATGGCAATGGCGGTGCTAGAAAGAGCGAGCTCGCCGATGTGACCGACCATCATAACGGAGACAACTTGCAACAAATACTGAGATAGAGTCACTGCCACCATTGGGCCTGCTATGTACCCAAATTTCTTTGCTTCTTCACCAAACACACTCCATGTTAGTCTATATCCATCTCTTGTTTCTGATAATAATCCCTCTTGCATCTTCAGTCAACCGGAATCCGATAATCTTCTTCTTGCTGTTGTTGTTGTTGTTGTGACCCTGTCAGTACGTAAGTATTATTGAATGAGCAATCAATATATTTATGGCTTTGCTGGCAACTAATTTCTGACAATTAATGCATGCATGTCAAACAAAATATCACTATAACTGATAATAAATATGTCCTTTCATCTGCAGCGCAGTGGTTGTGACATCCGGGTGAAGGCTCGGCTCGGGATTCAACCCGGGTTCGAGTCCAACGGGGGGCGAGGGTTTACCCATTCCACAGGGTTCTCGCGCATCAGGGGTGTGCTACACTTTCTAACGGTGGTCTAGTAGTCGGCCTTTGGACATAGCTCCGAAGGGTGGGTTTACACGTGGAAAGCAGTTAGCCGTTTAAAAAAAAACTGATAATTAGTACATTTATTTTCTGACATGTATTTTTAATGGTAAATATTACTCCTGCTCTATTTTACGTCAATTATCTTAAATTATTTCCTTTACTCGTATTTTCTCAATGGTCTGGGACTATCAATATTCATCACATCGTTATCCATCCTAGGGTGTCGGCATGGTGGTGGTGGTTGTTGTGACGATGTCAGTGGTGGTGGAATTGGGGCGGTAGTCACAACGACAATGACATATGTGTTGGTACCGTGGTAGTGGTGGTGGTAGGGGCGACTATGACAACGATGGTGATGGCTTTGATAATTTATTCATAATTTGGAAAAAAAAAAACTAAACTAATTTACTTAAATAGGGTATTAGTTCTAATTTCATTTAATCTCCAACCAAACATGTTATTATATGATTTGGATTTCAATTCTAACTAAATTAGCGAACCATACATAATAGGAATGAAATTTAGATTCTAATTCCAATAAGTTTTAACGTAGCAAACCACCCTTGTAGCATTCCAAATTTTGATATAATTTATTTCGGATATTATATAGTTAAACTTCTCATCGTTGACATCTCAACTTATGCCAATTTTAACTTTTAGGTAAATTGGGCTATACTTTATTATATTAGACAATATATGAAGCATGGGCTCAAACTCATTTGTTAAAGGAGCTTACTTTTACACTTTGGATGTTTAAGCTCGTTTTGTAGGCGACAACTCGATTACACAGAGACAACAACGGAATAACTGCTATTGTAGGCGTATCACACAGGGAGAGGTGATGGCAGCACTTAGGAAGATGGGAAGGGCTAAGGCAGTGGGTCCGGACAACATACCAATTGAGGTGTGGAAGTGATTGGGACATGCTGGAGTTCAATGGCTAAGTAATTTGTTCAATCTCATTTTCAGATCTGGAAGAATGCCAGGCCAGTGGAGGAGTAGTATTGTAGTGCCTATATATAAGAACAAAGGAGACGCTCAACGTTGTGGTAGTTATAGAGGGATTAAGTTGTTAAGCCATACTATGAAGTTATGGGAGAGGGTGATTGTAACACCTCGAAAATTCGTGTTCAATGAAATAACGACACGTGTCACATAAGACAAAAGTGATATAAACCCGGGTATAAATAAAGATGTATGGCAGGATTTAAAAGTGTCGTCATGTTAAAATTTTTACCTCTGAACGACCTCGTTATGAATCCCAAGACCCTAACATATATTACACACATCTAATATACCTTCAATCCAGTGAATGGTTGACAATAATTGAATTCGAAGTGCAAGATAGGATCCTATGGAAATTTCTACGATAAACCTTCATTTTCGGCACTTTCAAAGGATTCAAGAAAAACACATCAAAATGGTAGGGTATATAACTGTTCAAGACCCTAACAAGAGGCCCCATACTGTTAAAACATGTCCCAAATTCGAAACACTCAAGTTGCCCCTTCAAAACCCGAAAGAACAACAACGTTTTGCTTCTGGTCAAAGGCTTACGGACCGTAAGCCTTACCCTTACGGTCCGTAAGGGTGTGCCAGCGACTGAAGATTGGGCTGTTTGCTGTTTAAACGCAATAACTGATCTATAATCGATTTTCCTCATATTTGGACGACCCCTAAATGACTCCTAGACACTAGGGACACTTGTGGATGAGTTGTGGTCAGTTGTAGACTTGCATGTCAACAATCTAGTGGGTTTGAATCACTATATAAAGTCCCACATGTTGGCAACATTGATCATTCATTCCCATTTGCATTCCTGATCATCTCTGGAGCTCAAGTGCAATTCCAAATCATCTCTGGTCGTTCATAGGACTCTTGTAAGTTTGCTTAACCTTTCTTAGTTAAGTTTTTGCTTAGTTTTAGCTTAAAAGTCAAACCGTCGTAATTAACGGTTGACTTAACGATTAATCATTGTTGGTCCAGTGATTAGACGAATTGAAAGTAGTTATAAGTTGGTAATTATGTGGGTAATAAACCCTTAAAAGGGTTCCCCCTGATTCCCACTCTAACTAGGTCAAATGTCGGGTCAAACTTGTTATTAAAAAGTCAACAGGATACTTATTTTCTAATTTATGCATGATTAGCAATGTAGAACACATACAACCTATTTGATCATTAATATAACTTGGTAATTAGTGTAAGAACATGTCTAAACATGTTCAACCCGACAATTTACTGTTTAGACCCGGTTCGGAACCGAAAGTCGCAAAGCTTTGACTTTTGCTTTGACTTCAGTTCTGACCCATTTTGGTATGCTTTAGAAATGCCATAGAGCCTTAATAGGACCAGGTTACATGCTAGTATAACCCTCTGTGATTATACACCATGGTTCATTAGTTAACCAATTAATATGCATGATTCCGTTAATTGCTCATATGTTGACCATTATGCCCTTTTCACCTTAAAACGTGATTTTTGAAAAAGTAAAAGAGTAGAAACCTTAATTACTGATATATAAAATTTCACCTAAAATTTGACATCAGTTTGAGGTGTAGTTTGAGAGTTATGCTCATTAGCGTAATTAAAAGCTTCTTTAGCGATTAAACGGCGTAATTAGTGTATAGCCTATTTAAACTCACTTTTTGATATCAAACTTATTACCCACTGATGTAATATATTATTTTGGGATTTTTGAATATTTTTAATTAATTTTAGGCTGAGTATAACTTATAGTCGTAGGCTTAATCCGGTAATTGTCGGTTTTGCCCTTACGGGCTATAAAATGAGTTTTACATATCTAATTGACTCCAAACCTTTTGCTACTGATTACATACGATAAATAAATTATTTTAAGCCTTCTGGAATAATAAAAATATCAGCTTTATGTATAGAACCCGGAAATGGCTTCTAATCGCCTTTTTAAGCGTTTTTAACGCATAGTATGTACTAGAATTATTTTAAACATACAAGGGTTGATACCTACTGATATTTTGGGTAAATTATAATATTTTAACAGTAAGCAAAAGTTGTTAAACTCAGACTTCAGTTTTGAGCTTTTCGGCTTATGTGAAATTACCAAAATGCCCCTACGGTGCATAGTTTGGTTATAATTGATAAATTTCACATATATACTTTACCCTACTGTCATAACCTAGTAAACTAAGTATTTTTGCTGATTATATCAGACCTGTAACTCAGGTTAATACTTAAACTCTTTTATAACCTTGTAAATGACCAAACTACCCTTACGGGGCATAGTTTGTGTTTAAATTCGTTTCGGGCATAATAAAAGACATCTTACTGATGTCACAACATATTTGAAGCATATTAACTTAGGAAACCTGTATATGGCTCTCATGAATACCCGTTACGCTTATTACGCGTTCGGTTCGGTTTATGTAACTAGTTTGCATAAATTAGCCGAAACGGGTCAAACCTTATCGGTTTTATCTCAAAATCCAGAGTGTGTATGAAATACCCATATTAAGCAAGTATCCGAACTTGTCGGGTCTAAATCACATTCTATCCGGTCTTCGCTTAATAGTGCGTACGAACCATATCATTGAAACTAACCGGTCTAAGCTTAAGCTTAACTAAAGACCCGTTAGGATTCTAATAGGTTATTATAAACCTTCGTTCCAGATTAGGAGAACCAGTAAAAGCTACTTGCATTTGCTTATTGTGATTATTACTTTGCTCAGGTAAATACTTTTAACTTATTTTCCCTATACGGGCTTGGGTTACGGTATATAAAATACCGCTTGGTCGGGCATCAAATCTTCTATCGTTTGGTGGTTAATTGAATAATTTGATCGGCCCGTTTAAACAGTTTTGTTTACTTAAAAGCCTTTGGGGGGTTAATGACCATGTCCCGGATATCCTTGGCATCATTTTACGAAATGGCCACGACCTAAGCGCGGAGTGTAGGCGTACACTCGTCAGTGCATAAATAGTTGATGTGGTGTGTCTATTGATCTTTAACCCGGTACGTCCGGGCTACTGAACGCATAAGGAACATGTAATTCGTTCACAAGATTATATATTTAAATAATTATCCCAAGTTATAAAATGTTTATGCCACGTGCATCCAAATCAATTTTTAATCATTTTTAAAATGAGTCAGTTGATTGTATTTACCAGTGTAAACTGACGTATTTTCCCAAAAAGATTAAATGCAGGTACTAAGCGTAATTGGCTGGGATTGTCTCCTTAGCATCAATAGAAGTCTCGCAAGTTTAAGATGCCTAAAGTCTGTTGAACTATTGTTTTCATTTTATTTTCGATCCGTCTGTGGATAAACAATCGACAGTTGTGATATTTGATATTACAATATTATATTCGGTTGAATTATATCTTTCATTTGCTTCCGCTGTGCATATTAAATATTGTGTTGTTTGACTATTATGTTGCCAACCACGTCACGATACTCCCCTACCGGGCCCACCGGTGACACGTGGAATTCGGGGTGTGACAGTGATTGAGACTAGACTTAGAAGAGAAACCCAGGTTACGGTAAACCAATTTGGTTTCATGCCAGGGCGGTCAACTACAGAAGCGATACACATTTTAAGAAGATTGATGGAAAAATATAGAGAGAAAAATCGTGATCTACATATGGTGTTCATTGATTTAGAAAAGGCGTATGACAGTGTGCCACGTAGATTGATATGGGACAGTTTAGAGGATAGAGGGGTACCTAGTAAGTATATAGACTTAATTAATGATATGTATGTTAAGACTAACACTAGTGTTCGTGCACCGGTAGGGGATACTGATTTCTTTCCTGTGGAAGTAGGACTCCACCAAGGGTCAGCGTTGAGCCCTTTTCTATTTGCGATTGTCATAAATGAGTTGTCAAAGTCGATTCAGGAGTCAGTTCCGTGGTGCTTGCTTTTTGCAGACGATATTGTGTTGATTGAAGAAAGTAAACAGAGCTTGAATGCGAGGTTAGAAGAATGGCGGGTAGCCTTAGAATGCAAAGGTTTGAGGATAAGTCGCTCTAATAAGACTGAATACCTTTACTGTGATTTTGGTGGAGCAGGCGATGAGCACGACACCCAGATCACCATTGAGGGCCAGGTGGTTCCACAGGCAACTAAGTTCAAGTACCTAGGATCGTTTGTTCAGAGCAATGGAGAGATAGACAGTGACGTAGCTCACCGTATCCAGGCTGGATGGTGTAGGTGGAGAGCAGCCACAGGGGTGTTGTGCGACAAGAGGTTCCCTGATAAATTAAAAGGGAAATTATATAGGGTTGCAATTAGACCCTCTATGTTATATGGAACAGATTGTTGGGCCATCAAGAAAATTCATGCACGAAAGCTAGAGGTAGCAGAGATGAGGATGCTAAGATGGATGTGTGGGCACACTAGGTTGGACAGGATAAGAAATGAGGTTTTTAGGGAAAAAATAGGAGTTGCTAGTATTTCAGACAAGATAAGGGAGGGGAGAATGAGATGGTTTGGGCATGTCAGGAGGAGGCAGATGACAGACCCAGTTAGAATAGTTGAAACACTCGCGGTAGATGGAAGGAGGAGTAGAGGCAGACCGAAAATGACGTGGGATGAGCGGATTAGGCAAGATTTGCACCTCTTTGAGGACATGGTCGAGGACAGAACTTCGTGGAGACGTAGGATTAAGGTTAAAGATTTTTAGGAGTTTGGCCTGGTTTTTAGCTTAGGTTCCTATCTTATGAATTTATTTTTTCAGTTTCTATGAGGTGTGATATATATATATATATAGGATCAAGATCATTTCAGAACAAAAAAAAATTACAGAACCTGCAGAACTCTTTACAGCCACTCATTTTATTTCATATTATTTTTTTATTATTTTATTTATGAGGGGTTTTAAAGTAAATTTACACCTAGAAAATTATCACATTTTTAGTTTAACCTTCCACTATTTTCTGACATTCAAATCTAAAGAAAATATTATACGTATGTTTAATCACACTCAATTATCTTATTATATGAAGTTTGGATTAGTTCCTTTTTTTCTCACATTTACACCTAAATAAAGTGGAATTGTTGTATCCGTCATCTCTAGTTTAGTTACCACACTTCTTTCATGTTTTTTTGGAACACTATCTAGTATTTCATCCGCATGTTGAGCTAAAAACTGTGTCCAGTCACATCTTTCATTTTTTTAGATACTATCTAGTATTTCTTCAGCATTTTCAGCAAAAAACTATGTCCAATCATTGTATTGACTTTGTTTAGTACTATCACAATCCTTCCCCTCATTATCAGATTTCGTTCTTTCTTTTGAATTAACATGTTCGCAATCTTTAAAAATTCCCTTGTACTTTATCATCATAGCTGCTAGTTCGACACTTCCAGAATATTTATTGTTAGCCTCGACAAGTGAAATTTCAAACTTCAGTTTATCCTTCATAAGACAATCATATTGATCTTCGACTTTTCTAATATGCTCCTGTGTAAATATCATAACGAATAAAATTATAAGTAATATATATATCCCAACCGCAAATTACATACATGTTATCAAGGTTATTAGTTAGGGGTACAAATGAGCCAAGCCGAGCCCAAGCTCGAGTTCTGTTAACTTACGAGAACTAGAGATCGAGCTCGGCTTATTTATTAAGGGGTAAATATTATTACATATCAAAAAAGATGATTTATCGGCTCTTTCCCACCTGTTATTACACATTCAAAAAATAAACACAATTTACACATACGTAAATTGGTTGATTACACATACGTAATAGGGGTGTAAAATTTTGTTTGTGCTAGTTTAGGCTCGCGAGCAAACGTCACTTAATTTCATATATGTAAGTAAAATACCTTTTTTGATATCTTCATTGACATATCCGATTCTGCCAAAGAAAACAATTAATAAGCGAAATAATAAAAAATATTGAATTAACACATGTGTCCAACCCACATGTTTCTTCAGAGGATTCATCTTCGAAATCTTCAATTTTAATTACTTTTGCCTTGTCAATGCTGTAACACTTCTTCATTGTTGATCTACCACTTTTATATCCTTCAAAAGAAATATGTTAATACTAAAAAATATGCAGATAGAAATCAACTAACTAATCTTCTTAAAAACCTTAGTACAATAACACTATTTACTTACTAGATGACATTATGAATATTTTTCCCTCAACAAAACCCATCAATCTAAAAAAAACAGAGCAACTTTACACAAATGAGAACCATCATCGAACATAAAAAACAAATGTAATTGTATTTAAAATTACACAGATGTAATTTTAACCTTCATTAATTACACAAATATAAAATTACACATATGTAATTTTAACCTAAATTAAGTTATTCAAAGAAAAAAAACGAACCCGCAATGATCTTGCATCTATGAGATTGGATATCAAGGATTAGAAAATATATACCCCATTGAATTGAAAAGTAGTCCCTATAATTATGGAGCTAATTTGAAAACCAAAGAACGAAGATTTAGGGATGAGGAAGTTAGAGCATTCTCATCCAATCCATCAAATTATACATACATTCCACTAAAAAACAACTCCTATATCAATATATTTTCACTAAAAACAAATACTTTTTCTCTCTCCTTTTCAATTAAATAATATTATCATTACATTTTTCTCTCTCCTTCACTCACAACCACTTTCAATATATATTAAAAAAATTATACTGGGTGAACAGTGTCCCCCCAAATATACAGATGAACAGTAACATTTTCTCTCTCCTCCACTCACAACCATTTTTTATACCCTTTATAATATAAAAACTACCCCTCACATATTTTGATGGTTTGGATGAGAATGCTCTTAGAGAACTTTAAGGGGTTTTTTTTTCTTTTAAATTTTTATAAACCAATATTACAATTATACCCTCATAACCATTTTAAACTTTCCTTATTTTTTCTTTTAATTACAATCATGCCATAATGTAATTTCAACCATTGATTAAGAGATCAATGGTTAAAATTGGTTCTTAATAGTTCTGCACAAAATGTAAGTACTGCAAAGAACCTAACCCTATATATATATATAGAGGAATGCTAAAATGAGAACCACCTCGAGTTGTAAGAACCGTGAGAACTACACTGTATGGGGCGCGGTGGACCAAATTTTTTTTTTCATAATCGTAGATGCATGTATAAAAACAACATTTGTAAAAAAAAATTCAAAAAAAAAAATGTCGTGTGTGTAGTTTTGAGCGCCACAAGTTTGTGTTTACGGGACCCGTAAATCTGGCCGGAAAATTTACGGGTCCCGTAAACACAAACTTGTGGTGCTCAAAACTACACCCAAGACATTTTTTTTTTGAATTTTTTTTTACAAATGTTGTTTTTATACATGCATCTACGTTTCTGAAAAAAAATTTTGGTCCACCTCGCCCCGGATCAAAAAGTTCTCGCGGTTCTTACAACTCGAGGTGGTTCTCATTTTAGCGGATACTTATATATATATATATATATATAGGGCAAAGATAAATCGAAAACCCACTCCAGTTGACTAAACCCTGAAAACCCAAGATCTACCATTGATTAAAAAAGATGAATGGTTGTGATGTCTTTTAGTGTAACATATATTACTTTTTAATATTATAATCAGTAATAGTACACATAAGGGATAAAATGGGAATAATGTGTGAGAATTTTCTTCTTGGAAGAATGGAACTTTTGTCAGTTGTCTGCATGATCATTATTACATCCATTTTTTTAACAATTTCTCTCTCTCTCTCTCTTCATCCCATCATCCTCCATCTCTCAAAATTCCTTAAAATTTTTTTTACAGAAAATAAAGCAGCAGATTCTTGGTCACTTGGGTCATTATCACAAATTTAATATTGTTGAAACCCAAAAGTCGTTTATTCAATCTGTTATTTTTATTATATACATAATAAAAACTTGAACAAATATATGTAAATAATTACAATCTTGCATGAGGGCTTGGTTCGATTCCTCTTTTTATGTTGTGATTATTTTTTATTAACTCAATCTTGCTAACTACAATCACCACATTTATTGTCATTAATAACAGTCATTTATTGTTATTATTTTGTTGGTATAAAGAAAATTTCCGAAAATGCTCGTAAAAAATGGTGAATTATTTTTCTATATACTAATTTTCTTAATTAATATACAACGTTGTCATGAAAAAAAAAGATATTCAAGCAACCATCAACAAAAGCACATGATCAAACACACATAGAGCAAAAATGTACAAAAATCTCAGTGAAAAAAAAATGTAACACGGATACAGCAAAAATGTACAAAAATCCGAGGCAAAAAAAAATGTAACATGGTAAAAACAAAACCAAAAAATCCATAACATATAAAATGTAACAACACACTTATTTTTACAATAATCTAAAAAAGTGTAACAATGCACTTTATTTTATGTAAATACAGCAAAAATAAAATGTAACATGGTAAAAACAAAACCAAAAAATCCATAACATATAAAATGTAACATAAAAAATGTAACAACACACTTATTTTTACAATAATCTAAAAAAGTGTAACAATGCACTTTATTTTATGTAAACGTACATTATTTATGTGACACGGAAAAATGTAACATGCATTTTTTCTTGAACAAATTTAACACAAAAAAATTGATAAATAAAAAAATTAAAAACATTCATCTTCTTCAACAAAAAAAAAACATATCCAAAAAAAAGTTGGAGCATCTGGATGATGATCTTTTGAACTGGATCATCTTTTGGATTCAGATCACTTTTAGATCTGGATGAAGATCTTTAAGAACTGGAAATGAAATAGAAGATAAAGATATAAAAAGAGAGAGAGAGAGAGAGGGAAAAGTCATAAATAACACATTTTTACACATTTCATACCTTAAATACCTGATTCAACTAAAAACACTTACAAAAAAATGTGTAATTTTAGATAAAAAAAACATAAAGAGAATTTAAAAAAAGTAACAAGATTCATATCTGATTCATCGTCATCTTCGTATCTTATTCATCATCATCTTCATATTCATATTCATATTCATATTCATGTGCGATTTTCTTCAAGCTGCCAGATCTATTAACATCTAGATCTTAACTCACACCCCGGATCTGGTAACCACCGCTGCAATGGTGGTGGGTATTCTTTTCAATCTGGAACAAAATTCTAGTAGTGGTGGGTGTTTTTTTTAATCCGGAACAAAAGTCTTTCTATGATGCTTGATGTAGTTTGGTTGAGATGAGAGAGATTTCTAGTAGTGGTGGGTGTTTTTTTAAATCTGGAACAAAAGCCTTTCTATGAAGCTTGATGTAGTTTGGTTGAGATGAGAGAGATAAGCCTTGTAAAAAAATGACGATGATGGAGGTAACAATGAAGACTACTTTATGGAGAAGAGTGAATTATGGAGAAGAGTGAATTATTATATTAGAGAGAAAGTTTTTCAATGTAGTACAAAAATGTGTCAGGTGAAAAGTTTGAAACTATTACATTAATTAATTGATGGATGGAGGTGAATTTCCAAATTTACCCTTTAAGCTATCTGTTACAAAAAAACACGTGGAAGCTTATTGTCCACACAATTGGGTTTCTTGGGTTTAGTCAACTGGAGTGGGTTTTCTCCTTATAATTAGCCTATATATATATAGGGGATGGTTCAAATGAAAACCACTTTTATTGTGAAAACTCGAAAATTAACTACAAAAAGCCTAAAAAACACAAAAAAAAAAAAATTCAATTTTTTTTATAAAAATCGCTGGTTTTTATATATAAAAAAAACTTTTTTCCAAAAAAAAAAAAAAAAAAAATTTGTAGTACACATACACATATGTAGTATTACACATGTGCACTACACAAAAAAATATATTTTTTTTATATAGAAAAACCTGCGAAAATTGGTTTGCAAAAAAAAAAAAATTTGGTATGTTTTTTTGGCTTTTTTAATTAGTTTTCGAGTTTTCACAATAACTAGTGGTTTTCATTTGAACCTTCCCCTATATATATATATATAGGTTTTCACCTATTCTCGGTGTCCTAGTTTTACTAACAAGCACTTACTTATTTATCCGTTTATTATTATTTTTATTTCTATCTTTTGTAGTAGTGGCGTGCTTATATATGTTTTTTTAGAAGCTTATGCCTTGGTTATGGTTTTTGGAGCCGGGGGTCTCACTGGAAGCAGTCTCTCTATCCCCTGGGATAGAGGTAAGGCGTGCCTACATCCTACCCTCCCCAGACCCTATCAATAGCTTCGCTATATGTGGGATTATACTGGGTATGGTTGTTGTTGTATGTTTAAGCTCATTTTGATTCAGACTTCTGGTGAGTTGATCTCGAATACCTATGAACGACTCGACTCGTATACACCCTCAAAACAAAAAGATAATAGCACTTATGGGCCTCTGGACCGTTATGCTTTCACGGCCAATTTTCAAGTCCAAGTGTCCAACTGTCCAAGTCTGTAACATGTTGGGTTGTAATGTTATTGGGCTTTTTTGTTTGTATTTACTAAGGGTTAAGGTATAATAAACCCCAATAACTTTTGATTATTTCTAACTAGAGTTATGCGCCGCTCGCGTTGCGGGGCGCTAAACCGAGTATTTCTTAGTTTAATAACATGTACGCCTTTATGTCGGTTAGTTATACATGCTACTTATAACACGATATCAAAAAAGATACATCAAGTAACCAATTAAAGAAAAACAGTACCAGAGTTATGATAGAAAAATAACTAAAAAGATGACAAGCGTGTAATTTAGAGTTGGGGGCAAAACAATAATTTTTCAGGACCAATTAGCGAGTGCTAGGCAGCTGTTTGACATGAATAAAAACAAAATTGAGTCAACCAAGTAAAATAAAACACTACCATGGTTTTGCCCAAAAAAACCGATGGCAAGATTGCAATTTTTAGCTGAGGTAAAATCGTAATTTTATAATGGAGGTAAAATAATATTTTGAACTGAGGGCAAAACCATTTTTTTATTTTGAAATGAGGGCAAAATCGTAATATTTTAACTGCGGGCGAAATTCTAATTTTTAGCTGGGGGCAAAATCCTAATTTTAAACTGGGAACCAAATCGTAATTTGGCAGGACTCTAGCTGAGGGCAAAACCATAATTTTATTTTGAACTGGGGGTAAATTGGTAATTTTTAACTGAGTGCAAAATCGTAAATTTAAGCAGAGGGCAAAAGCAAAATTTTATTTTGAACCGGGGGCAAAATCGTAATTTTACACTTGGGATAAAATTGTAATTTGGCATGACCTATAAATAACTATTATATGAAAAAAGGAAAAAAAATAACAAATAAAAGTGGCCGCCACTTTTGGCCAACCACATGGTTTCACTATTTCAGCCACCACTGTTATTTGTATGTATTGTAAATGTAAATGTAAATATGTATAATGTTTCATACTTTCATAGATTTTTAGCATCTCACTAGAATATGTAATAAGGTTTCATACTTTCATAGATTTTGAGCATTTCGCTAGAGGCTGTTTACTATATGGGTTAAAGCTTAACATTATTCAAGTCGTTTTAGTAAATGCTGTGTTACTTGGACAGAGTGGATGATAAACTCTTTGATGTATTTGTAACGGTTTTTCTTCTTTGGCCCGGCTAGTTTCTTGCTAGTCGTTGTCTGTTTTTGATAAAATGTTTTATGCCGCCGTTAAAATATGTATACGAGTAGAGGTGGCAATCTTGACCCAAAGGCTTTCAAGTGGGTTAGTTTGGGTTGCTTTTAAAATTATATGGGTTAGTTTGGGTAAGATATTTTAACTAAACGGGTCACAACGAGTCAATTGAAATTTCATCTTGTTATTTTCAGGTCAAAACATGGAGCGTATATCAAACCCATGTTTGAATTGAAAATGTACACATTCTTTCCTTCGGAATCACATATCTGGAAGAGACTGCCAATTAAACAAAATTTTTATTTAGTTAACCAACTATGCGTCTTACTTATGGTGCATTTATCTAATCATTCTATTTGATTCCATCAAAATAACAACACATAATCTTGGCCATGATGACTTGTCTAGAAAAACCAAGTCAATGAAACATGAATTCATCTCTGCAAAGCAAATGACTAAAAATCTCAAGATACACAAAGCTCTTCCCTGCCATTCATTACTTTGCCTCCACCTGCTTGTGAGAATCCAAATGTTGCTGCTCATATATCTGCATGTAAGCCTCAGAAAGTGCAACCATCTGCGGAAGTGTTTCCGCAACATGGAGATCCTGCATCTCATACCTGAACATACACACAAAAATCAAAATCTTTCTTACTCAATCAATAGCTCACAACTTGAAATAGAACAAGGCCTACCAGAGCTCTTCCGACTTGCGCTGAACAAATACCCTATATGCTCCTTCACCTGGTTTACCGTCATGAACAATGTTTGCAATCAAATCATACTTGGAACGCACTCTTTCTTCCTCTCCCTCTTTAGATGGTAATGGTATATAATCCTTCAGCTCCAGATTTTTCACAGGGAAGTTAACTGACACACAAAAACTAAACAAATAAGCACATGTATCAAATAATGATAATAATAAACCAGTCCTTCTCACCAAGGGTTGGATTTTTCTCCACAAAGAAATTATTCTTTGTGAAGCGACGCATGTGAAGAATTAGATACTGTGGAAGTCTTGTAACACGATATCTCATCCTGGCTACACGAGGACGCACTACTTCAGTTACACTCTCCCCGTCAAACTTCTTCAGTATGTTGAAAAGTGGAACCTACAATAACAGTAAACCTTTAAGTCAAATACCCAATTCTTAAAAAAAAACTCAGCACCCACCAAACAAATGACTATATATCTATTGCAGGAAATATACACAACATGATAGCATCTAGGAAACAATAATTATAAATGAGCTCCGCGCACATACACATTAACTTAGGAACTAATCGATATTATCTATTATACGCTATGTAGCTCACTCTTAATATTCTACAAGTATAAAATCGTCAGCTTATCAAACCCCTTAGTTCCACGGACAATACATGTAACCTTCGTAAGCCTGATTGCCAGGCAATTTGGAAAAATAAGAGTTGACAAAAAGTTAAGAATTTAAAATTCAAAGCACAAACCTGAGGAATTATATTTTTCTCCATCACGTCTTTGAAAAGTGGGGGTGGCGGCAAATCTAGTCCAAGCATCAAAAATGGCATCCTACTGGTCTCAGCACCATCTTTTGCATTTATCTCTTTCACAACCTCCAGTTCTCCCTAGAAAGAATAGATTTCCGTTCAGTGATAAAATTTAGAGTAAATTACGTTTTTCGTCCCTGTGGTTTGTCAAAAATCACTATTTCAGTCCATTAGTTTAGAAATTGCTAAAACAGTCCCTGTGGTTTCATTTTTCGTAACTATCACGGTCCACCTCCGTTAACCTCATCCATTTATTCTGTTAAATACATATTAAAAGACCATAATGCCCTAGTCAAAAAAAAGACTATATAGAATTCTAAAAATAATAAACAATTGGTGGGTCCCACTTCACAAAGTTACAAGACTTCATCTTGACTTCATCTTTCTCAGACCCTAAGCTTTTCCGATCATCTTCTTCGTCTCCGATCATTTTCTCCGCCTCCGGCGAGCTCTTCATTTCCGGCAACAATTTTCAATTTTTTCCTTTTGGTTTCACTTGGTTTTTTAGTCAGAACTAGCATCTCCTCTAAACCCCTAATTTATTTATTTTGAAAAACTTAAAAAAGGTATATATGTATGAAGACTGTATGCCTCATGATCAAAGGACACTAGATCCTTCATATGGCCATTTCTTTGACCATTAACACCTTTGATTAACACCCCCACCAACAAAAACACCTTTACGAAACCATTTTAAATGGAATTTAATGGATAAACAATAGCAACATAATCATCATCGGCATCATTTTGGGGTTTCTTTTTATGTACAAGCATAAACTACACATTGCCGGAGCCTCATACCTGAACGACACCAACGGTTTTTTTCCGAATCGTTTGACAGAATATCGGCGCAGGAGGTGAAGAGGCGGCTGGATTGTCAGAGTCGACTGACTGAGTCAACGGATTTGAAAAACGAAACCTCTATTTGGCCTCCGCCAGTTTAAATCTCACTGCCGAAGGAGAAGTAAAGGTTCTGAAACTGGAGAAATCCTTGCCGGTTCAAATCTCACCGCCGACTACGTTGGTAGGTTTGTTAATCTTGGTGATTGTGAGGTTTTGTTGTCATTATTTTTTAGATCTAAAACGAAATTACTCATCATCATGAATTAGGAAATAATTATAATACTCGATTTGAACAAATTGTTGGTGCAAACGAGGTGATTTGCTAAGCTTCAAATAAACTGATTCATATGACACAATGAAAAGAAATTGAATCTGAGAATTCTGCCAGTGGGTTTTTGAAATGAGATTAATTGAAAGTTGACGTTTTGTTTTAATTGTGAAGAAAGGAGATTTTTGAAAGTTGCAGGTTTAAAATGATTGAAGAAGAAAGAGAAGTGTAAAGATTATTGGTGGTTTTGTTTTAATTTAGATAAATTTAGTTTTTTATTAATAAGGGTATTATGGACTTTTCACATGTATTTAACAGAATAAATGGATGAGGTTAACGGAGGTGGACCGTAATAGTTACGAAAATGAAACCACAGGGACTGTTTTAGCAATTTTTAAACTAATGGACTGAAATAGTGATTTTTGACAAACCACAAGAACGAAAAACGTAATTAACTCTAAAATTTAATAAGGCTGCAATAAGAACAAGTGATACCTGAAAACACTGATGGATAATACTGGTCTTTCTCCTTGAACTTTTAAGGTCTGTGTGCAGTGTATTGAGAAGCCACGACATAAATTCAACAGGATCAGACTGTGCCCCTATACGAAATCGTTTTTTACTGGCTTTCATAACTGCTTGCAAAAATTCATGAGGACTAACCTACAGCTCAAACAAGTAACTATTAGGTCTGCAAAAGGCATAAATCATAGTATTTGTTATAATCAAACCTGTCCTTTGAAGTTCCTTGCATGCCATATCTTCCTTGTGAGCTCACCAAAACGGTGAACAAGGACAGATTTACTGTCAGCGTAATTTTCAGGAATGAGAAAAAAGTTTCTCAAGGGGGTCACTCGCATTAAAGACTGAATGGTGACATTAACAAAATCAGTCTCCTTAATGTTATTAAGCCCGACCTGAAAAATCACCAAAAGAAAATATCACAATCAGTATTCTTATAAAAAAAGTGGATCAAGACATTAGTAATAATGAATTACCATTCCAGGAAGATAATCAGAACCATCAAGCGCCCTTGACCATTGTCTATTTCTATCAAGTTGCAGAACTTGGTCTTTATTAAACCTATGATGTGATACCAGAACTAGTTATGTTATGCACCAGAAGGACATGAGAGTACATAGTAGCGATACAATGAGAAAGGTATTTAACTTAATATAAATCACACCTCCAGCTGGGTTTTAAATTGCGCAATGCGCTCCGATGCGTTTGGTCCAAAAATCTGATGCGTAATGCGTGATACGAGCGCATCACGTATGTGATGCGCTCTTTATAAAAATATACTAAAAATTATTTATACATAACAACTTACAAAAACATACTAAAACTAAAACAATTGTCGTAATAAGAAGACAAAGAGTTGTGCTTTTAGGCTCAAATCAAGCATCCTAGAATGTTTCTAGAACCATAACGGTTCAAATCAAGCATGCTAAAATATTAATTATTGAAAAAACCCAACCCATTTCATAAAATTTGGGAAAAAAAACATAATAAACAATGATGCGTGCATCATGGCGCATTTTGCGACGGGCGCATTATGCAAAATTGTCGCAATATCATCGCATCATGTAAACGCAAAGCATCAGGTGTTGCGCTGCGCTCTCATTAGCGCAACAGGCGCATCACGCGTTATGCGCGCATTTTAAAACCAAGCCTCCAGTTGGTACTACATATTTATAAATAGACGCACAAAAACGATTTAATAATCACAAACTATCAAACCAATAAAAGCAGTAAAGTAATAATGATGAACAAATGAATAAACACAGAGCTTGGGAGTTATTTACGTTACGTAAAGGTATAAACAAAAAAAAAGGAGAGAAGACAGCAGACCTTGGGTTAAGAACATGTCGAATATCATCAAGTGAAGGATCATTGATTTCATAACCATCAGGCAGGCAATATACTTTTTCGGTGCGAAGATTGATGTAGACATGGTGTCCTGCTTCAAGGCTATGAGTATATGCATGTGACTTGTGGCCTCTTCCTTGGAAATACTTACCACATACCAAACATGCATACACATTCAAATTTGATAGTGACACTGAACAGAACTTTTCAAAGTCAAAATCCAAAACCTGAAAAAGATGTATAGCCTCCATTCAAAATCCTCAACAATAACAACAACAACAACAACAATAATACCTTGATTACATTGTACCACATTGATTAGTTGATTAGGTATGCCAAATTACAAAAATACCCATGACTACCTACAAGTATTTCCTATTTACCCATCATCTTCCTCATTACTACCTCTAACTATTGTAAGCATTTGAAAAGAAAAATCAAATAATGCTACTTTAAAAAGGCTGCATGTATTTGAACATTTTCACGCCTAAACTGAATGACAATACCGTTATAGAAAGCCTCCCACCATCCGTAACTGTCATCATTAATAATTTAACTACTTTGAGGGTTAAAGCCTAAAGGACTGAGACTGGGATGCATATGATGAAAAACATAAACCATCAAATAACAAATATGATTTAACAACTAACACACAGTCGTCCAAACTGAAACATGGAAGACAGTCAAAACAAATCAATTGCAGTGAGTGACATTCAAAATAAAGAACAAATTAAGGACACCAAAAATCAGTTGCCATCCTGTTAACAATAAAAGAAAAAAAATCCCCTGCTAGTCCTATCCTGTGTTCATTCATGGACAGTGAGTGTTTTATTATTGATATTTCTTCTTCTAGTGTATTGTCTTCCAAGTAAGTAGTAAGTAAGTTGTGGGATAAACAGTGCAAATAGAGGAGGAGATATGATACCTGGCGATTAACTGTATCAAGGTAAGGACAGTCTCTACGGACTTCAATAGTCCTATTACGCCTCCCCCCTTCACCACCAAATCCATTCTCCTCTTCTTCTTCTTCTTCTTCTTCTGCCTCGCCGTCTTCTTCTTGTTGCTTCTCTGCCTCTTCCTCTTCTTCGTCTTCGTATGCTGCAAGTGGAAGCAGGGCGTTATCAAAACCTACTACTTTCTGCTTCTTCGACTGCTGTTGTTCTTCTTCTTCGTCTCTTCTACTCGACGAGTTTTCCATCCTTCAATCTTTCTTTCTAGCCCTAGCTAGGGCTTCTTTCTTATTGGAACGGAGGAGGAGGAGGAACATAATTATTAGTAAAGTGTCATTTTTACCCCCATTGCTTTATTCATTTTCACTACTTTCATCAAAGCTTGTTTTTTTTTTGTTTGTTATCGCCTCATCTCTCTTGTGCTTTAAAAAAAGAGTAAACTGCTAAATTCGTCCCTGAGGTTTGACTCAAATTGCTAGATCAGTCCAAAATCAAGTTTTGTTGCTAAAACAGCCCATGAGCCTAGTTTCTGTTGCTATTTCAGTCCAATAAATTAACACCGTTAGAACCTCAGTTAATGAATGGGTAAAACTGCTAAATTCGTCCCTGAGGTTTGATTCAAGTTGCTAGATCAGTCCAAAATCAAGTTTTTGAATTTGTTAATTATAAACTTATTTAGTTATATAATTTTTCTAGACTTGCATTAATTTTTTGAATTTGTTAATTATAAACTTATTTAGATTATAAACTTATTTAGGTATATAATTTTTCTAGACTTGCATTAATTTTTTGAATTTGTTAATTATAAACTTATTTAGATTATAAACTTATTTAGGTATATAATTTGTTAATTATAACTCAATACTATTTAGATTAAGTGTGATCTTATTTAGATACTTACGTATATAACTACTAAATATTTACAAAGTTATAACAATAATAATACCCAAATACAGTTTAAGGCGGGTCCAGTTATATTTATGTTCGTTGAATAAATCATTAATATCACAAGAGAAAAAAAATGGTAAATGACAGGTTCTTAATGCATCAATACTTGTACCAAATGCATTATATATTTTCTTAAATGTCTTAAAATTTAAGATAAATTACAAGTCTACCCTAAATATATAATTTAAATTTGTGTTTAGTTATAAAAATATAAACAGAATGTAGCTCTTTTGGAGAGCGCAATTTTATTTGACCTGTCTTAAACACTGGTTTGACACGACATGTTGTCTGACCTCACCTGAATGATAATATTATTAAATACGAAACCACTTAATTAAGTATTATCTTATTTAAATACTTAAGTATATAATTAGTAAACATTTAATGATAATAATAATAATAATCAAAATAACTAACAAATAATTTTTCTAGACTTGCAAATTATATACCTAAATAAGTTTATAATTAACAAATTCAAAAAATTAATGCAAGTCTAGAAAAATTATATACCTAAATAAGTTTATAATTAACAAATTCAAAAAACTTGATTTTGGACTGATCTAGCAACTTGAATCAAACCTCAGGGACGAATTTAGCAGTTTTACCCATTCATTAACAGAGGTTCTAACGGTGTTAATTTATTGGACTGAAATAACAACAGAAACTAGGCTCAGGGACTGTTTTAGCAATAAAACTTGATTTTGGACTTATCTAGCAATTTGAGTCAAACCTCAGGGACGAATTTAGCAGTTTACTCTTAAAAAAATTATTGTCCTTTTCATCCACCTAATTAATGTCATCCAAATTTTATCGTTAGATAAAACTAGGGGTGTGCAGAATTCGTTTCGAATTTGAAAAATTCGAAATTCGTTTAAATTCGATTCGATTATAAGAATTCGAATTCGATTCAATTCGAGTCAAGTAAATCGAATACGAATTTATAATTTCAAATTCGATTCGAAATTCGAAAAAAAATTATACATTTTTATTTATTATTTTATATATAATACATATATAACTTTTATTAGGCTATACTATAAATTATTTTCAATTTTTTTTCCAAGTATTAAAATTACCCACTACATGGTACATTACTAAAACCTAAGTAACAAATCTATCAATAGATTTCTAAGCGTAAAAATATTAACTTGTAATGTGGAGTGGTTATTCCCGACTTCTCATTTTGAATTTTAGACTTGTGGTACTTTATTTATAACTTTTTAAGGTGATATCATGCTTTATGGCTGCTTTAAAATTTATGTTTCATTTTGAAAGTTTTTTACATGTTTTTAAAGAATCTGAATTAAATCGAATTTATTCGAATTCGAATTTTTAATCGAATACGAATTGGAGTTTTTATTCGAATATGAATTCGAATCGAACTCGGTAGGTTTTAATCGAATACGAATTCTAGGAAAAATAAAAACTATTCAAATAATTCGAAAATTCGATATTCGATTCGATGAACACTCCTAGATAAAAGTGACCAAAAACTTGTTTTTTTTTTACTCAAACACAACACTCTTTCTTTCTTTTACGGTCTTTTTACTGGTGACTAGGCATCTATCATCAGCATCTATCATCGGCTTACAACCATCGTTAGCAAACCACCACCATCTCCCAAATCAATAGTGTTCCCTTCGCAACCATCTCTTCCACTCCATTGTGCTCCCCTTTCCCTCTTAAACTATTTAGTGGGTTTGAGCACCTTCGATTATTAAAGTCGAATCTGAATTGTTGGCCCATCCTATCACGCCTTTGACTCCGTCTATTGTATATTTGAGACATTCCTAGGAATTTGCAACCATCTCTTCCACTCGGTCTTCAGACTTTATTATTAACAGAGACACGGGGTCTATCAAAACACTTTCGTTTATCGACGAATACTCTACTATATAATATGCTACCTTTTTTATTAATTTAGGTTAAACGGTTGTAATCGATTAATTTGACATGAGCCTTTAATGGTTATTTGGTTATAAACCTAACATTAAACATGGGCCTTTAAGGATTTAAAATCCACTATTAAAAATTCAATAATTGGGCTTAATTTTTAAGCTATGAATTTATTTACTATGTAAAACGTGTGTGTATATATATAGCATGACAGCCGACGGAATAGCATAGCTAAAGATCTGTTTCATACCATGCAACGCTTCCATCGATATAGGAGCACGAGTTTTTTCACACGATGGAGAATATTTCATGTAAAAAAAAACAGAAAAGTAACATTAAGCCACATTGCAATATCCATTGATACGGCTGCTCCAATGTTTTTTAATCCTGTTTTATATACTAGAACCCAACAAAGAGGAATGTGTATACATAAAGCAACACTTGAGCTAATAAGCATAGCCAACAGGAAACAACATGCTTTTTACATTTGGAAATAAGTGTTGCTATAGAGCGCAGGTATAAGCCATGTTATGAATTTTCCAGCTTCATGTGAAATCGAAGGACTTTGGCCCATTAAAACGAGTATATTTTCCATGTATTTCCATAAGAGAGATAGAGGAATGCACACTAGTAGAAGAGAGAAGATGGCTGTGTAAATTTGAGCTCCGAATTTTCGGTATTGTTGAGCTCCATATGCTTGTCCACATAATGTTTCCAGTGCACTTGCCATTCCCAACTGTAGGTTCAAAATGTCCAAAACACCATCAGATTAGCTTCAAACTCTTGGAATCTAAGTGCATAAAGTCTCTATCTATCATATTAAGTGGACATGTGTTAAGATACTGAATAGATGGTTAAAATAATTAATGACAATTTTCCTAATAGGCTCGAGTTTGGCTTGTTTTCTTGGAACAACATCTACAACTTTGTTGGTCTAATACCATTTTCATTAGTTTAGTTAGAAAATTCCGTTAGTGTAGTTACTACCTAAAGTGTAATTAGAAGATAGTTTGTGTTAATGTTGTAATTGGTTATAAACTAACCGATGCGTTGCATCTTTTAGAGGAACCGTGGTGTCAGTTCGATAGAGACCTCCGACAATGTATAAATAGGGTTGTCGGCATTGGGTTTATGGAGGCTTAATTAAATAATCATTAAAATTTCGGATCATCAGGGCAAATTACATAAGGATAGCGGGTAGACGAGCAACAAACTGCGCCGCCATCCCTTTCTGAATAGAAAACCCTATTCTACTAAAAACAAAGCCTCGCCCATGAGGGGTCGAAAAGTTGCTGTGGACAACACGCTGAACTCTAGACAAGAACCGAACTGCCTCTGGTGCCAAGGAGCCGAACGTGTCAAACGCCAGGGGGACAAAGGCATGCTGATTATCCTCACAAGCTTTCGCGTGCTTTTCCACCTTCTTTGATTCTGCCTTCAGTACCGCTTGCCCCGCCACAAACCCATTTTCCCGGAACCCGGCTAGTGGGGATACACCTGTGAGATCAACACAAGCATGTTTCCCGCCCTCCCAACCAAAAACTAGCACGTCAGCTGGGCGTAGGGTGGATCTCCCCTCCGACGGGTCTGTAAGAAAATTAACCGGTGCCTCTTTCTTCGCCGAGATCCCTGCTCGTCTGAGAATATCCATTAACGCGTCTCGTACAAAGTCATGGCGATACTTAAACCCCGGCAACTCTCTACAGTGTAACGCATGCTCCCTGTATTTATCTAGGCATGCTTTACGGCAGACTGGGCAAGTTTCATCATTCGGGAACATGGGGATCATCAAACGGTACTTAAGGATTGACCGGTACTCCACCGCTGACATACGTTGTCCCAAACCTTCAATAGGAATAACAGTTAAGAAATCCTGAGCGTGAGGCCTCTGTAGGCATTCAATGACGGCTTTCTGGCGGGGTGACAAATGGAAATCTTCTCCCAAACTTTGTGCGATTTGACAACAAAGGGCATTCGCCAAAGTTTTCTGTGGCTTTTTGGGGGCGGTGTCCTTGTTAGAGAAACCGCCGAGATCAAAGTCAGGTAGAGATTCATGCAAGCGTTCCAAGGCGCTGGCATAATCCGGATCAGTGTTAGCAACCCCACTGTTACGTAAGATGTGGTCCTGCAACTCCCAAGATTGAGACCTGGAAGCAACAAAGGCATAGGCAGCCACATCCCGGGCCGAGAGAAGGCCCAACCCACCAAGCCTCATTGGCAAGGTCACGATTCGCCACTGTAGATCACCAAAAAAAGGACCCCCACATACGACAATGTCTTCTATTGCCTCCCGAAGACCTTTATCAAAACATGAAACATCATCATCCACAAAGGGGGGCTGACAAGTTCGCAAACCAAATAGCAACTTTGCAACCCCCATACAAGATCTAAGCAAGAGGAGTTCACTTTGAGGATCCCGCAACAAGGGAAGGTGTCCCATAATGTCAACAGCACGCGTTGCCCTCTTAGCCGCTAGACCACTTATAAAACTGGCATCACGGCTGACTGCCCCTCCTAGCAGTTTGACACCTTTCTCCGGCCTCCCAATCTCATTGGGGAAAAGCCCTGGCCGGAGCTTCACCCCGTTGCATGTCGGCCAAAATACTTCAGTTTTTCTAATATTAAGTCGTAGCCCCAATGCTGGACCCTCCGAATCAATGATGTCAAGAGCTTTAGCAACCTGAACAGCGTCCCCGATAATTGTCCCGTCATCCAAGTACCAAGCATGGAAGGGGAGTTTACAGTTTTCCTGCACCTGAAGCACTAAGGGGTGTAAAGCTAGGGCAAAAAGCAAAGGTCCCAAAGGATCCCCTTGCTGCACCCCCGTGAATGCCCCGATGCGGTCATTCCCCACGTATAGCCTAGCAGGCTGAGCATATATAAATTGAACCCATGGGAATATGGAGGGGCAATGGCGATGGACCTCGCGAAGCAAAACTGAACGGTCAACTAAGTTGAAAGCGTTGGAAAAATCAACCGTAAGCATGGCCAGCGAGCCATCTGAATGAAAAGAATTAAGAAACCTGTTAGCACTGTGCAGCACCGCCTCCGCCCCATTGGGGACCCCCACCCCAAATTGATAGTCCCCCAAGTACTTAACAGCTTCTTTCCCAACTTTCTTGATGGCTACTTTGGACACTAATCTTCTCCAAATTGCCCCCACAGCAATGGGGCGAATCCCATTATCAGGCTTCAACAAAGGGGTTAGGGGCGCCGAAGCAACAAAATCCGCAAGCACCTTAGGACATAACCCCCTAGCCAAAGGTTTACCACTTTAGTGATGGCAGTAAGCAGTCCCGAGGCAGTCGCTGACCCCTCGCCGCTAAGAGCGTCCAACAAGTGTTGGGCCTGGAGGCCATCTCGCCCACAAGATGTCCCTTTCGGGAAAGATTTCACACACCTGTGGACGCAGTCTTCATCCACGGATAACGCAGGTTGTGAAAGAGGAGTTGAAGGAAGGTTCGGGGGCGGCGCGAAGGGATGTTTGTCGATAAGAGCTTGCATGGTGGATTCCCCCCGGGGAGCAACCCCACTGGAACACAATACCTTAACTGCAGCAGTGAAGTGACAATCACTCACTTTCCTGAGACATTGCTTGATGTTGGGGCTAACCTCATCAGCTATCTCCAGTTGTGCCTCCCCCCCATGCACGACCCCTTCTCCAGTATCGGCAAGGATGGAATTGACCAAAACCTCAAAACTAGAGCCCTCCTTCCACATAGCTAAAGCCCGCAAAATACTATCACATTGCAAGGATTTTCGATTACCCGACCTTCGATCTTGCCTGGAAGACGGCTTAACCACCTTAAGGGTACAACGGGGTAAGAACAAGAGTTTGACCCAATTTTCAACAGTCCCAGGGGAAGCTACTACTTTATGGATGGCACCTGTCAAAGCTTGTGCAAATGCCAAACGACAGCTTGGGGGGATGCTCTTAACATTTCGAACCGGAAGGGAGAAAACACGTTCAAGGAGATCGACATCTCCCATCACTCCCTGCGGGGTCCTAAGCTCGACAACCATCACAGGATCTTGGGACCTTGGGATCCCCACGAGAAAATCCTCATCAGACCCAGATTTTCTAGAGAACGTGAAAACACCATCAGGATGATGGCACCCCCTACTAAGTGCGTGTGTCTTCATGCACCTCCCACACAACCAATATCCAAAAACTCGCAGGGTTTCCCCAACATTTGAAAACAATTCTAAATCCTTAGAAAGCGCATCTTGAAGGGATTCTTTACGATCATCTTTAAAATGAAATTGCTGAAAATGCGCGATCAATCTGTTATACCTGGAGGACCCGGGCTTGCCGTCTTTACACTCGTGGAAGTTCCTGAAGGGGCATAGCCACACTCCATTGGACGAGGTGGAGCCAACATCCCCTTCAGAGGCACTAGATACCATGCTCCTACCCTTGGCAGAGCCCATTTGGAAACAATCAAAACCAAGAAGTGATAACGAGTCCTCCTTCTCGAGGTGAGGAGGAGGCCAGGTATCAACCCACCCAAGAAACGAAGGAGAGGAAAGCAACCTACAGTTGCTCACCCTCCCAGACACCCCGTCAAGAAGAGCTACGTCATGAGTGCGCGACTTGCGGCAAATTCCAATTTTAACTTGAACAAGAATTAATCACCCAAGAGCCCTAAAATGTCCCCCTGTTGCTCCAACCAATTGCAAAGATACCAATCAAACAAACAAACGAAGAGTTATAGACACCTCGGTTGACTTGTTGGATTGGAGTTAGAAGCTATGCCAAATGTAGACACTAAAGATGAAATTGAAGTGGTGTGAAAGGAACTGAATGTGAAGATGCTTGAAGAAAAAAAAAACCAAATTCAAAACTAATCCTGAGACATTTTCTGGGACCTTTGTTCTCAGAGGCATTTGATCGAACACATTGTGGGCACAAAAAATACAAACTTACAAAGACCTTCTGGTACAGAGATCTGACATCATAAAAGGTAAATAGAACGTACCAGCTTCATGATCACTAAATCCAGCCATAAAGTAACCCCTTTTGCACGAAACCAAAACCCTAAATCGGTTTTCAACTCACATCAAAACAACTGATATGAGTTTTTTTTTTTAAAGGAAGAATAAAGTGGGAAGCTTGTTTGAGAAGATGATGATCACGAATGAGTATGAAAAAGAAACCCTAATTGTAAATCGGAGAAGAAAGATATGAAATTGAGGGATCACCGAATGAAAATTGAGGAGAATACGTAAAGAACAGTTGATCTTGAAACAAACAACCAAGTTGAAAATTGGCAGAGGCGGGAGAAGGAGGAGTGGGTTGGTGGGCGGAGGGGATGTAAATCACCTGGAAAGAAAGACCATTGTAAAAAAAAATTAGTTAATTGGACCCGGTTTAAAAGACACAAAAGCGAAAGACTAATTAAACTGAAGACCTCAGATAGGCTCGGCCCGTTTCATTTAATTATAAGCCCATTTACTTGTTTTCTTGGGGAATAATTTGTAAACCCTAATCTGTAATCATAATTTTTTTTTGGAAAGAATCTTTTTTTTTTGTAATCATAAACTGATGATCTTTTACTTGTAATTTCTCATCACAAGAGTAGAGAGCAATAATACGATATCCTGGTTGTCGCCTCTGAACGTAGATCAACTTAAACCAAACCACGTAAATCCTCACGTTCTTTACTTTCTACGGTTTATTTGTGTGTGTGTTTGCTACTCGATCCTAATAATCGGTCACCATTTTTAAACAGTCATTCAAACAGAAACCAATATTGTGTCCCTAAAACTTCATGGGTTGACCAAATTATATTGTACAAACTCTTGCACTTTTCTAATTCACTATTCAGCATACATAAGTGTGTATGCGTGTGTGCGGGATATAGAGGGAGAGAAGCGACAGACAAGTAAGCTGAAACCAGTGACGCTAGAAATGGAGATGGCAATAGCGGTGCTAGAAAGAGTGAGCTCGCCGATGTGGCTAGGGGCGGACCTAATCCCAGCCCAAGGTGGGCGGGCGCACCCCCGGGAAAAAAAATTTAGTGCTAATTTTCGTCGAAAATCCCGTCCGCACCCCTTGGAATTTTTCGTCCGCACCGCACCCTATGGAATTTTCCGTCCGTACCCTTTGGAATTTTTCGTCCGCACCCCTTTGATAAAAAGTGTTTATCAACTTATATTTTAAAAATATTCATTAGGAAACTCTTATTTTATAAAAAATACTACCTAAATTATATAACTTTTAATACCTAAATAACTAAACCCAAATACCTAATACATTTAACTAGCCCACTACTAAGTCTTAGGCCAATAAACAAACCCAACAAATCAACAATATTTCAAACTAAAATAAAATAAAAAAGCCAAAAACTCTTACATATTCTATCATGCTCTCTTTATCGTCCTCGCACGCCAGCGATCAGAACATCAACAGCGACAACAGTGAACAGTCAGCAGCCACCATACCACCGTCGATCAAACACGGGTAAGTTTCTTTGTTATTTTTGATGATTTTTGGTTGATATTATCCACCTCCAGTAGCCTATTATAGCAGCATACTAACCATAGTAGACATGTGCTTCGTTTTGTTTTCATTATGTTATGGTGGGTTATATTTTGTTAGTGATAATATTTTGGCTTTTTTATAGCCACATACCACAGTATGTTTGGCTTTTTTTTTAGTGAATGACGTTTGGATTTTTTTATGGTGTATATGTTGTTTAGATGATTTTTAGGGTGATTTACATTATGTAAAATGTTATGGAGCCATGAACTTATAGATCAATTTGTTTGTGATAGCCGATAGGAACAATCAGCAGCGACATTATGGCGCGATTTCTCAATATGAAACTTGATACGTCTTCCGGATTCGTTGATGTGGATACTTGCGTAATCGGATTGGCGATGAGAATTTAAATGAAGGTTGTATATGTTATATAGAGAAAAAGTTGCTTAAGAAAGTAGGTTTAGATGATGTTTTGGATAGATTTCAAACAATGAAAACCCGTAGGACGACGTTTTAATTATGTTTGTAACAAGGTTTGACGTTTTTTTTATGATTATATAAATTTAGTTCTTTTGTTTTACATGACCCGAACCGACCCGATACGAACCGATTTTTTATTTATATACCTTGGGGTCTAAAATTTTTAAAAATTTTCTGCACCCCCATGGAAAAATTCCTAGGTCCACCACTAAAAGTGGCCAACCATCATAACAGCGACAACTTGCAACAAATACTGAGAAAGAGTCACTGCCACCATTGGGCCTGCTATGTACCCAAATTTCTTTGCTTCTTCACTAAACACACTCCATGTTATATGTCTATATCTATCATCACCCTCTCTTCTTTCTGATAAGAATCCCTCTTGCATCTTTAGTCAACCGAAATCGGATAATCTTCTTGTTGTGACCCTGTCAGTACGTAAGTATTATTGAAGGAGCAATCAATATATTTATGGGTTTGCTGGCAACTAATTTCTGACAATTAATGCATGCATGTCGAACAAAATATCACTATAACTGATAATCAATACATTTATTTTCTTACATGTTTTTTTAATGGTAAATATTACTTCTACTCTATTTTACGTGGATTATCTTAAATCATTTCCTTTGCTCATATTTTCTGACATGTTTTTTAATGGTAAATATTACTTCTACTCTACTTTACGTCAATTAACTTAATTTTTTTCCTTTGCTCGTGTTTTTTCAATGGTCTGGACTATCAATACTCATCCCATTGTTATCCATCCTAGGGTTTCGGCACGGTGGTGGTTGTTGTGACGATGTCAGAGGTGGTGGTAGTCACAACAACATATGTGTTGGTACCGTGGTACTGGTGGTGGTAGGGGCGACTATGACAACGATGGTGATAGCTTTGATAATTTATTCATAATTATTATTACTTTACTAATAAACCAAATGAAATGAATAGTAATTTTAAAATATTATAATAATCTATCTATCTATACTTTCTATAAAAAGAGAAATCCCAATGACATAAGAAAAGCTGATGATGTGTCAGCAGGAGAGGTTGTCCAACAATGCTTTTCTTATGTCATTATTACATCATAAAGCCTAATATATAAATCACTTTAAAATACATTTAATTTAATTTCAAAGCACTGCCTTGTGTATTCAAATGTTAAAGGTCTGGCCCACATTCCAAATGGCAAACCATTGCCCATCTACAAGAAAGTAGCAGATGGTTCCTTTGGCAAACGTATACGTTAGCAGATGTTTTGAAATTGCGGGTAATTTGAAATTCAAAATGCATGGGGATATGTAATTTTCAATTAATGCATGTCACTCACTTACTTTTGCCAATCATCTTCTTATATAAACTGATTTATATTCTCATTTCACTCTTCATATTTACATTCTCGTGTTCTCTTCTTTTGTATTTTTAAACCACATTTCTAATGTATCTCTCCCTCAAATCCCTTCTTCTCAATACTCGACATTTGTTCATAAAGGATAAGAGAAAATGGAAGCGCTCTCTAACCCACTTTCAGAACAAATTTTGGGGATATGTGGTTTGCCTTGATGATGGTAATGTGATATATATGATTATGTTTGTTTTTGTTTTTGATTTTTACTAAAGTTTTTTTATCTGAGTTATGACTAAATGATGATTGTGAATGATCTAAGCAGATGATGATGATTGTTCTACGGTTGTTTCCAGCATCATTGTTCTAACATCGTTTAAAGTATGTTTTTTTTGCTACTCTAATTTTCAAAATTTTGAATTTTTAATTTTGAAGTGATATACTCTAATTCTTGCTTTATATGTCACACCCTGACTTTTGCGGAAGCGTGATTTGGTGTGACTTGCTTAATATCATTGCATTCAACCATAACAAACAACTATATGATAAATCCAAGATGTTCATCCATTGATTAAGTTTTGAAACATTACAACAACATTGATTTAACCCCCAAAACACAGACTTCGTATTCAGAATACAACACCAACAGGTTCTAAGTTTCATAACGACTTTTCAAAGACACTAATGATAACCAAGCTTCGAAGCATGTATCCTATCCAGGATAGGATCATAGGATACACACTCTAAACCATTCGACACCGGATGACATCTTTTATTCCAGACAACACTTGAAACTTTAATGCCTGCCAGATCCATACTTAGTTTCCTGAAATACATGTAGTTTGAAAACATCAACAAAAGTTGAGCGAGTTCATATGTATGTTTGTGAATAAACCTTTGAAACCTTTGTAAGTATGTTTGTATGTACTTGAAATCCCGGTATGAAAGCAACAAGGAAACAGATCAATTAATGTGTAGCTAATACATTAATATTCGTGACATGGTGCAGGAAGACTCAAACCTAGCAGACTTTGTCAATAAGACATAGTCACCACATGGTCCACTCGACGGACTCATGAGTGGGGCTCTCTACACCCAAATAGATCTATCACTCATGTCCATCGGTCCTACTACGAGGATTAATGGCCTTAAGAGTGCGCCTACCCATTCACATGATCTACTTTACTTTCCAAAGCACCCCTTTGGTAAAAAGTGTTTATCAACTTATATTTTAAAAATATTCTTTAGGAAACTCTTATTTTATAAAAAATACTACCTAAATTATATAACTTTTAATACCTAAATAACTAAACCCAAATACCTAATACATTTAACTAGCCCACTACTAAGTCTTAGGCCAATAAACAAACCCAACAAATCAACAATATTTCAAACTAAAATAAAATAAACAAGCCCAAAACTCTTACATATTCTATCCTGCTCTCTTTATCGTCCTCGCACACCATCGATCAGAACATCAACAGCGACAACAGTGAACAGTCAGCAGCCACCATACCACCGCCGATCAAACACGAGTAAGTTTCTTTGTTATTTTTGATGATTTTTGGTTGATATTATCCACCTCCAGCAGCCTATTATAGCAGCATACTAACCATAGTATACATGTGCTTCGTTTTGTTTTCATTATGTTATGGTGGGTTATATTTTGTTAGTGATAATATTTTGCCTTTTTTATAGATGCATACCACAATATGTTTGGCTTTTTTTATGGTGTATATGTTGTTTAGATGATTTTTAGGGTGATTTACATTATGATATTTAGGGCTTGAATAGTTGATACATTAGGTAATATGTTATGGAGCCATGAACTTATAGATCAATTTGTTTGTGATAGCCGATAGGAACAATCAGCAGTGACATTATGGCTCGATTTCTCAATATGAAAGTTGATACGTCTTCCGGATTCGTTGATGTGGATACTTGCGTAATCAGATTGGCGATGAGAATTTAAGTGAAGGTTGTATATGTTATATAGAGAAAGAGTTGCTTAAGAAAGTAGGTTTAGATGATGTTTTGGATAGATTTCAAACAATGAAAACCTGTAGGACGACGTTTTAATTATGTTTGTAACAAGGTTTGACGTGTTTTTTATGATTATATAAATTTAGTTCTTTTGTTTTACATGACCCGAACCGACCCGATACGAACCGATTTTTTATTTATATACCTTGGGGTCTAAAATTTTTAAAAATTTTCTGCACCCCCATGGAAAAATTCCTAGGTCCACCACTAAAAGTGGCCAACCATCATAACCGTGACAACTTGCAATAAATACTGAGAAAGAATCCTTGCCACCATTGGGCATGCTGTGTACCCAAATTTATTTGCTTCTTCACTAAACACACTCCATAACCCTCTCTTCTTTCTGATAAGAATCCCTCTTGCATCTTCAGTCAACCGAAATCGGATAATCTTCTTGTTGTGACCTTGTCAGTACGTAAGTATTATTGAAGGAGCAATCAATATATTTATGGGTTTGCTGGTAACTAATTTCTGACAATTAATGCATGCATGTCGAACAAAATATCACTATAACTGATAATCAATACATTTATTTTCTTACATGTTTTTTTAATGGTAAATATTACTTCTACTCTATTTTACGTGGATTAGCTTAAATCATTTCCTTTGCTCATATTTTCTGACATGTTTTTTAATGGTAAATATTACTTCTACTCTACTTTACGTCAATTATCTTAATTTTTTTTCCTTTGCTCATGTTTTTTCAATGGTATGGACTATCAATACTCATCCCATTGTTATCCGTCCTAGGGTTTCGGCACGGTGGTGGTTGTTGTGGCGATGTCAGTGGTGGTGGTAGTCACAACGACATATGTGTTGGTACCGTGGTACTGGTGGTGGTAGGGGCGACTATGACAACGATGGTGATAGCTTTGATAATTTATTCATAATTATTATTACTTTACTTTATTATATTAATAAACCAAATGAAATGAATAGTGATTTTAATATATTATAATAATCTATCTATCTATACTTTCTATAAAAGGAGAAATCCCAATGACATAAGAAAAACTGATGATGTGTCAGCAGGAGAGGCTGTCCAACAATGTTTTTCTTATGTCATTATTACATCATAAAGCCTAATATATAAATCACTTTAAAATACATTTAATTTAATTTCAAAGCAATGCCTTGTGTATTCAAATGTTAAAGGTCTGGTCCACATTCCAAATGGCAAACCATTGCCCATCTACAAGAAAGTAGCAGATGGTTCCTTTGGCAAACGTATACGTTAGCAGATGTTTTGAAATTGCGGGTAATTTGAAATTCAAAATGCATGGGGATATGTAATTTTCAATTAATGCATGTCACTCACTCACTTTTGCCAATCATCTTCTTATATAAACTGATTTGTATTCTCATTTCACTCTTCATATTTACATTCTCGTGTTCTCTTCTTTTGTATTTTCAAACCACATTTCTAATGTATCTCTCCCTCAAATCCCTTCTTCTCAATACTCGATATTTGTTCTCTGACCCATTTTCAGAACAAATTTTGGGGATACGTGGTTTGCCTTGATAATGGTAATGTGATATATATGATTATGTTTGTTTTTGTTTTTGATTTTTACTAAAGTTTTTTTATCTGAGTTATGACTAAATGATGATTGTGAATGATCTGAGCAGATGACGATGATGATTGTTCTACGGCTGTTTCCAGCATCATTGTTCCAACATCGTTTAAAGTATTTTTTTTTTGCTACTCTAATTTTGAAATTTTGAATTTTTAATTTTGAAGTGATATACTCTAATTCTTGCTTTATATGTCACACCCTGACTTTTGCGGAAGCGTGATTTGGTGTGACTTGCTTAATATCATTGCATTCAACCATAACAAACAACTATATGATAAATCCAAGATGTTCATCCATTGATTAAGTTTTAAAACATTACAACAACATTGATTTAACCCCAAAAACACAGACTTCGTATTCAAAATACAACACCAACAGGTTCTAAGTTTCATAAAGACTTTTCAAAGACACTAATGATAACCAAGCTTCGAAGCATGTATCATATCCAGGATAGGATCATAGGATACACACTCTAAACCATTCGACACCGGATGACATCTTTTATTCCAGACAACACTTGAAACTTTAACGTCTGCCAGATCCATACTTAGTTTCCTGAAATACATGTAGTTTGAAAACATCAACAAAAGTTGAGCGAGTTCATGTGTATGTTTGTGAATAAACCTTTGAAACCTTTATAAGTATGTTTGTATGTACTTGAAATCCCGGTATGAAAGCAACAAGGAAACATATCAATTAATGTGTAGCTAATACATTAATATTCATGACATGGTGCAGGAAGACTCAAACCTAGCAGACTTTGTTAATAAGATATAGTCACCACATGGTCCACTTGACGGACTCATGGGTGGGGCTCTCTACACCCAAATAGATCTATCACTCATGTCCCTCGGTTCTACTACGAGGATTAATGGCCTTAAGAGTGCGCCTACCCATTCACATGATCTACTGTACTTTCCAAAGCTAACCATACCAATTGTAATTGTATGTAATCATTTTGTAACATGTACTTCACCCCCGAAGTTATAAAACCAAAACAGTTTAAAGAAAAGGGGGACATGAACTCACTGGTTTGCGTTCTTCGAATCCGCCTGTAACTCAAAGTTTCCTCTGGTGTACACGACTACCTACAACGTACTATGGTCTATTAGACGAGCGGGTCGTGCCTTGACTTAGTATTATTTAGTGTCTTTGAGTTACGTTTCAAAGTGTCTTCATTATTATTCCCAGTTATATAATTATTTGTTAAAATAATAAATATTTTAACTTAAATTATATTAATTAAATTTTTGGAATAATTGTTAAAACATTATAATTTAACTTGATACTTCTCAAGTATTTGTACATGTATATCCTTCCCAAGGATGGGTGTACTTGTATCTGTATCCTTATACTTGTATATTTTTGCCATGTATCGGTGTCGTATTCCGGTGTGTATCTATACGTACGAGAATACGTATTCTTATTGTGTTTATTAAGTATCTTACACTTAATTTTTGTATTAACTTTTCCGGAATAATATCTTTAATATAAATACATCAATATATATTTCCAAAATATATATTTTAAGAAGTATTACTTAGAAAAATTATTTATAATTTTTCCTTTGGCAAAAATATTTATAAACCTCATACAAGTCAAAAAAATTAATATATTTCCAAGTCCAACTTAGGAAAATATGTATAAACCCATTTTTCATCCGAAAATAATATATTTCAAGTTTATTAAAGAAAATACACTTTCTCCCAAAAATAATGTATTTGATGTTTGTTTGAGAAAATATATATTTTTCTTCCAAAAATAATATATCTTCTAATAATTCCAAGAAAAATATATATTTTTACTTGCCCAAAGATAATGCATTTCCTTCTTGTCTAAAATATGAAATATTTTGTAGTAATCATGAAAATCCCATTTTCATTCCCTTGATGTCCAAAATATTATTTACCAAAATATACACATGAATAATATTTCCGGAATATTTTGTGAGTTATATTCCTTTGTTCGGTTTTACCGGTATTTTTGGGCATTCTTTGTATATTTATTCCTTGGGATTTTGGTAATATTTTGGATTGTAATTTCTTGGTATTTTGATGAGTTATATTATTTCAAGCCCTAAAATATTATAACTAATACACATAATATACAAGTAATCACACACATGGTGAATTCTAAATATATATTTTTTTAAATACATATTTAGTCACTTTTATTTATGAAAACCAACCTCCAATATTTATACTTTTGTAATAAAAATTATGGCAAAGTTTATGTGAGAAATTCATGGTTTAAAATACACTTGTAAATATTTGTTTAGAAATATTTCTCTAAGTGTTTAATTTTTAGAAAAATTTTGCCATAGTTTCCCCTAAAAATGGAGGTTTCCATGCTTTCAAGCATATCATTTTCTTTTGTAAAAATCAACACAATCAATCCACACTTAACAACAAACAACTTTTACTTACCAACTTTGCCAAAAACAAGTAATAATCTACTACCTCATGAACTTGAATCTTTGTAAAAAAATTGTAGGAACTTACTAGTGTTCTTAGTAAGCCTTGTTACCTTCTAAAGTGTGATTAGTTATTTAAAAACTTCATTTTTGAAGAAGATAGATCTTCACAACTTATGATCACTATTTCTAAAAATGTTTCTTTATGAATTTTTCTTGTTACACAAGTGTTTCTACACTTTTTTATCCACCAAAAATGAGGTTTGTTTATGTAAGAACCAAGATTTAGTAAATCTTGTGTTTTTAACTTGGTTTCTTTGAAAAATCATTCATAAATATTTAGATCTACAAGTATTACTACTCACTTTGATCATTATTTTTCAAGAAACAACTTTATTCTTTCAAGTTCATGCTTTATGTGTGGATGATCCATTAAGCTCTAATATGTTCATCCTCCCATCTTGCTAGATTATGTTTTTAATCATGATCTAGCAAGATCATATGATGATCAACATCATTTTCACAAACAATCAACAATCATTATGCATAATAACTCATATTCATCAAGATTTCTTCATATTTCAAGCTTATGTTCAAGTTTACTTCTTGTGATCTTTAGTGTTCTTCAAGATTACGAGTATGATTCTTCTTTTAACCACTTAAAATAGAAGTAAACTAGCAAGATCAAGACTCTTACCACTAGCACAAGGCTAGGGATGATCAAGTGTAGAAAACAAGTGGATAAAAGCAAATGAAAGAGGTTCTTGAACTTCCGAAAGCTCCTAGCTTCTCTATGCACCTTCTAACATCTTTGTATATGTGTGAAATGTATGAAGAATGATTGATGATGATGGTGGTGTTTGTGCTTGATCTCGGCCGAAGGTAGGCAAGGGAGAAGAGAAAAAGTGTGTGTTTTAGTGTGTGAGAGATATGATGTTCATGTGCTTATGGTTATACTTATAACCCATCCATAACATTTCTCCATTGCATAATATGTTTTAAAAAGTAGTAACAAGATCTAATATAATATGTAGATAAAATCTTGAAGTGGGGCCCTTGTTGGGGCCGGATTTGGTGAGGGGGGGGGGGGGGTAAAATGTAAATTTTTGGAAGTTTGGGGTTTAAAGTGCAAACTAGAAGGTTTAAGTATGTTTAAGTGTGTTTAGGTGTTTTTATGATTTTTAAGGTGTTCTACCACCAATACTAGATTAATATCATCATAACATTACTTCTAGTAAAATTTTGATGTCCCGGTTATTGTCCGGTTGTTCGGTTCGTTAAAGTGCTGAATTGCGCAGTTTCACTAAGTATGAAGCACCTTTTGTGGCAGTTTTAATTCCCGACACTTTGTAAGTTGTTTTGGACAACAAAACATAAATTTTGCATGATATTATTGTGTTAAATAGCTGGTTATAGCTGAATTGTGCTGATTTTCTGCAGAATTATGAGTTTATGTGAGTTTTAGGAACTTTCCGGCACTTAAACTATCTCTAGGAAGGCAGTTTTGTGATCCTTACTTTCCTACACACTATACTAGTGTAATACTTGGTTTCTGGCCCATTATGTGTCTTAATACAATGTCTGTCTATCTACTGAACTCTGTCAGTATTTTTCTGATTTGCCGGATAACTATGCTAACTGTGTTTCGTGCATCATTTGAATCAATAAAGTTCTTATGAAATAATGTTATGTCATTAAGCAATATGTGATGCACATGTATGTATGATAACAATAATCAGAAAATAATTCAAGCAATTAATTGTAGTTCAGCACAGTCATTAAGCACAAATCACTACTTAATAATTATACGGATACCTGGAATTTTGACAGTTGTCACATTATATTTCAGTCTAATCAAAGTTGTTTGAAATTCATACAATCTGTTGTGGGTTATTATAGGTTTGTATTAAAAGAAGGATAAAGTTAAATTAAACAGAAAGAAAGATTATTAAATGTACATTTAAAATGACTTTGGGCAGATGATGATGATGTAGAACCCATAGTAGTTCCTACTAAACGCAAGAAAAGGATCCGCTACTGCTGTAAGATAATATTTTATCTTACTAGAGCAATGGTCTTTCCTGCCTTTTTTGTATTAAAAGAAGCATAAAGTTTGGTTTAAAGCAGCTCTTTATGAAGCAAGTTAAGGATTAAGTATATGAGGATAGGGCTACTCTTCAACAGCTGAAGAAGTGTTTTCATGTACTGCATCTTGGTCTGTTCATGAGAGACCAGGTTTCCAGAAACCTGATGTTGATGCATTCAGTACTTCCGTGGAGTTCATGGCGATTGTCGAAGATATACATTGAGAAGTTCGGTACTCGATGGAGTTTAAGCTAAAAGCACTAAATTTTTGTTGTTAGATTCGTAAATTTCTTGGTGTTGTTGTTAGATTTTAAAGTTTTGTTGTTCAGTACTCGATGTAATTGTTGATCTTTTAATCTTCATAATGTTTGTGGAGCATTTTATTTTTACTAATTTTAAGCTGAATAAGTATTCTTATGTAATTTTTAATATCATCTGATTATTGCAGATCGATAGTTTTGATGTAGAAGTGAAATTGTCTCTGAGTTTAATTAGATTATGTTGATGTTGTATCAATTTCTGTTAGTGTATAGATCTGTCAAAGTTAAAGTTTGCCAAAAGAGAACATCTGCTGTAAATCATCATCTACCGATCTAACGGCTGTTTGACTTGCTACTGTTGGCAATATCTGTTGTTGGCTAATAGATGTTCGCAATATCTTTGTATTGCTGGTCTTTAAATGAATATATTTTTTTATCTGAGTTAAAATACATTTAATTTCAAACTACTGCTCTATATTTAAATGTCAAAGGTCTAGCCCACATTCAAGAGGGCAAACTACTACCCATCGCCAAGAAAGTATAACTTAGCAGATGTTTCCTTTGGCAAACATATACCTTAGCAGTGGTTTTGAAATTTCCGGTAATTTCAAATTCAAAATGCCTGGGGATATGTACTTTGCAATTAATGCACGTCACTCACTTAGTTCTGTCTTATGGTAAAGGCGTCTTATGGTAAATGAAGAGGATAATTGTAAGTATAATAACGTGTTTAATTTTATATTTTTCCCATGGAAATGCATTAAAAGCCTAACGAGTGTCGCATCATATTCTTTCGTCTGACTATGTATTTAATTATAACCGCCTTCATTGGGTATATAAAATACATTGGGCAGAGGTTTTGATCATTACCCTTTTCATCCATCTACTCAATCATCTTCAAAAGTTTTTTGTTTATCAATATCATTACAATTTCTTTTACTTTCAAAGACGCATTGGTTCACTGCAAAATGGAAAACATTGGGTTTCAAGTGATTGTTGACGAAATTTTCATGTCACACCCCGATATTTCCACGTATTACCGGTGGGGAGTATCGTGACGTAGTTGATATCATCATAGACAATTTATCACAGTTTATATACACAGCGAAAGTCGAAAGATAAAATCATTACAAACCGAATGAAGTAATATCATTTATTACAAAAACGGTTGTAAAGGATCCACAGGCGGATCAAAGTTAAAAGAAACATTGTTCAGCAGATTTATAAACATCTAAGCTTGCAAGACTCTTTATTGATGCTAGGAGTAGCCAGCCTATTCCGATTAGTACCTGCACTTAACCTTTTTGGAAAATACGTCAGTTTTCACTGGTAAATACAATTAACCGACTCATTTTGAAAATGTTTAAAAAAATTGATTTGAATGCACAAGGCACAAAATATATTTTATAACTTGGGATAATTATTTAAAAAAAAACTTGTTAAAGAATTACATGTTTATTATACGTTCAGTAGCCCGGGCTGAATACCGGGTTAAAGATTAATAGACACACCACATGATTTAATCCCGCGGCGAGTTATTCTCAAACAGGCAGTTATATCTTTTTATATATGCACAGGCAGGTGTATGCCTACACCGCGTGCTTAGGTCGTGGCCATTTCATTGAATGATGCCAAGGATATCCGGGACACGGTCATTATCCCCCCAAAGGCTTAGAATAAACAAAACAAATTAAACGGGTTATCTCAATAATTTAACCTTCATACGATTAAAAATTCAATACCCGACCAAGCGGTATTTTATATACCGTACCCCAAGCCCGTATAAGGGAAAATAAGTTAAAAGTATTTACCTGAGCAAATTATATAATTTATCCCAGCCGTACAAATCAGCAAGTGCAAGTATCTTTTACTGGTCTCCTAAATCTGGAATGAAGGTTTTAATTAACCTATTAGATTCCTAACGGGTCTTACTTAAGTTTAAACTTAGACCGGTTAGTTTTAAAGAAGGGTATACGGTTCAAACGCAAGATTAAGCGAAGACCGGATTAGAGTGTGGTTGAGACCTGACAAGTATGAAGACTTGTATAATATGGGTAAACTAAACACATTCTGGATTTTGAAGTGAAATTGATAAGGTTTGACCCGTTTCGGTTAGTTAATGCAAACTAGTCATATAAACCGAACCGAACGCGAAAAATGCATAACGGGTAACCAAATGAGTCATGAACAGGTTTCCTAAGTTAATATGCTTAAAATATGTTATGATATCAGTAGGATATCTTCCATTATGCCCAAAATGAATTTAAACTCAAATTAAGCCCCGTAGGGGTATTTTGCTCTTTTTATAGGTTATAAAAGAGGTTAAATATTAATCTGAGGTTCAGGTCTGAAATGATCAGTAAAAATGTTTAATTTAATAAGTTATATCAGTAGGGTATTGCATATATGTGAAATTTATCATTTATAACCAAACTATGCACCGAAGGGGCATTTTGGTAATTTCACATAAGCTTTAAAGGTCAAATTTAGGAATCCGAGTTTAAAACTTTTTCTTACTGTTAAAGTATAAAAATTTACTTAAAACATCAGTAGGTATTAAGTCCTATATGTTAAAAATGGTTTTAATACATACTATGCGTTTAAAACGCGTAAAAAGTCGGTTTTAAGCGATTTTCGGGTTATAATAGTAAATCTAAGTTTTTGATCAGTTTATAAAGTTCAAAATATTTTATTTATCATATAAAATCAGTAGCAAAAATTTTGGTATCAAAAAGTTATGTAAAACTCGTTTTATTCAAGAAAAGGGTATAACCGACAATTACGAATCAAAGCAAGAACCCTATGCTATGATCGGTTTAAAAATAAATAAAAATCCTTAAAAATCCCAAAATATTATATTACATCAGTGGGTAAAAGGTTTGGTGTCAAAACTTGGGTTTAAACAGGATTTATGCTAATTATGCCGTTTAATTAATAAAAAGCTTTCAATTTACGCTATTGAGCATAACTCTTAATCTAGACCTCAAACTGATGTCAAATTTTTAGGACAAGTTTATAAATCAGTAAAAAATGTTTTTGTCCACTCACATTTTTCAAAAATCTCGTTTTAAGGTCAAAAAGGGCATAATGGTCAACATTTAAGCAATTAACGGAAACATGCAAATGAATCGGATTAATTAGGAACCAAGTTGTATAACCTCAGAGGGTTTTACTAACTTATAATATGGTCCTAAAGGAACCTTAAGGCATTTCTAAAATGAGCTAAATCGGTTCAGAACTGAAAGTCAAAGCAAAAGTCTACTTTTGCGACTTTCGGTTCCGAACCGAGCCTAATCTCAAAATTGTCGGGTTGAACATATTTGGATATGTTCTTACATTAATTACCAAGTTATATAAGTGTTAAAACAGGTTCCATAGCTTCTACATTGCTAATTATGAATTTATTTGCAAAATAGCTTTCTGTTGACTTTTTTATAATTAAGTTTGACCAGACAATTGACCTAGTTAGAGTGGAAATCAGAGGGTGCCCTTTTAAGGGTTTATTACCCACATAATTACCAACTCATAGCCACTTTCAATTCGAAAAATAACTGGACCATTAGTGATTAATCACTAAGTCAAAGCTTAATTACGATAAGTTTGACTTTTGGTCATAAAACTAATTAAAACTGAAATTAGGAGGTTAAGGACACTTACAATGGTCCTTAGCACGAAATTAAGACTCAAGAAAACTTGATTGAAGATCAGGAAGCTCCAGAGAGTAGCCTTGAAGTGATTTTTAAATGAACAAGAAATGTTGCAACTTCAAGTTCTATATATAACCAAATAGAACTCACAAGATCACTCAACAATAGTCTAGGATTGATCCCAGATGAATCCAAGTGTCCCCTATGCATAAAAATCTGTTGGCCAAGCTCCTGAATTCAAAAATCAGCTTTCTAAGGCGGTGGAACTGGCTGGACTCGCAACTGTTAACATTTTATGCCCAGATCAGGCCTAGGTGACGCGCGTAGGACTCCTTAAGGGGTCTACGCGTGACACCACGCCCCTGTGCAACCGGAAAACAACTTTCAGCATTTGTAGTTTCGGTCCCTGGTCCATAGTATGTTTATTTAACTTTTATTTATTGCATTTTGGACCCCCATAGTTAACTTTTAAGGACCTTGAGTCATAAACTAACTCCGTTAAGCTTCCGGTTAGTTATACAATCACCGAATAAGTCCTGAATTTCAACGTTGACACTTTTAACCCCCTATTTACGAATGTTAGCATATCTTTCTCATATGATATCGAAATCTTGTGAAATTTTTATCACTTATTCTCGTGAGCATAACTAATCATTACAAAGCTTCGGGTTCGTTAAAAGGTCACTCAGAGGTATAAATTAAACATGTTGACACATTTAACCCTTGCGGCTTGTAAACTTTCACTTTCTTCCACAAACGGCTTCATATGATTCATAATTCATTCGTTTAAGGGTATAAACATCGTGTAGGGTTGTTGAAAGGTAATATTATCAAATGTTGACACTTTGAATCCTTCTATACACATACTTTCTTTGTTTGTCAACTTTAGTCCCTCGTTACCAATCCGTTAAACCTTTAAAGTCCATGACACGTGTCTATATTATATTGGACATGATTTTACGAGGTGTTACATCCTCACCCCCTTAAAAGAAATCTCGACCTCGATATTTACTGAAATAAATAAGGGTACTTCTGTTTCATTGTGGACTCAACCTCCCACGTGTATTCGGGACCTCTGCGGGCATCCCATTTAACCTTTACAATCGGTACGTGCTTCTTTCGAAGCTTCTTAACTTGTCGATCCTCGATCGACAGAGGTTTTTCGACAAAATTTAAGCTCTCATCAATATGCACATCCGTATGTGGCATGACTAGTGATTCATCAGCTAGACATTTCTTCAGATTGCAGATGTGGAACACATTATGAATACCACTGAGCTCTTCAGGCAGGTTTAACTTGTAAGCCACTGTTCCGACACATTCAATGATCTCGAATGATCCTATGTATCTTGGGCTTAACTTGCCTTTCTTGCCAAATCGCATTACTCCCTTCCAGGGTGATACCTTCAGTAACACTTTGTCACCAACCTCGAACTTTAGAGGTTTATGCCTTTTATCTGCGTAGCTTTTCTGCCTATCCCTGGTAGCTTTGAGACGATCACGTATCTGCATGATCTTGTCTGTCGTCTCTAGGACTATATCAGGTCCTGTCAGTTGGACATCTCCAACTTCTGCCCAACAAACGGGCGTCCTGCACTTCCTTCCATACAAGGCTTCAAAAGGTGCAGCTTGAATACTGGAATGATAGCTATTATTATATGAGAATTCTATCAATGGAAGATGATCATCCCAACTTCCACCTAAATCAATAACACAATCCCTTATCATATCCTCCAGCGTTTGAATCGTACGCTCACTTTGACCATCCGTCTGAGGATGATATGCAGTGCTGAAGTTTAATCGAGTGCCTAGGGATTGCTGGAAGCTCTTCCAAAAATGCAATGTATATATCGTATCCCTATCAGAGATGATAAATACCGGCACTCCGTGAAGAGATACAATCTCGTCCACGTATAGCTGAGCTAACTTATCTGAGGTGTGTGTTTCCTTAATAGGTAGGAAGTGGGCTGACTTAGTCAGTCTATCTACTATAACCCAAATAGTATCATTTCCTCGCTTTGTTTTTGGTAACTTAGTGATAAAATCCATAGTCACCATTTCCCATTTCCAGGTGGGAAGTTCAGGCAGTTGTAGCAAACCTGACGGCTTCTGGTGTTCTGCTTTAACTTGTGCGCACGTCAAACATTTGGCCACCTAAGTGGCTATAGATTTCTTCAAACCTATCCACCAATAATTTGCCTTCAAAATCCTGGTACATCTTATCACTTCCAGGGTGAACAGAATATTTGGAGCTATGGGCTTCCTGAAGAATCACATCCCGAAGTCCTCCATAGATTGGAACACATATTCGTCCATTCAATCTTAAAATTCCATCTGTGCCATATGATAACTGCTCAGCAGTTACTCATAACTTTTCATTTGGATAGTTAGCTTCTAATACGGCTTCCTTCTGAGCGGCTAACAATCTTTCATTTAAGTTGTTCTTCAATTCAATGCTCTTGGCATTGATTCTAATGGGCTTAACCCTTTCCTTTATGCTCAATGCATCGGCGACCACATTCGCCTTGCCTGGATGGTACCAGATTTCACAATCATAATCATTCAGTGTCTCCATCCATCGACGCTGTCTCATGTTCAGATCCTTCTGATTGAACAAGTGTTGAAGGCTTTTATGATCAGAATAGATCACACACTTGGTACCATATAAATAATGCCTCCAAAGTTTTAGTGCAAACACAGCTGCACCCAACTCCAAATCGTGGGTGGTATAATTCTTATCGTGCACTTTTAATTATCGGGAAGCATAGGCAATAACTTTGCCTTTCTGCATGAGCACACATCCCATTCCAGTATGTGATGCGTCGCAGTATACCACAAATTCTTCAATCCCTTAAGGCAATGTCAACACAGGTGCATTGCTTAACTTCTATTTAAGGATATCGAAGGATTCTTGTTGCTTAGGACCCCAATCAAACTTGATATTATTGCGAGTTAGCGAAGTTAGGGGTGCTGCAATCCTTGAGAAATTTTCAATAAAATACCTATAATATCATGCCAATCCCAAGAAGCTACGAATCTATGTGGGCGTCTTCGGCTCTTGCCAATTCATGATAGCTTCAATCTTAGCAGGATCCACTTGGATACCACGCTCACTAACCACATGCCCAAGAAATTGGACTTCACGAAGCCAAAATTCACATTTTGAAAACTTGGCGTAGAGCTTCTCATGCTGAAGAAGTTTAAGAATACAACGAAGGTGCTTCTCATGGTCAGTCTGATTCTTCAAATATATCAGGATGTCGTCAATAAAGACAATGACAAACTTGTCCAAATAAGGCTTGCAGACGCGATTCATGAGGTCCATGAATGCTGCTGGTGCATTAGTGAGCCCGAAAGGCATCACTAAGAACTCGTAGTGACCATAGCGAGTTCTGAATGCAGTCTTGTGCGCATCTTCTTCTCTAACCTTCAGCTAATGGTAACCTGACCTTAAATCAATCTTGGAGAAGTAACTTGCCCCTTGCAATTGATCAAACAGATCGTCGATCCTGGGCAATGGATATCTGTTCTTGATTGTGACCTTGTTCAGCTCTCGGTAATCAATGCATAAGCGCATTGATCCATCCTTCTTCTTCACAAACAGAATCGGTGCTCCCAAGGGAGATGAGATAGGCCTAATAAATCCTTTTGCTAACAAATCATCCAACTGAGTTCTCAACTCTTTCATCTCAGTTGGGGCCAACCAGTAAGGTGCTCTTGCAACAGGTGCTGCTCCAGGTATAATGCCGATTCTGAACTCCACTTGCCTATCTGGTGGTAAACCAGGTAGTTCTTCAGGGAATACTTCTGGATATTCTGAAATGATGGGAATGTCTTCGATCTTGGGCTTTGGTTCATCAATAGTCACTTGTGCCATATAAATGACACAACCTTTCTTCATAGACCTTGATGCCTTAAGCATAGACACTTGCTTAGGCAACCCATACTGAGTGTCTCCCTGTATGGTAAGTGGCTCACCATACGGAGTCTTGATCACCACTTGTTTCTTGTCACAAACGATCTGGGCTTGGTTATGAGATAACCAATCCATGCCTATCACTATGTCAAAACCGGCTAATTTCAAAGGAAGCAAGGATAATGGAAAGGAGTGGTTCCTAATGGATATAAAACATCCATCTAACACAGTTGAAGCAGTTTCTATGGTACCGTCGGCCAGTTCTACTTCATATTTTATGCTTAAGGTTTTAACAGGCAGATTTAGTAACTTACAAAACTTATCATAAACAAACGACTTATCCGCACCCGAATCAAACAATACCCTTGCATAAACATCATTTATAAGGAAGGTACATGTTATCACGTTATCATCCTAAACTGCTTCCCGTGCATCCATTCGAAAGACCCTAGCATTGGTCTTCTTTCCTTCCTCAGGTTTCTTGGCATATTTTGGGCAGTTGGACTTGATATGCCCTTTCTCATTAAAATTGTAGCAAGTAGCATCCTTTATCTTCTTGCACTCTAATGTCTTATGCTCACTTGACTTGCAAATCCCACAAGCTCGTGGTTGTGACTGGGACTTTGATTCATATCTGCACTTCCCAAGATGGCGTTTCTTGCAGATCTTGCATTTAGGCTTTTTGCCCGACTGTTGGTCATTTTTCTTGAACCCGGAACTCTTTTTGTGACCAGAGTTCCCTTTGTGCCTCTTGTCCGAATGGTGTGAGTTATCATCCTCATGTTTTCTCTTCCCAGCATCAGAATTTCTAACCGATCTCTGCCTGACCGCATCAAGGGTAAGAGATAATGACAAATCAGCTACAGACCTAAAGGTAGTAGGTCGAGAGGCTTTCACGCTTGCTTTGATCTCCGGGGCTAAACCCACAATGAAACGGGCTATTCGTTTTGGTTCCGGCGTCACCAAGTATGGAACCAATCGAGACATGGTATTAAAACTCGTAAGATATGCCTGACAGTCCAAATTTTTCATAACTAATGTCAGGAAGTCAGTCTCGATCTTCTCAACTTCATGTTGAGGACAGAAAGTATCTTTGATCAATGTAACGAACTGATCCCAAGTCATGTTATATAATGGGATCTTCCCGGTAGCTTGGATCAACGACCTCCACCAAGCTAGAGCTTCTCCTTTAAATGATTGCGACACAAACTTCACTATATCCCTATTAGCGCAACCACTGATATCAACAACGGTATCCATCTCGTCTAGCCACGTCATGCAATCAGTGGCTCCTTTTTCCCCAGTGAAATTCCTGGGCTTACTGGAGACGAAATACTTATAGGAACAACCACCAATACGTGGCTCTTGATCGAATACGATTTTCTTAGACGGAACACTATGCTGATTTGAGGAGTGTTGAGCATCATCCTTCTTTGACTCATGATGTTTAGAAGGTGGCTTGCTATGAGCCTCGGAGTGAGTCTTAGGGTGTGATTTTGCGCGTTGTACAGATAGGGTCCTGCTGCGGGTACCACTTGATTCATTATCTTTCCTGTCTAGAGCTTGAGTAACGGCATTGTCTATCAATGTCTACAGCTCTGCACCAGCTATGTTGATTCTGGTGGTATCATGATTCTCTCTCGGGTGACTGTTGACTTCATCAGACCCGTCCATGTAGCTTGATTGCTACATAAAATATTAACAAGGATTCATTCAGGAGTCTATTATGGGATTGTCTTTTATGGCAATTCATTAACCATGGTAACTATATACCATATTGGTTAATTTAATTCATTCAAATTTTATCATATTTTATCCTAGTTATAAACTATTAAGGATAATAAGGTGGCATACAGAAGGCCTAGTCACAAGGACAATTTTAAGCCACGATTTCAGAGAATCGAGGCATTAAGGTTTGAACGTAGTTCATTACCTTTTATTGACATGGAGTCGTAGCTACATCTGTCTTTTGTCTTATATGACAATGAGTATGGCCCGTAGGCACTACATCGCCAGTGGATGTTTAATATATGATCATCTTAATTGATGATTTAAACCCATGATTCATGGATCATTAGGTTGGATTAGGAATCTGGAAAGAACCCAATATAAGGATGACATGTGTGATTTAACGAATCACATCTGCCAGGAGTGTTAACATGTTTTCAGATGTTAACAAGGATTTGAATCTTTTAAATAGGTTTTACCATCATGGCCAGGTCTATAATGATATGCAGGCTAGGTTATACCTTTTAAGATTCTTATTTTAATACTTAAAGGCAGATCATTTTTTTTAAAAGGAATGGTATTTTTTTAATTTATTTCATATATTATATTTATGCACATAATGATAAAATGAAATTTTAAATTCAAACATTCCACTAAGATTAACAAGAGTACATAATTGCCCTAAATGTGACTTTAACAGAAATAACTTACCCACGCAGGGGCTAAACTAAAAATACAAGTCCTCGCAGGGACTGAATATGTAAATAGATGTCCACGCAGGGACTAAAGATAGAGAGACAAGTCCACGCAGGGACTAAGTACATAAATAAATAATGTCCACGCAGGGACTTGATTGAAACAAAGAAATTACAATACAAATAAATAAATAAGGAATCTTCAAAAATCCCTTTTCTTCTTTCCCTTGATTAAATTCGCCAGACCTTTGAGAAATCTCCGGTGGTTCCTACGCTCTTCTTGAACCTCCCGTTCCACCTGGCTCAACCTCTGTAGAATCTTCTGTTGCTGCTGGGGCTGAATCAGTGGCGGCTGTGGCGGCTGCTGCTGTAGAGGTTGAGGAGGTGGTGGGTGTTGACACCCATAAGGTGGGTACCCGGTTTGGTAGGAGGCTGCGTAAGGCCCTTCAGGATGAAGAGCATTGTAGTTGGCTGCTGCAAGGTATGGGTCAACATCGGGGGCATTGTAGTAGTTGTACCCCGGGTAGGCAGGCTGTTCAAAGGGGTTATACGCCGCTGTACCGGCGTATGAAGGAATTGGGTTGTCATAACCCACTGGTGGTGGTGCGACTGGCGCAGAGTCCACCTCGGAAACGGGGTTTGAAGGCTCACCCATCTGTGGGTCTTCACGTAGTGGCGGGTAGTGACTGCCACTTGAATGCTGAGGGGTGCTAAAATAAAAATCCCCTCCTCGCACGGACATCCGTGCGCCTGATCTTCTTCGCCTCGGTGGCTCCAGAGGCAGTTGCTGCTCGAGCAGTGGTGGTGGCGGTGGTGTGACCGCTACAAAACGTGAATCCTCAGAGGGATCCTGCTGCTGCTGCTGAGGCGGGTTGTAGGAGGGAGTAAACACCCAGTCGTATTGGGCAAACCTGGCCTCATAGCTGTCGGGACCATGATAAGGTGATCCATGGAAAGACGACCCATCCAAAATCTCGATGGGGTGAGTAGGTGTCCCAGATGGTGGTTCAGCGGGATCTGGGTCATCATCCATATCCATTCCCTGAGCTTCAGGGAAATGGTCTTCAGGGCCCAACGGGTTATGACCCATTGGTTCTTCCATCTGGTTCACCGGGTTGAACCGGCTCTGAAAATAAGGTGTCGGGTCTTGGAAGGCCCGATGCGAGGTTGACCGCCGCAACGGTAAGAAAGAATGGTGCGAATCTTCAGGCTCGTTCTCCGATTACAGCCCGAAGGAATGGTGGTATGAAGGTGATGAACTTAGCGAGACGGATCGCCTCGCGGGCTCCAAATACGTCCTCCAAACCTCTTGAGGACTTGTGCTTATTGTGGCTGACGGAGTTTGCTGGTGTGAAGGCCCGGCCTCGTGATCGTTGGGGGCGTTGAATGTCCCCTTGCCTCTTGCTCTTCCTCGAAACCTCGGCGGCATTTTTGGTTGATTCTGTCAAAACAAACACAAGAAACAACAAAGGAAAACAATAAAGGACAAAATAAAACAAATTAGGATTTGTCCTAAGTTCTTTGTCTAGACTCGGAAGTCGAAGAATGTGCAAACTTGTAACACCCATGTTATTATTTTGAAATTTGTCGTATAAATACGATATCAAACATGTAATTACGATTAAGTATCCTTAGAAAATACGAGTAATTTAAAACTTTTACAACTTAAAAGTTTTCAATATAATATAAATAAGTTCGCCATTTAAAAGTTATGACGTAACGCCATGCGGAAGCTTTAATCTCGTGTGTTCGGTTCTTCGTAGTTGCTTGATCGTCATCCGTAGCATGCCCAACATCACCTAAGATCAAAACCAACTTAAAAGTTAGTTTTGATAGTCAACTAATAAGTTTAAACAAGTGTCATGGGTCAAACAAGAAAAAAAATATTTTTTTTTGCGAATTAGGGGGCGTCGCGTGACGCCTAGCCCCCTTTTCAGCAGAATGCTGCTTTAACAGTTGCTGTACGTTCCCAGCTTAACCCGATTTCACGGAAACGAGCATAACTCTCTCGTTTTTAATCCGTTTTACCCGATTCTTTTTCCTACGCGTCCGTAATTTAATTCTTCATCATATGGAGTTAAAATCCAACATCCAACATAAATAAATTTTGAGACTTTCAAGCCTTCGACTCGTTACCTTTTTATCGAATTTTACCCGTTTATGCATTTTATCAAACAAACATATTTGTTTGATTTCTATATCACCTACACTTCTTCAAATTAATGTTATATACCATATTAGGTTCTAATCACAGGTTTATTACACAATTTAAACCCATTTTCGCTCGTATGCTTATTTTGACCCGTTAAGGGTATTTAAGCACTTTCGAGCCTAAAATAGCTTTCGATTGCTTCTAGCATTCCATTACCACATTTCTTATCCTATAATCTCCCACCACAACTGTATTTAAGGTAGGTTTAATGTGGTGATCAATATAAACCAAATTTTACCTCTCGAATCATTATTTTACGGCAAAAACTCAAATAGTGCCATTTGGCTAATATAATACCTCTTTCAGCTTCTATACTTATTCTAAGTATTTACCTAGTCATAAAACTCGTTTCCAAACAACCTTTAAGGGTCGTTTGTTCCATTTAGCCTACAAGGGCGTTTTGGTCGATTTTAGTCCTTTTATGACGAAGGACTCTCTCTCAAATTATTCGACCAAAATAGCACTTTTAACTACAACATAATTATGCGTACCTGGCCCGGATCAACAAGTAGACCCGATTTATACCTCGTTTTCATTATCACACCATCAATGGTGACGCAATTATCCGATTTGCTAATCGGTCCTGTTAACATAAGACTTGACAACCACATTAGTCGATATTGTCAAATGGTGTTATCACCACTATTCGACCCGTTTGGACTATATGCCCAACATTATCTATTTAATCAAAAACATCGTTTTTGATTTCCAATTCATACATCCATCCCATCCCGGATTTTATAACCATACCCTTTTTCTTTTACACTCTTTTCTTACAAATTCAACCCATTTCGGCTTACGCCATGGGTATCCTTTTAACCTTGATTTACATTAGTCGACACTTGACAAATTTCCATATTTCCAATATTATCGTTATCACGTTTACAACGTATCGAATAAACGGGTATTCTACATAAGTGTGTAAATTACACTTACCTCGCATCCACGCCACACTTTTCTTCCCGTACTTGCTCCGTTTGACCCGCTCCCTCCTCCAAGCTTTCATCTAGCTTGTTACGCGTCAAACTATTGTCAATCATTTACAAGGCGGTTAAATTAGTCATTAACAATCACGACTATTCCGCCTCACTTATTTTCTATGTTGAAGCTACTGTTCGACTTCATGCTCAGTTAACTTAGTTTATCAAAGTTAACTACTTTTAATCACATGGTTTACAACATTAATCTAATTCAACATAGTATTTAGGACCCTTATCACTTCATATCACACCTAATTGCCATATCATTCAAATGCACATTTTCACTCTAATTTCAACACTTTAGTTTTCATTTAGGCATTTTAACAAACACCTAATGTGCATACATTTTTACACATTTACAACTAGTTCATAACTAGTTATTTTTTCCAAGATTAACATCAAAATTCACCACTATCACTTATGATCAAATACTCAAACTTGCAAATTGTTTAAGTATTTCCTGATTACTTACCATGCATGATGATTCTAAGCATAACTATATCATCTATTTCATCATAACCTCAAAACCCACTTATCTAAGTGTGTTATTTCACCAAATTCATCAATCTATAGCATGTTATGTATGATTTTCACTTAGGGTTTCTTTCCTAAGCAAGTATACATCACTAATATAGCCATAGCCTCTCAAATTCATGCCTAATACGCGATTAGGATGATTATCAAAATTTTACAACTTCACGAATGTTAGAAATTCGACATACCTTACGATCTCCTTGACTTGTGTAACGCCCTTATTATCAAAACGACCAAAACACATGGAAACTTCAAGGTTTGAAACTTGAAATATAATATTTACATTTTTACCAAAATGCCCTTGTGGATAGTTCGAGATCAACACCTCCCCTAGTCTAGTTACAGGTGTTAATCTGAACTACCCTGTCAAGACGCAAGTTTAAAGTTACTAATTACAAACGACTAAGTTTCTAAAACCATAATTTACATAACTAAAGACGTTTTTCGAGAAATACAAGTTTTCCAAAATATTGTTTCAAAAGGGCGACTACTTCGGAAGCGCATAGTCAAGTGTACATATTGGTGTTCGCCCCCAAGCTCGCTACGCCACCTATATAGCAGATTTACCTACATCGCAACCAAATTTAACTAGTCAGTTCTTGCAACAGAAATTTAAAATAAAAACTAACATCCATTCGCGTCATCACTTAACCATATCACCATCTCACTTTCATTTACCCGTTTAACGGGTCCTTATTTACTATCTCCAAACGAGATAATGCATAACATTCGATAATCCGTTGGTTTCGGATTAGACATAATGCAACATACATGTCATCCTAAATCCGTTCACCACGGATTTAGCTATTTCACTTCATTCTTTCATAACTTTCCAATACACGATTAGTTCAAGACCAACCGACCATAACATAACTTCTTTCATAAATCATCATCTCTTACGACCCGTTTATGACGGGTTAATTTATCAACTACTCATCACCTACAAACTATCATAATTACGGTTCTAATATAACAATGACAATTAGAAAGTAAAGCTTGTATGCATAACACAACATACCTCGATCTTGAGAACTGTCCGATCTCCTAGCGCTCGAACCTTCTTCTTTTATGCCTACATCAACATATTCATTCGTTTAGCCCGACTAAATATCATTCCATCTTCTACCTACTTTTTATCATACATCAATTTGATCATAATTAACCAAATTTCACACATTTGTTCTATTAAGCATTTTATCGAACACTTGGCGGGTTTCGTATTTGTAGGACATTAAGTTGCAAGTATCTTTACATACTAATCTACAAGTTCATCACAAAATCAAACAAGTTCATAAGATTCTTTCATCCTACATCCATACACCTAATGTCCATCTAACATAGCAAGCTAAATCACTGAAAACCGAACATTAACCGGATCCTAGTTCATAATCTTAACTCCTAGCTACACATATCACAACATTACTCATGATTTAGTAAAAACCCACTTCCTAAAGTTCATAATTTCAAGAAATTCGACTTACCACTTGATTAGTCACACCTTGGTGATCGAGAATTTGAGTTCCTACAATCGTTCGAGCTTGAAATCACCTTCCAATTTGATGGAATTGGTGAACTAGGGTTTTTAGTTCTTGTCTCCTTCTCCTGGACGTCTCACGCACACACTAGAAGTGTCTAGTGTGTATGTTTTGCTTAATTAATAGAACTCTCATTCAAAGTTTCAACTTTAGTCCCTCGAGTTTTAATCTTTTAATTTTTCTAGTTCAACTTTCCTTCTTATGACTATCTTAAAAGAAATAATTAGATGACCTATTTTTGGGATGTTACAAGTCTACCCCTCTTAGAAAAAGTTTCGTCCCCGAAACTTGAACACATACTAAATCAACATTACGTACCAAATAAAGAAGGGTAATGCTTCCGCATTTCATCTTCCGATTCCCATGTAAGTTCCGACCCCTTCCGGTGTTGCCATTGTACTAGAACTTGTCTAATGGCCTTATTGCGAAGATTCTTTACCTTAACATCTTTAATGGCTATCGGTCTTTCAACATAGTTTAAGCTCTCATCCACTTCAATGTCGTCAAGAGGTACGATCGCCGATTCATCCGCAAGGCACTTTCGTAATTGTAACACATGGAAAGTGTTATGGATCCCATCTAATGAAGACGGCAATTCTATACGATACGCCACTTTCCCCACTCGAGCCAAGATCTTAAATGGCCCAATATAACGAGGCCCCAATTTACCCCGTTTACGAAAACGGATTATACCTTTCCATGGGGATACTTTTAATAGAACATAGTCTCCTACTTGAAATTCGATAGGACGATTTCTCTTATCCGCATATGCTTTTTGCCTATCCTGAGCCGCCTTTAATCGAGCTCTAATTAGATCAATCTTTTCGTTGGTCATTGCTATCAATTCGTTAGGCGCGAGTTCCCTTTGTCCTACTTCCCCCCAACATACGGGAGTCCTACACTTTCTTCCATATAACAGTTCATAAGGTGCCATTTTGAGACCACTATGATAACTATTATTGTAAGAAAATTCCACCAGAGGTAAATGGTCATCCCAATTTCCCCCAAAATCTAACGCGCATGCTCTTAACATATCAATAAGTGTCTGAATCGTTCTTTCCGATTGACTGTCAGTCTGCGGGTGGTAGGCTGTGCTTATGTGCAGTTTCGTGCCCATACTTTCATGGAACTTCAGCCAATAAGGAGAGGTAAATCTCGTATCCCGATCTGAAACTATTGACACAGGCACCCCGTGTCGAGATATTATTTCATTCACATACACTTCCGCCATCTTTTCTGATGAGTAGGCCTCTCGAATTGGTAAAAACTGTGCACTCTTCGTGAGCCGGTCCACGATTACCCATATCGTATCATGCCCCTTTTTGGTTCTAGGTAGCTTAGTCACCAAATCCATTGTTATCTCCTCCCACTTCCATACTGGAATTTCCAAGGGTTGTAACTCTCCATAAGGTTTCTGATGTTCCGCTTTCACTTGAGAACACGTCAGACATTTCGCGACATACTTAGCAATATCGCGTTTCATACCGGGCCACCAATAGTTTGTTTTCAAATCACAGTACATTTTTGTAGCCCCAGGGTGAATGGAATACCGTGACTTATGAGCTTCTTCAAGTAGCACTGTTTTGACCTCGCAAAACCTTGGTATCCAGATCCGACCAAATCTCGTTTTAAGCCCGTTCGAATTTTCTTCAAACTTCTCTGCTATTCCTTTCGTTCTTTCTTTCTTTGGATCCCCTGCCTCTAGTGCTTTTATTTGAGTATCTCTTATCGTTTCAAGGAGGTGAGGCGTAACTGTCATCTTCATAGATTTTACATGAATCGGGTGTGGATAATCTTTTCGACTCAACGCATCTGCTACGACGTTTGCTTTCCCCGGGTGATATAAAATAATTCAATCATAATCTTTAATCAGTTCCAACCACCTTCGTTGCCTCATATTCAAATCTTTCTGTTCGAAGAAATATTTGAGGCTCTTATGATCTGAGTAGATCGTGCATTTTACCCCATACAGGTAATGCCTCCAAATTTTTAAGGCAAAAACCACCGCTGCCAATTCTAGGTCATGGGTCGGATAGTTTACTTCATGTGGTCTGAGTTGTCTTGAAGCATACGCGATAACCTTTCCCCTTTGCATTAAAACACACCCCAAGCCTTGATGTGACGCGTCTGAATAGACGACCAAATCTTCCGTTCCATCTGGTAACGTTAACACCGGGGAACTCGATAATTTCTCTTTTAACACTTAAAAAGCTTCTTCTTGTTCTTTATCCCACACGAACTTTCCTTTCTTCCTCGTCAGTTTAGTCATTGGTAATGCAATCTTGGAGAAATCTTGAATAAACCTTCTATAATAGCCGGCAAGGCCTAGAAAACTCCTTACTTCGGTGGGTTTTTTCGGAGGAACCCACTTTAATACTGCCTCAATCTTTGCTGGATCTACTAAGACACCTTCTGAATTTATTACGTGACCCAGGAACTGCACCTCCCTGAGCCAAAAGGCACACTTTGAGAACTTTGCATAAAGTTTTTCTCTACGGAGGGTTTCAAGTACCTCTCGTAGGTGTCTCGCATGATCGGCCTCATTCCGGGAGTAAACTAAAATGTCATCTATGAACACAATTACAGATTTATCTAACATCGGTCGACATACTCGGTTCATAAGGTCCATAAACGTGGCTGGCGCGTTCGTCAACCCAAAGGACATGACCAAGAATTCATAATGTCCATACCGAGTTCTAAATGCAGTTTTTGCAACATCCTCCTCTCGCACCCTTACTTGATGATAGCCTGAACGTAAATCTATCTTTGAAAACCAACTCGCACCTTGTAACTGATCAAAAAGATCATCAATTCTGGGTAAGGGATAACGGTTCTTCACGGTTAATTTATTCAGCTCCCGGTAGTCGATGCACATACGCATCGACCCATCTTTCTTCTTTACGAAAAGAACGGGTGCTCCCCAAGGTGATACGCTCGGACGTATAAAGCCCTTATCAAGTAAGTCTTGCAATTGTGTCATTAGTTCCCTCATTTCGGTTGGAGCCAGTCTATATGGGGATTTAGCCACCGGTTGCGCACCTGGATTCAATTCAATACGAAATTCTATTTCGCGTTCGGGTGGAAGCCCCGGCAACTCCTCCGGAAACACATCTGGATATTCATTCACTACCACAACATCTTCGAACTTGGGAAGGCTTTGATGAACATCTACTACATAGGCTAAGAATGCCCTGCTTCCATTACGCACGTACTTGACGGCTTGGACAATATTGCATAATTTCACTTTTACATTTCTCTCTCCTTGAATACTTAACCATCTCCCACTCGGAGATTGCACGCGTATTGTCTTACTTTCGCATTTAATCTCCGCATGGTGTCGTGCCATCCAATCCATACCTACTACTACTTTGAATTCTCCTAAGACCATAGGTACGAGATCAATATCAAACTCCTCATCCTCTATCACGAGCTTGCATTTTCTACACACTTCGTGCAACAAATAATTCTTGCTATCGGCTATCTCTACCTCTAATGGTATTTGCATTCTTTCAATCTTAAATGAGGGGTGATTAATTACATCACGCGAAACAAAAGACATAGTCGCCCTGGTATCGAACAACACGTACATCGGCAAGGAGTTTAGCAAGAAAATACCTGACACAACATTCGGATGAGCTTTAGCCTCTTCAGACGTAATTTGAAACATTCTTGCTTTTGCCTTAGGGTTCTCCTCCTTCTTGCCTTCCTTTTTCATTCCCGGTTGGAGCTTGGGACACTCCGCCTTGATATGACCCTTCTGGAAACAATTAAAACATGTCTTCGTATTCTTAGGGCACCTGTAATGCGGATGTCCCTCTTCCCCACAGTTATAGCATCCCTTCTTGCCCAACAGACACTCCCCAGTGTGAAGCTTTCACAGTTCTTGCAACGGGGAATTCCACTCTTTGTTTTCTCTTTATTTCCTTGATCTTGAAACTTGCCCTTCTTGAAAGGAATCGGGTTAGACATCTTCTCCGGCGGTCTCTTTTCACCTCGCTCCACCTATCTCTTGAGTTCAATCTCCCTGTCTCGCGCCCAGTTTATGAGTTCGTCAAGAGTTTCACACTTCGAGGGTGTGATAAACTCCCTAAACTCCGCTTTCAATATATCATGGTATCGGTTGATTTTCATTCTTTCTGAATTCACGAACTCCTTGCAAAACTTCAGCTTATCCAAGAAAATATTTGTTATCTCATTGATTGTTTCGTCCCGCTGTCGGAGGCGCAAGAATTCCTCTTGAATCCTGTCGATGGCGGATTGGGGGCAATGGTATTTTAGGAAAGGTTCTTTAAATTCCTGCCACGTCATCACCTGAAGTTTGTCTTCACCTATCTCTTTACAATAAGCATCCCACCAATCTTTAGCTTGCGATTGCAGTTGACCCGTAGCAAACATTACTTGATCCTCCTTATCACACCGACTTCGTATGAACACAACTTCTATATTAGAAATCCACCTTTGGCATACAATCGGATCTATCTTTCCATCATACGGAGAAGGACTACATGCCATAAAATCCTTATACGTACATCTTCGTATCTTACTCTTGGCTTTGGACTCTCCTATCATCTCCTTTATTTCATCCATTTTGCTTGTCATTATTGCATCAATCGTTTCCAACACGCGACTCTCCACCTCTTGAACTATTTGCGGAAGTTTGGCTTCAAAAGTATTATCCATCATTTGCACCATCTTTTCATTCAATGCATCTTCCCGTGCCACATCGTCATCATTCGAATCTACGTGATCCGCCATCCACACAATAAAGTTTTCGATGGTTTTTAACAAATTTAACATCACCTACTCTTGCGGTTCTTTATAGGTTATTCCATGATGTCGTAATAACTTTCATGACTCTATTTACATGATTTATAACCTTCATAAACAGGTTCCTTGGTCAAAACATAACAAAAAAAACAATCTGCTCATTTTAAGGGGGGTCGCGTGACGAGGCGCCTCCCTGTATTACCCTTCGCGTGACGCGAGGGGTCTCGCGTGACGCTAAGGTCTGTAGCGCGATGCGAGGCATCGTTTTTGACAGGGAGTCCGGTGCTGGGTGCTGCATTTTCCCAAAATTCCCATTTTTCGCCTAAACGATCATAACTTACTCAATTTTCATCCGATTTTCGATCCGTTTCTTCCTACGCGATCGTAATTCCATCCTTCATCACATATAGTTAAAATCCGTCACCCGGATTAACTATTTTCGAAAATTTTTTAAACTTTCGGCCATTTTCTCACTTATAAACTTTCAACCCATTCATGGTTTATCAACCAAACTTATCCGTTTGCATACCAATTCTCGCCAATGCCATGCCATAGTTATTTTTCAATTACATAAGATTCGATTCATGGGTTTCTATACACTCATAAACCATTTTGACGCATATTACTATTTGACCCGTTATAGAATTTAAAGCATCTTAAACCTTTACCTTGTTTGCGACCTTGGAGCGAACACACCCTTTGCGCGAGCTATCAGTTTGAGCCCAAGCACCTCAACTCGTGCTTGATTCTCTCAAACCTTTGCTCTGATACCAACTTGTAACGCCCTTATTATCAAAACGACCAAAACACATGGAAACTTCAAGGTTTGAAACTTGAAATATAATATTTACATTTTTACCAAATGCCCTTGTGGATAGTTCGAGATCAACACCTCCCCTAGTCTAGTTACAGGTGTTAATCTGAACTACCCTGTCAAGACGCAAGTTTAAAGTTACTAATTACAAACGACTAAGTTTCTAAAACCATAATTTACATAACTAAAGACGTTTTTCGAGAAATACAAGTTTTCCAAAATATTGTTTCAAAAGGGCGACTACTTCGGAAGCGCATAGTCAAGTGTACATATTGGTGTTCGCCCCCAAGCTTGCTACGCCACCTATATAGCAGATTTACCTACATCGCAACCAAATTTAACTAGTCAGTTCTTGCAACGGTAATTTAAAATAAAAACTAACATCCATTCGCGTCATCACTTAACCATATTACCATCTCACTTTCATTTACCCGTTTAACGGGTCCTTATTTACTATCTCCAAACGAGATAATGCATAACATTCGATAATCCGTTGGTTTCGGATTAGACATAATGCAACATACATGTCATCCTAAATCCGTTCACCACGGATTTAGCTATTTCACTTCATTCTTTCATAACTTTCCAATACACGATTAGTTCAAGACCAACCGACCATAACATAACTTCTTTCATAAATCATCATCTCTTACGACCCGTTTATGACGGGTTAAGTTATCAACTACTCATCACCTACAAACTATCATAATTACGGTTCTAATATAACAATGACAATTAGAAAGTAAAGCTTGTATGCATAACACAACATACCTCGATCTTGAGAACTGTCCGATCTCCTAGCGCTCGAACCTTCTTCTTTTATGCCTACATCAACATATTCATTCGTTTAGCCCGACTAAATATCATTCCATCTTCTACCTACTTTTTATCATACATCAATTTGATCATAATTAACCAAATTTCACACATTTGTTCTATTAAGCATTTTATCGAACACTTGGCGGGTTTCGTATTTGTAGGACATTAAGTTGCAAGTATCTTTACATACTAATCTACAAGTTCATCACAAAATCAAACAAGTTCATAAGATTCTTTCATCCTACATCCATACACCTAATGTCCATCTAACATAGCAAGCTAAATCACTGAAAACCGAACATTAACCGGATCCTAGTTCATAATCTTAACTCCTAGCTACACATATCACAACATTACTCATGATTTAGTAAAAACCCACTTCCTAAAGTTCATAATTTCAAGAAATTCGACTTACCACTTGATTAGTCACACCTTGGTGATCGAGAATTTGAGTTCCTACAATCGTTCGAGCTTGAAATCACCTTCCAATTTGATGGAATTGGTGAACTAGGGTTTTTAGTTCTTGTCTCCTTCTCCTGGACGTCTCACGCACACACTAGAAGTGTCTAGTGTGTATGTTTTGCTTAATTAATAGAACTCTCATTCAAAGTTTCAACTTTAGTCCCTCGAGTTTTAATCTTTTAATTTTTCTAGTTCAACTTTCCTTCTTATGACTATCTTAAAAGAAATAATTAGATTACCTATTTTTGGGATGTTACAACTTGGTGATCGTTTCTATGCATTAAATTCCGAATTTGGCCTTCAATTACCCCTCCAATTTGAAGAATTTGTTGTGTTTAGGGCTTGGCTCCATGGAGCTTGCTCCTGGTCGATCTCACACACGCACACACTATGTGTGGTGTGTTTTTATTTTTGTTTTTAATAACTAAACTTTTCTAAATATCTAATTTTGGTCCCTCATGTTTCGTTAATTATTAAGTAGGTTATAACCTACTTATTTACAATTCATATTCCCTCTTATTAACCGGGTCAAACATTCCTAGTTAGCTTAGCGGGTTCGGGAATATTTATGACTAAGTTTATTTTAGGTCCCGTTAACTCGGGCCTTCTATCATTTTATTTCTTAAAATCTTTTATTCACTTTTTATTTATTATTAGGATTAATTATTTAAATCCTAATATTTACCGGGTAAATTTTTACCACTAACGGTATTTTACCCGTCAGTAATATTAACGTGGTTTGATTACCAAACCCGTTTTTGGGGTGTTACAAAACTATGTCATTGAGATTAAACACAAAAGGCTAGTGTTTAATTCACTCAACGTTGGCTCTGATACCAACCTTTCACACCCCGATATTTCCATGTATTACCGGTGGGCCCGGTGGGGAGTATCGTGACGTAGTTGATATCATCATAGACAATTTATCACAGTTTATATACACAGCGGAAGTCGAAAGATAAAATCATTACAAACCGAATGAAGTAATATCATTTATTACAAAAACGGTTGTAAAGGGTCCACAGGCGGATCAAAGTTAAAAGAAACATTGTTCAGCAGATTTATAAACATCTAAGCTTGCAAGACTCTTTATTGATGCTAGGAGTAGCCAGCCTATTCCGATTAGTACCTGCACTTAACCTTTTTGGAAAATACGTCAGTTTTCACTGGTAAATACAATTAACCGACTCATTTTGAAAATGTTTAAAAAAATTGATTTGAATGCACAAGGCACAAAATATCTTTTATAACTTGGGATAATTATTTAAAAATAAACTTGTTAAAGAATTACATGTTTATTATACGTTCAGTAGCCCGGGCTGAATACCGGGTTAAAGATTAATAGATACACCACATGATATAATCCCGCGGCGAGTTGTTCTCGAACATGAGGTTATATCTTTTTATATATGCACCGGCAGGTGTATGCCTACACATCGTGCTTAGGTCGTGGCCATTTCATCGAATGATGCCAAGGATATCCGGGACATGGTCATTAACCCCCCAAAGGCTTAGAATAAACAAAACAGATTAAATGGGTTATCTCAATAATTTAACCTTCATACGATTAAAAATTCAATACCCGACCAAGCGGTATTTTATATACCGTACCCCAAGCCCGTATAAGGGAAAATAAGTTAAAAGTATTTACCTGAGCAAATTATATAATTTATCCCAGCCGTACAAATCAGCAAGTGCAAGTATCTTTTACTGGTCTCCTAAATCTAGAATGAAGGTTTTAATTAACCTATTAGATTCCTAACGGGTCTTACTTAAGTTTAAACTTAGACCAGTTAGTTTTAAAGAAGGGTATACGGTTCAAACGCAAGATTAAGCGAAGACCGGATTAGAGTGTGGTTGAGACCCGACAAGTATGAAGACTTGTATAATATGGGTAAACTAAACACATTCTGGATTTTGAAGTGAAATTGATAAGGTTTGACCCGTTTCGGTTAGTTAATGCAAACTAGTCACATAAACCGAACCGAACGCGAAAAATGCATAACGGGTAACCAAATGAGTCATGAACAGGTTTCCTAAGTTAATATGCTTAAAATATGTTATGATATCAGTAGGATATCTTCCATTATGCCCAAAACGAATTTAAACTCAAATTAAGCCACGTAGGGGTATTTTGGTCATTTTAAAGGTTATAAAAGAGGTTAAATATTAATCTAAGTTTCAGGTCTGAAATGATCAGTAAAAATATTTAATTTAATAAGTTATATCAGAAGGGTATTGCATATATGTGAAATTTATCATTTATAACCAAACTATGCACCGAATGTGCATTTTGGTAATTTCACATAAGCTTTAAAGGTCAAATTTGGGAATCCGAGTTTAAAACTTTTGCTTACTGTTAAAGTATAAAAATTTACTTAAAACATCAGTAGGTATTAAGTCATATATGTTAAAAATGGTTTTAATACATACAATGCGTTTAAAACGCGTAAAAAGTCGGTTTTAAGCGATTTTCGGGTTATAATAGTAAATCTGAGTTTTTGATCAGTTTATAAAGTTATGTAAAACTCGTTTTATTCAAGAAAAGGGTATAACCGACAATTACCGAATCAAAGCAAGAACCCTATGCTATGATCAGTTTAAAAATAAATAAAAATCTTCAAAAATCCCAAAATATTATATTACATCAGTGGGTAAAAGATTTGGTGTCAAAACTTGGGTTTAAATAGGCTTAATGCTAATTATGCCGTTTAATTAATAAAAAGCTTTCAATTTACGCTATTGAGCATAACTCTTAATCTAGACCTCAAACTGATGTCAAATTTTTAGGACAAGTTTATAAATCAGTAACAAATGTTTTTGTCCACTCACATTTTCAAAAATCTTGTTTTAAGGTCAAAAGGGCATAATGGTCAACATTTAAGCAATTAACGGAAAGATGCAAATGAATCAGATTAATTAGGAACCAAGTTGTATAACCTCAGAGGGTTTTACTAACTTATAATATGGTTCTAAAGGAACCTTAAGGCATTTCTAAAATGAGCTAAATCGGGTCAGAACTGAAAGTCAAAGTAAAAGTCTACTTTTGCGACTTTCGGTTCCGAACCGAGCCTAATCTCAAAATTGTCGGGTTGAACATGTTTAGACATGTTCTTACATTAATTACCAAGTTATATAAGTGTTAAAACAGGTTCCATAGCTTCTACATTGCTAATTATGAATTTATTTGCAAAATAGCTTTCTGTTGACTTTTTTATAATTAAGTTTGACCCGACAATTGACCTAGTTAGAGTGGAAATCAGAGGGTGCCCTTTTAAGGGTTTATTACCCACATAATTACCAACTTATAGCCACTTTCAATTCAAAAAATGACTGGACCATTAGTGATTAATCACTAAGTCAAAGCTTAATTACGATAAGTTTGACTTTTGGTCATAAAACTAATTAAAACTGAAATTAGGAGGTTAAGGACACTTACAATGGTCCTTAGCATGAAATTAAGACTCAAGAAAACTTGATTGAAGATCAGGAAGCTCCAGAGAGTAGCCTTGAAGTGATTTTTGAAATGAACAAGAAATGTTGCAACTTCAAGTTCTATATATAACCAAATAGAACTCACAAGATCACTCCACAATAATCTAGGATTGATCCCAGATGAATCTAAGTGTCCCCTATGCATGGAAATCTATTAGCCAAGCTCCTGAATTCAAAAATCAGCTTTCTAAGGCGGTGGAACTGGCTGGACTCGCAGCTGTTAACATTTTCTACCCAGATCAGGCCTAGGTGACGCGCGTAGGACTCCTTAAGGGGTCTACGCGTGACACCACGCCCCTGTGCAACCGGAAAACAACTTTCAGCATTTGCAGTTTCGGTCCCTGGTCCATATTATGTTTATTTACCTTTCGTTTATTGCATTTTGGACCCCCATAGTTAACTTTTAAGGACCTTGAGTCACAAACTAACTCCGTTAAGCTTCCGGTTAGTTATACAATCACCGAATAAGTCCTGAATTTCAACGTTGATGCTTTTAACCCCGTATTTACGAATGTTAGCATATCTTTCTCATATGATATCGAAATCTTGTGAAATTTTTATCACTTATTCTCGTGAGCATAACTAATCATTACAAAGCTTCGGGTTCGTTAAAAGGTCACTCAGAGGTATAAATTAAACATGTTGACACATTTAACCCTTGCGGATTGTAAACTTTCAGTTTCTTCCACAAACGGCTTCATATGATTCATAATTCATTCGTTTAAGGGTATAAACATCGTGTAGGGTTGTTGAAAGGTAATATTATCAAATGTTGACACTTTGAATCCTTCTATACACATACTTTCTTTGTTTGTCCACTTTAGTCCCTCGTAACCAATCCGTTAAACGTTTAAAGTCCATGACACGTGTCTATATTATATTGGATATGATTTTACGAGGTGTTACATTTCACAAGGCTCTCTGCAGAAGATATTGGTCGTTTCAAATGTCTTTCCAAGAATTTTTATAGGGAATTATCAAGTCATGGATTTCAGATGATGCATGCTTTCCGAAGTGGAGATTCACTACAAAAGAAACTACTCTCCTTTAAAGACACGTCAATTGTCGTTAACGACGTAGTTGCTGGTAATTTGGATGTTGTTAGAAGCAAAACCTTAAGTTTTCCTAACAATGTCCACCCTAGCTTCTTACGTATTCTATCGTCATTTAATGGTTTGTTGTTAGTTTGCAATGAAGGGTTTTTGTGAGCTGATTCTTTGGAATCCAACTACCAGGCGCTATAAGGTTTTGTCTGATGACTACTTCAATTACAATCATGATCGAAACTCTGATACTGGTGGAATTTATTTTGATCAATTCAATGATCTGAAAGTGCTGAACATCTGATGTTACCGTAATGTAGCTGCTGCTCGTGTTTACTCACGACGTCGTGAGTCATGGAGAACAATAAATTTCGGTAGCGTAAACAATTTTGGTTCAAGTGGTTATTCATGGTCTACAGGAGTTTATGCTGATAAAACCATATATTTATGGTTTCAAATTATTGGTATCCACTAGGTGAGAGGATCATCGTTGCTTTTGATGTTCTGAGTGAGACTTTCAGAATGCTTCGTTTTCCAGAGAGTATTGTAGTCAATCCTTGCCAAGGGCATTTTTTGACCATCGCAAAGAGGCTGCATTTGATTGTTATTGGAAAGTATGCTGAGCTAACTGCTGATTTGCTCAGATATGAAGAAGAAGGCTAGATGAAGGTATTTGTTTTCAATAATCCTCGTGTAGTTGATTATGTAGATAGGCCCGAAGGACTAATATAATTGAAGACAACAAGTGGCTGATAACAAGAATCTGGGGGGATATGGTTGAAGTTGATCTGAGCAACGAACTTCTGAAATACCTCCAACATGTTGACAACTACAATGGTCCGAAAGGAGCTTTACTTATCGAGACTACTGTTTCATCCACTGATTAGGAATTAGTATGCTGTATTTTATTGAATGTTGTTTGCTGTTTTGAGACTTGTAGTTTTTTATATAATTAGTTGTGTTAAAATTATTAACCATGTTTATTATTTAAATTAAGTAAATGAATATTTATGTTTGAGAGTGTAAAAGCTTGTAATATTGGCAAAGGTCTGTTTAAATGATTAAAGCTATGTATTGGGAACAGATGTTTGAAAATAAAATAGTGGTTGATACATCTGTTGACTTGGGTTAACAGATGGATGAACTTTGTATGCTGTTTCGCCCATTGATTAGGAATTAGTATGCTGTATTCTATTGATTGTTGTTTGCTGTTTTGAACTTTGTTTATTATATAGTTACCTCTGTTTGACACTTGTAGTTTTTATATAATTAGTTGTGTTAAAATTATTAAACATGTTTATTATTTAAATTAAGTAAATAAATATTTAGGTTTGAGAGTGTAAAAGCTTGTAATATTGGCAAAGGTCTGTTTAAATGATCAAAGCTCTGTTATTGGGAACAAATGTTTGAAAATAAAACAGTGGTTGATACATCTGTTGATTTTGGTCAACAGATGGATGAAAACAGATGTTTGGAACTACTGTTGAGATAAAGCAGAGTGTTGTGGAGAAAACTGTGGTTGAAACCGCTGTTTGGTTAGAACGGTGGTTTAAAACCACTGTTGGGTTAAAATAGTGTTTTGTGGAGGTTGAAGGGGATTGAAACGACCGTTGGGTTAAAATATTGTTTTTTTGGAGAAGGAACATGCTTGAAAATAAAACAGTAGTTGATACATCTGTTGACTTTGGTCAACAGATGAAGGAAAACAGATGTTTGAAACCACAGTTGGGTTAAATGTATTTGTTGTGGAGAAAACTATGGTTGAACTGCTGTTGGGTTAAAACGGTGGTTTAAAACCACTGTTGGGTTAAAATAGTGTTTTGTGGAGGTTGAAGGAAAAGCAAAAATCAAATTCCTAGGCAATTGCTTAGTGTCTTGGCAAAGCAAAAAACAAGCAGCTGTTTCAACATCCAATGCTTAGACATAGTATATTGCTGTTGCAAGTTGTACAGCCCAACTGCCATGGCTTCAAAATCAACTGCTGGATTTTGGTATCACTGCCTTAAAGACACCACTCGTGTTGGACAGTCAGGCAGCAGAAAATATCATGAAAAATCCAGTTTCACTTTCAACCACCAAGCACATTGATATTAGACATCACTTTGTGAGGGATTGCTATGAAAAAGGTTTGATTTCTCTGCACCATGTTCCAACTAAAGATCAGCTGGCAGATGTGCTAACAAAGGCTTTAGACACAACTACCTTTGAAAGCTTGATCTCTAGGATTGGCATGCTGAACATGGAATAACAGGAAAAATCATGTTTTTCTATGAATAAAAGCATTAAAATGTTTTCAGAAAATCAAAAATTTATCCTTAAAAATAGCTAAAAATGAAAATTTTCATTAAATTCTTAAAAGTCTGCTATAACCACTGTTTGTTTCAAACATCTGTTCTGCTGAATATTATCCACTGCTGAAAGTCAACCTCTGTTCTCTCATTTTCTTTGTTAATCACTGTTGTTAAACCTCAGTGTTTTAATCCACTGATAGGCTATCCACTGATTGTTATAGTCAGCCACTGTTTTCATTTTCAGCACTGTAAACCACTGATATTGATTCATCAATGGTTTCCTAACAACTGTGATCAATTATTCATTAGAGGTTGTCACGTGGACAGTACTTAGCAGATGATCTTTTGTAACCGCTGCCACGTCAGCATTCACTGTTCCACCTATAAAACCCTGATCAAAACCCCGAACAGGGTTTTCACTGTCGAGTCGAATTCAAAATTCCTTTCAAAAGCAGTTTTCACCAAATTCTCTCAAATCACTCATCTTCTTCCTTCGTTCTTAACCACCTTTGATTCATCATGGATCTTACATTCAAAACCCGTCATAACTACCTGTGTACACTTGCAAAAACAAGTCAAAACACAGATTTTCATTCCGTGATTGATGCACTTTCATCTTCAAAGTACAAAACTTTGTTGACCTGCAATGAAACCATCTACCTGGATACCCAACGAGAGTTCTGGAAAAATGCAAAGCTTGAAACTAAGGACAAGAAGACCTTAGCTATTACTTCATCAATAAGGGGAATTCCAGTTACCATCACACCTCAAACCATTTCAGAGGTTTTTGAAATCAATGATCTTACAGGTAAAAGCTCTTTCCCAAAAACAGAGTACCAAACTGATTTCATTGAGAGAGGGTATGAAGAAGAAATGAAAAAGGATACTTTACAAAAAGGCCGTTTTCCACCTGCCATGAGGTTTTTATTCCATACCCTCCTCATGTGTGTGTCAAATAAAACAACAACTTTTAATGAAATACCATTGAAAATCCAAAACCTGGGCTATGCTATCATGGCTGAAGAAAATTTTAACTACTCTCAGGAGATTTTTAATAATATGGTTAAGAATATTAATAAAAAATTATTTTTATTGTTTCCAAGGTTTTTAAGTTTTTATCTTCAAAAGAAATTTTCAAAGGATAATGCACATGTGCTTATCCAAGGAAATCCTATTCAAATAAACAGCCTAACTTCTAAAACATTCACAAGGCTGTCAAAACCTTCAAAAACACAAATAGAGGTACCTGAGCAGAATTTAGCAGCAACAACTGCTCTTCAGGCCCCTGCTGTTGAGCCCACTGCTCCTGGTGATCACAGCAGCACAACCCCTGCTGTGAAACCCACACCAAAAATCACCAAAAAGACCAAAAAGAAAACTATCCAAAAGCCCCCCAAACCCACCAAAAAGGTGACTCTGGAAGATGAGATCCCAGAGGTAACACCTGTGACAACACAAAAGTCACCTGAAACCACTGCTGCTACTTCCTCACAGCAGATGGAAGAAAGATCTCAACCTGAGCCTAAAACTCCTCCTGCATCAATGATACCTCTGTTGGATGCACTTGATATAGCCCAGACACAAATCAGTTCTTCTCAATCACCTGTCAATGAGAATATACCACAACAAGTGACTGAGTCTGGTGTCTCTATCTCTGCTAACCCACCAACAGTTGAGGAGGCTACACTGCAGGAATTACAAGTAATTCCTGTCAGTAGTTTAAGTGGAGCAGCTACTACAGGTGTTGAACCCACTGGTTTACACCTGGACAGTAGTTTCATTAGTGAGACTCCCTTGAAGGCAATTTCTTCTATGGGAACCATAGTGTCCACTAGTGTGTTTCCATTATACACTGGTGACCTTAAAATGGTAACCTCTGCTGAAGAAAGAAGTCCCCAATACCGAGAACAAGGGGCATCAGTGGATGATTTTTGGGAAACTTTTCCTAAGTCAACCACTGATACAACCACCACTAATGGGAAATCAGATTATCCCATTAACTTGGGTGATGGTTTTAAATACAAAGAATTGACAGAGAGGGTTGATAAACTTAACACATCTGTTGCAAAAATCAAAACTATGCTGCAACAGTTGTTACAAGCTCAAAAGGCTACACCCACTGCTGCACCATTTGCAACATCTACTCCATCCCCTACTGAGCTATGGCATCTGTTTCAACCTCTGCTTCACAAACAAAGACAATATGCATATCAACAGCATGAAGTTCAACTTCAATTGGTCAGAAATGTCATGGAAGCTAGGTACAAAGATACTCAAGCAGATATCAAAGCCATTAAAGCTCATCTCCTTCAAACCAGTGGCACTGCTCCTGCTTCAATCATCTATGTTGAAAAACTTGATGATGCCAAAAAGGGGGAGAAAACTAAAGGGAAGAAGGGAAAAGAAGATGGTTTATACATGCCACCAGATCCAATGTCCAAACTTGTGGTAGAAATCCCAAGGCCAGATGGTTCTAAAAAGGTTGATGAGACTCAAAATGCATTTGCTGAACTAAAAGAAAACATGAAAGAGTCAATGGAAATAAAAGGGTCAAAAAGGTTTGCTCAGGAGAAGATGGTTTTGATGGAAAAAGAAGAGCAGGGTACTTCTAAACCTAAAAGAAGACAGCCTACCAGAAAAGTAAGCCAACCCAAAACCACACCTTCCAAAACCACCAAACAAACTCCTCAAATCCCCAAAAGTTCCTCTCATCAAACCTCCAAACCAATAGATGTTAAAACACCTGTTGTATCAACAGTTGTTGGTACTTCCGTGGTTTCAACAGATGTTATCCAACAACTGCCATCACTACTACATCAACCCACACTCAATCCACTGCCATACCAAAAACAATATCACCACCACAAAAACCACCTGCTAAAAAGCAGAAGACAACAGTTGACACATCAACTGTTGTAGTGACAACAGTGGTTGAAACACCAGTTGTTTCAACAGCTTTTAGTCAGATACCCACTACTTCAATCACTGCCACTCAACCCACAAATACACCACCAACTTCTCCAAAGCACAAAAGGAGAAGGATAACAAACATTGTACTGGAAGATAACACTTCCCCAACTCTAACATCTACACAACCACTGTCCCTTGTCACCATTCCAAACCCTGTTCCATTATCTTCAGTTCAAGCCTTCAATCAAAACACTGCCATTATCGCTGCAGGAGTACAATATCCTCTAGATCTTCCAGCAGTCAGGGAGGAAATCAAATCCTTCTACTCTGAAGATGACCCTGAAAAGAGGAAACTCCCATATGTTCAAGGTTATCCTTTGCCAAGAAATATAAAAGAATATCTCAAAATAAAGGCCCAACAAGCAGAGGATATATCTAAAAGAGACACAAAGGGAAAGTCTGACAAAGAGATTCAAAGAAATTTGCAATATCTGCTCACCAAAGTTAGAACTTTAGAGCAGTTCTAAAAAGACCTTTGTCAGAAATTATCAGAAAAAGATGATGAAAGCATGAGAAATGACTACCTTGAATACATCATGGCATACAAGAAGTACAGGGCAGAAAAGTATCAATACAAAGAATGGATCATCAGTGAACTTCAAGAGGAGATAGCCAGAATTCAAAAGATGATTCAAGACAAGGTAAAGCAAACTCCTCCAGTCTGGGCCAATTACAAGAAAAATGTACCAGAAAGGGCCTTGAAACTGAAAAGAATGAAAGAAGAGCTGATAACTACTGATTATGGGTCAAGGAACCAGGTTACAAGGTGGTCAGAAGAAAAGGTGTTAGCTACCTAAAAAAGCTTGGAAGAGTTAAGGAAGAGAGATCCCACTGCTCCTAAAAAGCCTGATTATCTGAAAGCAGTGGTTCCAGTCAAACAACAAAAATTGCCAATCAGGAGACCCACTGCTTCACATGCTACCATCCATTATCAAAGAAGGAAACAAAAGCAGATTGATAAATTAACAAAAGAAGACAAGGCTCAAGAAGAATACATCATGAACATGGTTCTTCAGACACTTATGGCAGAAAAACAAGACTCAACACAATCTCAAGATTCAGCATAATCTCAAGACACTTTGTAGTTTGTAATATTTGTAATCAGTAGTTTAGTAAGCAGTGTTTGTATAGATCAGTGGTTATAGGTTGTTAGGAGGTTAGATGTTCCTTTCATGGTGACGTCAGCAAAGATGCTTCAGTTGTTTGTTCTGTACTATAAATAGAATTGTACCTTGTACTGTTCTATCTCTTCATCACAAAGTCATTCTATACGAACAATCACTGTGAGCTCAGGCTGAGGGGGAGATTGTATGCATGCATGCATTGTAGTTCAAGATTGTAATAAATATAATCATTCGATTTCATGTTAAACATGTTTGCTGAAAACAATTCTCTCATTGATTGTGTGTTGAAAGTTTGTTCCATTTAAATTCCGCTGCACTTAATTCTATTTCATCTTCCTTATTATCAAACAAGCACAATCATAAGAAACTCAGATCCTAACAATGTTTGAATGCAAATGTTATTTCGTTTACAAAAGATTAATAAATTGTATATTTTTGTATTGTTTATACTCTAAACTTTAAGTATTTACCGACTGGCTTATTTATTTATAAGTCTATATAAATATAACTATATTCATCATTTATATTTGTTATGCATGGTTTTCTAAGAAACGACCCGTGTTTGCACACGGGTCTTACCGCTAGTACTTTCTATAAAAGGAGAAATCCCAATGACATAAGAAAAGATTATGTGGCAGCCATAGAGGCTGTCCAACAATGCTTTTCTTATGTCATCAACGATGAGGTGGCAGCCATAGAGGAGCCATAGTGACATCATAAAGCTTAATATTAAAACACTTTAAAATTCAAAACTCTGACCCACATTCTTCAAACATCTACCTTCCATTCATGTTTCAAACATCTGCCTTCCATTCATGCTTCAAACATCTGCCCAGATTCAAATTTCAAAATTCTGGCTCTAGATTTAAAATTCAAAATATATAGGTATATAAAGCTCTTTTTAATTTCAAATTCTCATAACAAACATAAACTCTAATTCTCTCTCTCTCTACGATTTGAATTGTCCCTCTCTCTCTCTCTGTTTCTCATCGGAGCTTGAGTTCATTTCACAACCTACGTTGCTAATCTCGACCTTCAGGTACTGTTTATTCATCATGTTTAACACCGATTTGAATATTATGCAGACCAATGGTAGTTTAAAAATAGATAATTTTTTTTATTTTTTTCTTTTTATCACAAAATGAAGGTTTGTATGCTAAATGTTCTTCAGGTAGATATTGCTGGATTTGTTATATGGTGTGGAAGTCTCGAATTCGTTGGCCGAACTTCGGAATGTAATGAAGGTTAAAAAATGGATTTCAACTTTATTGATGAAGAGGTAATGTCTGTTTGTGTTTAAAAATAGATGTATATGTGTGTATTCTTGATTCATCATGTTTTACCATCGATTTGAATATTATGCAGAGCTGAAGGTAGTTTAAAAATAGATATTTTTTTATTTTTTTTCTTTTTATCACAAACTGAAGGTTTGTATGCTAAATGTTCTTCATGTAGATCTTGCTGGATTTGTTATTTGGTGTGGAAGTCTTGAGTTCGTTGACCGAACTTCAAAATGTAATCATAACATCAAATAGATCTCAACTTTATTGATGAAGAGGTAATGTCTGTTTGTGTTTAAAAATAGATGTATATGTGTTTAAAATAAATCAAGTAATTGTTATTCTTTTGCTAATTGTTAATATACTTTGTAATCAGTTCTTCTTCTTCGTTATTTCTTGAGCTTTGTTACATCTTTTCCATATTGAAGTTTCTTCAAATCGTTATCTTCTCCAATGCTTCCATCGATTCTTCTCTCGCTAAATCTGGTAACAATCCGTGACCTAATTTCTTTCATTATTATATGAAATTTGTTTGATATATTTGTAGCTTTTGATTTGTTATTGTTTATTCAGATGCTTGCATTGGTGTACCATGTGATTACGAGTAGATTGATTTTGATATGTTTGTAGTTTTTGTTTTTTCATAATCTGTTTTGTTGGTTTTTTCACCCATGTTTCATTCATAGATCTCTATAATCCATATTTTTTGGTTTCAAATTTGTTTCCTGAGTTATTTACAGTTGTAGCACACCAAATATTTGTTATTTGTATTGAGTTGGTATATTGGGATTAAATACTGAACTGGTGGAATGACAGCAAGTCCAGGTTATGCTTCAAGCTGTCTCGATCTCTTTGGAGGCGGATAGGTGGCTTTGGGAGGTCTGAAAAACAGAATTGATAAATTTAGGGAAAATGGGGTTGAAAGATGATAACCAACAGTTGAGGATCTCATTCTACAGCTTCGATAAATTCAAGGGTATTCTCAAATAATGCTTCGTAGATTTTTGAAGACCGAAAAATGTCCAAAGAAGCAGAACTGTGGACATTTGTCGGTCTTTGTCAGTCTTCAAACATCTAGGAACCATTATTTGAGAATGCCATTGAATTTATCGGAGATGTAGAATGAGATCCTCCACTATTGGGTTATCGTCTTTCAAACTCATTTTCCCTAAATTTATTGAATCTGTTTTTCAACAGGGATGTAATGCAATGATTCCTCTCAATTGAATAGACGGACACTTGCTTCCTCTTAAAGGGTTATGGAGTGGTTATAACAGCTGATCATGCTAAGGACTGTTATAACTAACCACTGATCCTTATAAATACTGATGAACTTAAAGACTGATAAGATCTATCAACTGTTGAAGATAAAGCCCTGTTAAAGACAAGAACTTATGTACCTAAGGCCTGATCAACCAAAGGAAAACCACTGGTCAGTAACAGCAGTGGTTCAGCATCTACAGCGGATTCAACATCAGTATTTATGTATCAGTTTTTCAAACCCATTTTCCCTAAATTTATTGAATATGTTTTTCAACAGGAATGTAATGCAATGATTCCTCTTAATTGAATAGACAGACACTTGTTTCCTCTTAAAGGGTTATGGAGTGGTTATAACAGCTGATCATGCTAAGGACTGTTATAACTAACCACTGCTCCTTATAAAGACTGATGGACTTAAAGACTGATGAGACCTATCAACTGTTGAAGACAAAGCCCTGTTAAAGACAAGCACTTATGTACCTAAGGCCTGATCAACCAAAGGAAAACCACTGGTCAGTAATAGCAGTGGTTCAGCATCTACAGCGGATTCAACATCAGTATTTATGTATCAGTTTTTCTTATGTAACAGTGTTTAGTGTATCAGTGTTTAGATTTTGTTACAGCTTCGATGATGGTTGTTAGATTTATGAAAATGAGCAACAATTTCGGATTGGGTATATTCATTCACAGTTTTATGATACTTCAGTGTCTATGATGAAAATTATGTTGTTTCCATGATTGACTGCTCCCCATGTTGATTCGATTAATGGTATGTTGATTTGATTAATGGTATGTTATGTAATTGCTACACTTTGAATATTATTTTTAGTGACTGAGTACTGCTTTAATGAATTGGTTAGTAGGAAAACTGTTAGAATCTGTTGAGTAGTGTTCGCTTCAACAGACCTTATCATCTGTTGATCATGGTCTGTTAAAGCACTGCTGTTAAACATTCTCTGTTGAACTGCATCATTTGTTAGTCCATAGCAGAGGTTCTTTTTGGCAGACCTTTGGTTGAACCGTCTCGGTGTTTATCAGCAGATGTTCATCATGATGTGTGTGTAAACAGATGTTTGAAATCCTCTGTTGAACTGCATCATCTGTTAAGGCACAGCAGATGTTAGCAATCTATACTGTGGAATGATCAGCAAATGTTATGTTTGGCAGACCTTTGTAAGGCACAGCAGATGTTAGCAATCTATACTGTGGAATGATCAGCAGATGTTATGTTTGGCAGACCTTTGTTTCAATAGCAGATGTTTAAAGATTGTATCATTTGTTAAGTAACAGCAGATGTTAGCTTTATGATGCTTTTGTATTCATATTCAGTAGCAGAGGTTGTGTTTATCAGCAGAGGTTATTTGCTATAACAGTCTTTGTGTTTATCAGCAGAGATTGTTTAGAACAACAGACTTTGCTTGAACAGATTTTCTGTTTCACAGAGCTTTTGGTTTGTCAGACTTTATCTAAATAGAGGTTGAGTGCATAAATTTGGTTGTAGTCAGAGGTTAATTCAGGTGAAGTTATGACAATGATCACCCATAAATTTGTTGAAGTCTTTTAAGTGTCGATGACTGCCCATAAATTTGTTGAAGCCTTTTAAGTATTGATGAAAGCCCATAAATTTACAGAGTATAATTCAAGTTATAATGTATCATGAAGAGTCAATTAAAATATATGGAGAATGTACAATAAAGGTTTAAGTTTGATAAGCATAGATGATTATAATTTAAATATTTGTAAGTCGTAAGTTTTCAAAATATAGAAGTTTGATACATCACCATCCCATAGTTTATCTCAAATGAGATAATACCAACAACCACAACTATCTGTAGACTTTCTTTAACATCAGCTTGGCTTTTTCTTCAGAGTAGACAAATTTGCATCTCATATTTCTGTAGATACCATTGGGCTTCGTGAACTTCTTGGTGAATTGACAAGCCGCGTATCTAAATCCCTTGCCATGCTTCTCCCGTCGAAAGTCAATTACAGTGTCAACTCCATTCAGATTTTCAACTGTCATCTTCAATGTTCTATGAATCCTTGATAAAGACGCTACTTTCACATTCAGACGCTTAAAAATAAATAAAAAATACCAATAATTAATAAGAAATAAATAATGTATTTAAGGAAAGTAACAAAAAAATAGCTTAATTGTAACAAACATTTAACATCCAAAGAATGAGGAATAATATATTAACAGAATAAACTTACAAAATGTTTGCTGCAGTACCATACGAATTGTAAGGGGTATACATCAGGACCAACTTCATAATTTGAGACAACGTCATCAAAATCTGCGTCGTCGATATCATCGGATGATTCATTCAATACAACATAATCACCATCAGAATATGTGTCATTGGATTCTTCAACATCCGAGTGGTGATCCAGATCCTCGGTAATTGGAGCAACTTCTAAATTGGGTAAGGAAGTATCGTCTATCGGACTGTCATTGGATTTAGGTGCAACAATCTCACATCCATTCAAATCAAAGGCAGTAAGCAGAAAGATGTAATCCGCTACGTATCTTAAAACAAGTACAATTCTTGTTTGCATACCCATGTAGTGTACAACCTTTTCCCATCCATCGGTTATAAAGTAACAATTCTGAAGAGGATCATGTTAAAGTACTAAATCAAAAGAGTCCCACTGATTCACATAGATCTTAAATGTCTCTTTAAGTTTACCAATTCCAATACTGACGTTAACTAACTCCTTGGGTATTAGCTGAACAAAAAGATATAAAATTATGAAATCAACAAAGGTACAGTAAAATTAACAACTATATCACTAATTACTATAGTAACATTTAAGTATTGGATTAAAATACCAAAACTTACCAACACGTCCTTACAAACATCAGTAAAACTATGGGAGAATGAATCCATACATCCAAAGTTCCTCTCAGACGATATTGATGTGAACATGACAATCATTGGGAGTTTTGTTGGATAATGATGAACTTTTTCAAAAGGTGTCAGCAGATATGTATATGGTGCAGTTTTTTTAAATACCAACAGACATCCTTCTTTCAATGAAAGGTCAGAGACAACTGAGGACCATCCTTCTTTTAGAGCAAACCTTCCATTATGTTATGCATGGTTTTCTAAGAAACGACCCGTGTTTGCACACGGGTCTTACCGCTAGTACTATATAATAAAAGAAACCTATTGAGGGACACATGTCATTCATTGGAGGCATCTATTTTTTAGTTTCTTTATCTCTATCCTACTTAATTCTAAATAATTAATATTAATTAAAAGATAATTATAAAATTAACTATATTATAAATTTAAACAATTCGTATAGTAGATAATATAATATTTTGAAAGAGTAAATTTCAAAAATCGTCCCTGAGGTTTGGGCATGTTTGTCATTTTCATCCATTTGCAACCAAAACCGTCATAACTACCTGTAAATAATGCGAATCACAAAGATCAACAAACTCATGCCACTCGGTTCACAAATCAAAACGCGAACTCACTGGAATTTGTCAAAACCCGATCACGATGCGTGCAACAACTGAAACTTTCTTCTTCCAATGTCGATGTCGCTAATCCATGCACTTATCATCCCCAAAGCTTACCTGAATGAACCCGCAAGTGAATCATGGCTTGAATTTCCTTGTTTACCAAATTATCCAATGAAAAATACATAAGATTATTCTGGTTGTTATATGGGATTTTAATCCACTACAACTGGTTCCCCAAATTTAGATAAGTATTTACATTAAAAAGCTTGCAAGCCAAATCCCCCAAATCAGCTCCATCTAGGGTTTATACTTGATAGGTTTCAAACCAAAATTGATGCTTCCACTATGAATCGACTACTTCCAGATCCAGAAAGAAGATACAACTTCATTTCACATGGAATCTTCATCATCTCACATCGTTTTGAGATCCAGAAATCAAACGGTGACGGCGGTGATTCGTCGGAGACTCACAATGATGACGGTGGTGCCGGTTGTTTATGGTGGTTCGGTGGTAGTAGGTGGTTTCAGAGATGGTGAAGATGGTTGTTTATGGTGGTTTGGAGAGAGAGAAAGAGGGGAAAGAGATGGCTGAGACTAGGGGTATTCATGAACCGATCTAATCCGATCGAGGGTCTGCTCATGCTCGGATTGAATTACAACCGATCCGATCCGATCGGATCGAATTTGGAAAACCGAGCACAAAAGTGATGCTCATGCTCGGATTGAATTTAAATCGATCGGATCGTTTTCGCTCGGTTTTTATCAAATCCTAACAAAAATCGAGCGGATCGTTTTCGCTCAATTGAATTATAAGGCTGCGTTCAACAAAAACAAATTCTAACTTAATTAAAACATGTCCAACACTTTACTAACAAAAGCAATACATAACTAAAATCATGATTCTAAAAATGTCCAACACTTTACTAACCAAAGCAATAGATAACTAAAACCATAAACTTCTTCTTTAAGTTTGATTATCTCCATCCACAAAATTCAACTTCAAATCAACATATAACCTATAAACACAAGCATTAAACAAAACCATTAAGTTCTACACATTACATAACAACTTTTATGGTTTGTTAATTATAAAAATACCTTTCATTTATTATCAGACCCGTCTGGAGTCAACACATCAATTTCCAATTTTTCTTCACTATTACGTTGGGCTAGTATATATTTTGGGCTTTTAATTTTTTTAGGCTAGTATATTTTTTGGGCTTTTAATCTTTAAAATCTATAATCTATATATATATGGTTCAAATGAAAACCACTTTTATTGTGAAAACTGGAAAACTAACTAAAAAAAGCCTAAAAAACACACCAAATTTTTTTTTTCAATTTTTTTTATAAAAATCGCAGGTTTTTTTATATAAAATAAAACTTTTTTTTCAAAAATTTTTTTTGTAGTACACATACACGTGTAGTATTATTATTACACATGTGCACTACAAATTTTTTTTTGAAATTTTTTTATATGTAAAAAATGACGAAAATTGGTATGCAAAAAAAAAAAAAAAATTGGTATGTTTTTTTGGCTTTTTAAATTAGTTTTCGAGTTTTCACAATAACTAGTGGTTTTCATTTGAACCTTCACCTATATATACATATATATAATCCTATATATATATATATATATATATATATATATATATATATATTATTAATAAAAATAATTTGAGCGAAACCGAGCGATCGATGAGCGAGCGGACCTTTGCTCATGTTTGGATTGAATTTGAATCGAACCGATCCGAGCGGCTCATTTACAAACTGAGCGGGAATCGAACGAGCATTTTTCGAGCGATCGTCGAGCGATCCTCGATCGTCGAGCGATCCTCGATCGTCGAGCAGTTTGGACAGCCCTAGCTGAGGCAGGGTTAGGGTTGGGGGATGATGTGTGTGTATATATATGTAATATTTTTTGTTTTATTTATTAATTAACGTTTTAAATAAAAGCATTAAATGACCAGAATACCCTTAAATAGATAGGCATAACTGAAAATTTTAACCTGGTTAGTGATAAAGGACGAAATATGTAATGTGTTTTCCAAATAAAGGATCGTGACTGTAATTATTAAAGTTAAAGACTATCCATTGCAACCCGCTACAAACATAAAGGACGAAAAGTGTAATTTACCCATGAAACTTCTCATCATTGACATCTCAACTTATGCCAATTTTAACTTTTAAGTATACTGAGCTAAACTTTATTATATTAAAAAAAACTAGGGTTGTTGGATTTTAATAATCCTAAGTTTCACCCGTTGGCCGATAATAATCCCAACTTAAAAATTCCCTCCAATAATCCCAACTTGTAAAAGTTTGGCCGCCATTGATCCTTTCCAAACATATAAGGGGGGTGGGGGTGGTCATCACTCATCACTCACTCATCACTCACAACACCCAATCAAGTTCCGCGATGTCATCAACCATTTTTCCATCACTCACAACCTTTTTTAGTGGCAATGGTCATCACTCACCGCCACACCCAACAATTTCCCCCCAACCAACAATTCCTCTCACAAGAATCAAATCATCACGCGTTATAAAGTTTTGCCATGTTCCACGCGTTGAAAAATGATGGTGGCGGTGGAGTTTTGCCATCTTCCACGCGTTATAGAAAACTATCACAGAGAAGAAGGCTCCCGCCCCCAGTCCCCTAAGGATTTGGTCTCCTCAATAGATTCAATTACACCTAGAGACTCCTTAATTGATTTAAGTGCACCTATGTTAGAAAAGGATCAATGGTGGCCAAACTTTTATAAGTTGGGATTATTGAAGGGAATTTTTAAAGTTGGGATTATTATCGGCCAACAGGTGAAACTTAGGATTATTAAAATCCAATAACCCAAAAAACTATTATATACAGACAAACAAGCTAGGGGTCCGGTTAGACTATAACAACCCTCCAAAATATTTTCGACGCCCTAAAATATATTAAAAGGCCCCAATATGTCCTAAAATACACCCCGTATACTTAAACGGGCCCCGAATACCTTTATTTTTATAAAAAAATTAAATAAAAACAATTTTTATGGTCTCTCGCGGGGCGCGTAAGCCACCCCCTTGACCTACGCGGGCCGCGATAGCTCCAAGTCGGGGTGACACCCGGTGCCGCCACGTGTCGTGCAGCGTGTCGAAGCTAGGGCTGAGTTGGACAAGCTAGGGCCTACCCTAGCTGCCCTCGCGGGCCGCATAGCCCCTGGCTACATCTTACGCGGGGCGCGACAAAACCAAAATCAGCTCCTATAAATTTGGAGCTCGGGCCTTCAAACGAATTCGCTCATAATCTTTTCTTTCTCTCAAAATTTCACATAGTAGGCAAAATTCTCGGGTATAATACCCCCCTAAATAACGAAGTTCTGCTCCGTTGTAAGTATCATAACCCCGGTTACGTATTAGATACGTTGCCCGATTGATCCAGGGTTCCGTAACGGCTGTCGTGGTTCTGCCCGACGTAGTCGTTGGAATGTCATCTCGGGGAGGGTATTACTAATGTAAATTTTGGGTTATTATACTAACGCATGTGCATTTGTATAAATTATAGATAATCACCAGGAAACCCTTAAAGGAAATCTAAGACAGCAATGTGAGTAATCTCCTTTTTGTAAACTGTTTTTACAAAACCTTAAATATTTTACAATATGATTAAGCAGTGATTGAGTCTTTGTAATCTTCAATTACTGCCTGTATGTTGGGGTTTTGAATACAAAATGTGGAACACGTTACCATTGGACAAAGAGTTAGCCAATGGGTAATATGACCCACCAGTCAGGATTGACAGTACTGAATGAGTAATTGTGTAGATGTAAACATTGTAATCTCTCTCAATACTGTGTTAATTGATAAAACTCTTCTTGAATAAACTGGGATTCACTCACCAGTATTTCCCACTGAAAAAATGTTTTCAAACACGTTTCAGGTAACAAAATGTGAAAGCCAACATAGAAGCCAGCTGGACAGCACTAAGGCTTGGAAAAAAAGTGGCTATAAAAGTTACCTAAATAAAAGAAAATGTCTTATTCAATAAATTAGGGATTTTCCCTATGAAAATGTTTGTAATGAAAATTATGGATTTTATCCCAATATGTTTAATATAATAAAAGTCTTGTAAACCAATGGAATTCTCGGGCAATGAAGTGGCCGTTGCAGTTCTACGTTGGATAGAAAAGACTGAGGCAGTCTTAAGAATAAGCAAATGTGCGGAAGAGGATAAGATAATGTTTGCTTCCAATCTGTTTAAGAACTCAGCCTTAGAATGGTGGAACACTATCCTCCAGTCTAGGGGAAGTGATAGGGTTTACAACATGGAACGAGAAGGATTTAAAAACATGGTAGAAAAGAAATTATGCCCTCCCAATGAAAAGGAACAAATAGCAAATAAATTCCTAAACCTTAGGATGACTGGAGTGGATAGTAAGGGTTATACTACGTTATTCTTTGAATATGCCAGAATAGTACCAACCCATGCATCCCCTGAACCAGTATTAATCTCCCGTTACATCTGGGGATTAATTAGTGAGATAAGACATGTAGTCAAGGCAGCTAGACCTCAGACCATAGAAGAAGCTGTAGAACTAGCAAACACCTTGACAGATGAGTTAGTACATACACGAGAAGAAGACCAGAGGAAGAACCTAGCTCAAAGGCTTACCCAAGAATTTCGCTCTGGAAATTCCAACCATGGGAAAAATGTAGGTTCTACCTCTGAACCCTATTGCAAGTATTGCAAAAGAAAGCATTCTGGAAGATGCTCCATATACTGTAACTTCTGCAAAATATCTGGACATAAGGAGGAAGACTGCAGGAAGAAACATAACAACAGGATATGCTACAACTGCGGAGAACAAGGCCACATTAAGCCAAACTGTCCGAAACTAACTCCAGCTACGAACAACAAGAATACTAAAAATGCTAGAGCATTTGTTCTAACTACAGAAGAAGCTAAGATGATTCCAGACGTGATAGCCAGTACGTTTTTAGTTAATGATGTTTTTGCTAAGGTATTATTTGACTCTGGTGAGAACCAAAGTTTTATTAATACTTCATTTTGCAAAATTCTTAATCAACCATTAACTAAACTCCCACAAGAATGTCTAGTATAGACAGCAAATGGGGAAACCATTAAGATTTCTGAAATCTTGTAGGGAGCAAGAATAGAATTTTTAAATCAAAAGTTTAGTGCAAACCTTTACCCAATGAACCTGGCCGGATTTGATGTTGTATTAGGAATGAATTGGTTAGTAGCCAATAAAGCCAGTATTTTATGTGATCAAAAGTCAATCCAAGTAAATTCACCAAAGGGTGAAAAAATCACAATTAAAGGAGATAAGCTATCTAGATCCACAAAATTCATCTCTGTGATGAAAACAACAAGTTATATAAGAAAAGGATCTTTAGTGTATTTGATTTCTATAATCACTAACACTAAAGGAAAAGAACTAAAAGACATTCCAGTAGTGTCTCAGTTTTCAGATGTGTTTCCAGAAGAATTACCAGGATTACCTCTAGACAGAGAAGTTAAATTCAGAATCCACCTACTACCAGGGACATCACCGATTGCCAAAGCACCTTACCGTTTGGCACCCGTAGAAATGCAGGAACTAAAGAAACAGTTAGACGAATTATTAGACAAATGATTCATACAGCCAAGTTCATCGCCATGGGGAGCACCAATCTTATTCGTTAAGAAGAAAGACGGATCGATGCGTATGTGCATTGACTACCGTGAATTGAACAAGGTTACGATTAAGAATCAGTATCCATTACCAAGAATCGATGATCTGTTCGATCAGTTACAAGGAGCTCGATTTTTCTCTAAAATTGATTTATGATCAGGATATCATCAATTAAAGGTACAGGAAGAGGACATTCCTAAGACCGCTTTCAGAACAAGGTATGGCCATTATGAATTTACTGTCATGCCATTTGGTTTAACCAATGCCCCAGCCGCATTTATGGACATGATGAACCGAATATGTAAGCCATATTTGGATAAATTCATAATTGTTTTTATAGATGATATTCTCATTTACTCTAAGAGTAAAGAAGAACATGCAAAGCATTTGCACGCACTTTTAAGTTTATTGAGAAAAGAAAAGCTATATGCTAAGTTTTCGAAATGTGAATTCTGGTTATAACAGGTACACTTTCTTGGGCATTTAGTCGATCATGAAGGAATTCATGTAGATCCCACCAAGATCGAGGCAATTACTAAATGGAAAAACCCTGAGTCACCAACCGAGGTTAGAAGTTTCTTAGGATTGGCCGGATATTATAGAAGATTTATTCGAGATTTTTCTAGAATAGCCATTCCCTTAACTAAGCTAACCTGTAAATCTGTTAAGTTTGAATGGGGATCAAAACAGGAAGAAGCCTTTAGAATTCTTAAGCAAAGATTAACCCACGCACCCATACTAGCGTTACCAGAAGGAACTGAAGACTTTGTAGTCTATTGTGACGCTTCTAAGTTAGGTTATGGATGTGTATTGATGCAACGTCAAAAGGTTATAGCTAACGCCTCTAGACAACTTAAGAATCATGAAGAAAATTATTCCACCCATGATCTAGAACTAGGAGCCATAATTTTTGCCCTGAAAATTTGGAGACATTACCTATACGGTAGTAAGTTTACCATTTTCACAGACCATAAGAGTTTAAGGTATGTTTTCGGGCAAAAGGAATTGAATATGAGACAAAGACGCTGGATGGAGATTCTTAGTGATTATGATTGTAACATTCAGTATCATGCAGGAAAGGCAAATGTAGTGGCCGATGCTTTAAGTCGAAAGTATCATGAAAAGCCAAAAAGGGTACGTTCTCTTAAATTAAATCTGCAAGTAGATTTAAATGAACAGATTAGAAAAGCACAAGAACCAGTAATCAAGGATGATACTGAAAAACTAAAAGGAATGATTAAAGAATTAGAACAAGGAACAGATGGAATTTGGAGATTCCATAAGAAAAGAATGTGGATACCTAAATTAGGAAACCTACGCCACCGTCTATTAGAAGAAGCCCATAAATCTAAGTATACGATGCATCCTGGAAGTGATAAGATGTATCAGGACTTAAGAAAGAATTTTTGGTGGATAGGAATGAAAAAGGATATAGCAACATATGTTGCAAAGTGTTTAACCTGTTCACAAGTAAAAGCTGAACATCAGAAACCTTCAGGTTTGTTGCAGCCATTAGAAATGCCAGTTTGGAAATGGGAATTGATAACAATGGATTTTGTTACCAAATTACCCAAAACAAGAAAAGGTAATGATACAATCTGGGTGATTGTCGACAGGCTAACTAAGTCAGCTCATTTTCTACCAATTAGCTAAATTGTATGCAAATGAAATAGTTTCATTACATAGAATTCCTTTATCAATTGTGTCTAATAGGGATAGCCGTTTTACCTCTCATTTTTGGACAAGTTTCCAAAAAGCAATGGGAACCAAGTTGAATCTAAGCACAGCCTATCATCCTCAAATGGACGGACAAAGCGAAAGAACAATTCAAACAATGGAAGACATGCTTAGAGCTTGTGTAATTGATTTCGGAGGTAATTGGGACGATCACTTACCATTGATAGAATTCTCTTATAATAACAGCTATCACATAAGTATCAATGCTGCACCATTCGAAGCACTTTATGGACGAAAGTGCCGAACACCAGTCTGTTGGGCAGAAATTAGGGAAAAGCAACTATCTGGACCCGAAATAGTGCAGGAAACAACCGACAAGATCATTCAAGTCAAGGAACGACTGAAAGCAGCACGCGATCGACAGAAGAGTTATGCTGATAACAGACGAAAACCGTTGGAATTTCAGGTAGATGACAAAGTATTATTGAAAGTCTCTCATTGGAAAGGAGTAGTCAGATTCATCAAGAGGGGAAAGTTAAGCCCCAGGTATGTTGGACCTTTTGAGATTATTAGAAGAATAGGACCTGTAGCCTATCAGCTACAACTGCCAGAGGAAATGGCAGGAATACATGATGTATTTCATGTATCTAATCTCAAGAAATGCTTAGCTGATGAATCACTGATAGTACCTCTTAAGGATATAGAGGTAAATGAGCGGTTAAAATTTGTAGAAAGGCCTCTATAGATTGAAGACAGGAAAGTCAAGAACCTTAAGCACAAGAGATTAGTTCTAGTTAAAGTAAAATGTGACTCCAAAAGAGGATCAGAATACACATGGGAACTTGAATCTGAAATGCCAAGAAAATACCCGCACCTATTCCAGTATATCTCGAGGACGAGCTCTAAAACAAGGTGGGGAGGATATAACAACCCTCCAAAATATTTTCGACGCCCTAAAATATATTAAAAGGCCCCAATATGTCCTAAAATACACCCCGTATACTTAAACGGGCCCCGAATACCTTTATTTTTATAAAAATGAAACAAAAAACAATTTTTATGGTCTCTCGCGGGGCGCGTAAGCCACCCCCTTGACCTACGCGGGTCGCGACAGCTCCAAGTCGGGGTGACACCCGGTGCTGCCACGTGTCGTGCAGCGTGTCGAAGCTAGGGCTGAGTTGGACAAGCTAGGGCCTACCCTAGCTGCCCTCGTGGGCCGCGTAGCCCCTGGCTACATCTTACGTGGGGCGTGACAAAACCAAAATCAGCTCCTATAAATTTGGAGCTCGGGCCTTCAAACGAATTCGCTCACAATCTTTTCTTTCTCTCAAAATTTCACATCGTAGGCATAATTCTCGGGTATAATACCCCCCTAAATAACGAAGTTCTGCTCCGTTGTAAGTATCATAACCCCGGTTACGTATTAGATACGCTGCCCGATTGATCCAGGGTTCCGTAACGGCTGTCGTGGTTCTGCCCGACGTAGTCGTTGGAATGTCGTCTCGGGGAGGGTATTACTAATGTAAATTTTGGGTTATTGTACTAACGTGTGTGCATTTGTATAAATTATAGATAATCACCAGGAAACCCTTAAAGGAAATCTAAGCCAGCAATGTGAGTAATCTCCTTTTTGTAAACTGTTTTTACAAATCCTTAAATATTTTACAATATGATTAAGCAGTGATTGAGTCTTTGTAATCTTCAATTACTACCGGTATGTTGGGGTTTTGTATACAAAATGTGGAACACGTTACCATTGGACAAAGAGTTAGCCAATGGGTAATATGACCCACCAGTCAGGATTGACAGTACTGAATGAGTAATTGTGTAGATGTAAACATTGTAATTGCTCACAATACTGTGTTAATTGATAAAACTCTTCTTGATTAAACGGGGATTCACTCACCAGTATTTCCCACTGAAAAAATGTTTTCAAACGCGTTTCAGGTAACAAAATGTGAAAGCCAACATAGAACCCAGCTGGACAGCGCTGAAGGCTTGGAAAAAAAGTGGCTATAAAAGTTACCTAAATAAAAGAAGATGTTTTATTCAATAAATTAGGGATTTTCCCTATGAAAATGTGTGTAATTAAAATTATGGATTTTATCCCAATATGTTTAATATTATAAAAGTGTGGTGTTTACTCTGATAAAATATTTCCTAACTACGGTCCTGATGAAATTTCCGCTGCCAAATTGATAAACACCGATACCACCAATACTGAGTTCGCGGCCGCCCATTCCCGGGACAGATAGGGGGCGGGGGTTGCGACAGGAGGTGGTATCAGAGCTAAGCCACTGATTCAGCCACAGAAGTGTTCTACTGACACCAAGATATTATTTAAAGTGTTATGAAATAAATTACAAAAATACGTGCATATCTGTATTTTATTGTTATGTGTTATTTGACTATTTGTTAGTTTACAGTATGAGTGATCAAGGACCATCCGACGCGTATCGTCAGTTGTCCAGCTCACCTAGAAGCGAAGGCACCTCTTCATAGCCTGCCCTCTCAGGGTATTCTGCTGACAATGAAGACGGGATATTCGTGTTTAAGGCTCAGTCTGAAGAGCCATTCCCTCGGAAAAAGAGAGGATGGTTCAGTAAGGGAGCACATGAGCGTAGGAAGAGAATGAAAAAGTTACAAGAACAACGAGTGCTAGCAGCAGCTAAAAGAGAAACCGATGCCCACACCCAAGACATGCTTAATAGGAGTTTAGCAAACTTCCATATTTTAGCAACCACAGCTGCCGACCTAAACCTGGAACAACTGATAGCACCCCAAGCATTACCACTATTTCCCACCCAGCCAATGGAAATAGAAAACAACCCAGAAAATCAAGTCGAAATGCATGATTTAAATCCAGATGAGATACCTAGGGTACCAGCACCCAATCCCTTAGACCCAGACTACGATCTGTGGTTTGGTGATCATAGGGATTATGTGCAACGCTACCACCTAACAGACCTACCCATGCCAAACCTAGCAGCTTACCCAGGTCTGTACCCTCTAGATCCCTACTACGATAATGATGAATACATTAGGGAAATCTTAGGAATCCGTGTCCTCAGGAAGAACCCATGCCACAGTACCCAAACCCAGTACCCACACCTGCACCCCCAATGAGTGCAGAAAATGTGCAAGAGCTCCGAACTTTCGGAGAAGAGATTTTAGAAAGTAGTGAGAGAATGAGGCAGGTAGGAGAACGACTCGTCTGGAAGTATGACAAGCGTAATATGGATTTCTGGATGAATCCATATCCGTGAAAGGTGATGGTGGAGGTAGTAATAATATAATAATATATAATATGTGTGTATGTGTGAAAAAAAATCATAACTATAGATGCCTACTAGTAATGTAATTTCAATTTCAGTCGTATTGTAATTTTAAATTTCAGTATTGGTTTGTATTAGATGCATATTATATATAAGAAAGAGTAAGTCGCAATGCTCGACGTTTTTGATCAACATACGTGTTATGTGATTGGTTGTATTAATTATTAGCTTGTGATATTAATACGTGGTAAATGTTTAAAATTCAGATGGACAACGAAGTGAACCAGGAAAACCAGAATGATAATAACCAGAACGACAATAACCCGAATAATGAGAATCCAAACAACGATAACAATGGAAACCCAGTGGATAACAGTGCCATCCAAGACATAGTGGCCCAAGGAATAATAGATACGATGCCATATATTATTCAAACAGTTAGGGAAGCTGATAATAAAAGTAAACAAAGTAGTAAACGACCCTCTGAACCAGAAAACAGCGTGAACAATGGACCCATACTTCAAGTGCCCATTCCCAAAAGAAGAAGAACCATACCTTATGGTTGTTCTTATAAGAAATTCTGGTCTTGTAAACCAATGGAATTCTCGGGCAATGAAGTGGCCGTTGCAGTTCTACGTTGGATAGAAAAGACTGGGGCAGTCTTAAGAATAAGCAAATGTGCGGAAGAGGATAAGATAATGTTTGCTTCCAATCTGTTTAAGAACCCAGCCTTAGAATGGTGGAACACTATCCTCCAGTCTAGGGGAAGTGATAGGGTTTACAACATGGAATGAGAAGAATTTAAAAACATGGTAGAAAGAAAATTCTGCCCTCCCAATGAAAAGGAACAGATAGCAAATAAATTCCTAAACCTTAGGATGACTGGAGTGGATAGTAAGGGTTATACTACGTTATTCTTTGAATATGCCAGAATAGTACCAACCCTTGCATCCCCTGAACCAGTATTAATCTCCCGTTACATCTGGAGATTAATTAGTGAGATAAGACATGTAGTCAAGGCAGCTAGACCTCAGACCATAGAAGAAGCTGTAGAACTAGCAAACACCTTGACATATGAGTTAGTACGTACACGAGAAGAAGACCAGAGGAAGAACCTAGCTCAAAGGCTTACCCAAGAATTTCGCTCTGGAAATTCCAACCGTGGGAAAAATGTAGGTTCTATCTCTGCACCCTATTGCAAGTATTGCAAAAGAAAACATTCTGGAAGATGCTCCATATACTGTAACTTCTGCAAAATATCTAGACATAAGGAGGAAGACTGCAGGAAGAAACATAACAACAGGATATGCTACAACTGCGGAGAACAAGGCCACATTAAGCCAAACTGTCCGAAACTAACTCCAGCTACGAACAACAAGAATACTAAAAATGCTAGAGCATTTGTTCTAACTACAGAAGAAGCTAAGATGATTCCAGACGTGATAGCCAGTACGTTTTTAGTTAATGATGTTTTTGCTAAGGTATTATTTGACTCTGGTGAGAACCAAAGTTTTATTAATACTTCATTTTGCAAGCTTCTTAATCAACCATTACCTAAACTCCCACAAGAATGTCTAGTAGAGACAGCAAATGGGGAAACCATTAAGATTTCTGAAATCTTGTAGGGAGCAAGAATAGAATTTTTAAATCAAAAGTTTAGTGCAAACCTTTACCCAATGAACCTGGCCGGATTTGATGTTGTATTAGGAATGGATTGGTTAGTAGCCAATAAAGCCAGTATTTTATGTGATCAAAAGTCAATCCAACTAAATTCACCAAAGGGTGAAAAAATCACAATTAAAGGAGATAAGCCATCTAGATCCACAAAATTCATCTATGTGATGAAAACAACAAGTTATATAAGAAAAGGATCATTAGTGTATTTGATTTCTATAATCACTAACACTAAAGGAAAAGAACTAAAAGACATTCCAGTAATGTCTCAGTTTTCAGATGTGTTTCCAGAAGAATTACCAGGATTACCTCCAGATAGAGAAGTTGAATTCAGAATCCACCTACTACCAGGGACAACACCGATTGCCAAAGCACCTTACCGTTTGGCACCCGCAGAAATGCAGGAACTAAAGAAACAGTTAGACGAATTATTAGAGAAAGGATTCATACAGCCAAGTTCATCGCCATGGGGAGCGCCAATCTTATTCGTGTCACACCCCGATATTTCCACGTATTACCGGTGGGCCCGGTGGGGAGTATCGTGACGTAGTTGATATCATCATAGACAATTTATCACAGTTTATACACACAACGGAAGTCGAAAGATAAATCATTACAAAGCGAATGAAAGTAATATCATTTATTACAAAACGGTTGTAAAGGATCCACAGGCGGATCAAAGTTCAAAAGAAACATTGTTCAGCAGATTTATAACATCTAGGCTTGCAAGACTCTTTACTGATGCTAGGAGTAGTCTGCCTATTCCGTTTAGTACCTGCACTTAGCCTTTTGGGAAAATACGTCAGTTTACACTTGTAAATACAATCAACCGACTCGTTTTGAAAATGTTTAAGAAAATTGATTTGAATGCACAAGGCACAAAATATCTTTTATAACTTGGGACAATTATTTAAAAATAATCTTGTATACAGATTTAAATGTTTGCCGTCTGTCAGGACCGGTTAGAAGAGTCGGACAAGATTAACTGACACACCACAGGTATAATACCCACAAGGAATTTTTCCTTATTGTGGGGTACCTTTTATACATACGCAATTGTCGGGTGTATGCCTACACCCCGTGCTTAAGTCGTGGCCATTTCAATGAATGAGCCGAGGATATCCAGGACATGGTCATTAACCCCCCAAAAGCCATATACCAAACAAAACAGATTAAAACGGGTTATGCAATATATATTAAACGTAATCCGATTTAAAATAATTACATACCCGACCAAGCGGTATTATTATAATACCGTATCCCAAGCCCGTATAACGGAAAATAAGTTAAAAGTATTTACCTGAGCAAGTATAGATCTCAATCATCGAGTGCAAGTATCTTTTACTGGTCTCCTAATCTGGAACGAAGGTTTTAATAACCTATTAGATTCCTAACGGGTCTTAATTAAGTCTAAACTTAGACCGGTTAGTTTTAAAGGAAGATATACGGTTCGAAACGCATGATTAAGCGAAGACCGGAATAGAATGTGATTTAGACCCGAAAAGTTTGAAGATTTGTGTAATATGGGTAAACTAAACACATTCTGGATTTTGAGATAAAAATGATAAGGTTTGACCCGTTTCGGTTAATTTTTTGCAAACTAGTTACATAAACCGTACCGAACGCGAAAAATGCATAACGGGTAAACAAATGAGTCATGAACAGGATTCCTAAGTTAATATGCCCTAAATATGTTGTCATATCAGTAGGATACCTTCCATAATGCCCAAAATGGATTTAAACTCAAATTATGCCCCGTAGGGGTATTTTGGTCATTTTAAAGCTTATAAAAGAGTTTAAATATAAATCTGAGTTTCTGGTCTGATATAATCAGTAAAAATATTTATTTTTATAAGTCACAACAGTAGGGTATTGCATATATGTGAAGTTTACCTTTTATAACCAAACTATGCACCGTAGGGGCATTTTGGTAATTTCACATAAGCTTTAAAGGTTAAAATTAGAATTCTGAGTTCAAAACTTTTGCTTACTGTTTAATCATAAAAATTTAGTTAAAACATGAGTAGGTATTAAGTCTTATATGTTAAAAAAATAGTTTTAACCCATACTATGCGCTTAAAACGCGTAAAAGTCGGTTTTAAGCGATTTTCGGGTTTAAATAAGAAATCTGAGTTTTTGATCAGTTTATAAAGTTCAAAATATTTTATTTATCATATAAAGTCAGTAGCAAAAAGTTTGGTATCAAAATATTATGTAAAACTCATTTTATTCAAGAAAAGGGTATAACCGCCAATTACCGAATTATAGCAAGAACCCTATGTTATGCTCAGCTTAAAAATGAATAAAAATATTCAAAAATCCCAAAATATTATATTACATCAGTGGGTAAAAATTTTGGTGTCAAAATTTGGGTTTAGATAGGCTTTATGCTAATTACGCCATTTAATTAATAAAAAGCTTCTTAATTACGATATTGAGCATATCTCCTAATCAACCTCAAACTGAAGTCAAATTTTTAGGACAAGTTTATAAATCAGTAATAAAGGTTTTTGTCCTCTTACATTTTCAAAAATCTCGTTTTAGAGTCAAAAGGGCATAATGGTCAACATTTAGGCATATAACGGAAACATGCAAATGAATCGGATAACTAAGGAACCAAGTTGTATAACCTCAGAGGGTTACACTAACCTATAACCTGGTCCTAATAGAGCTCTATGGCATTTCTAAAATATGCTACATTGGGTCAGAACTGAAAGTCAAAGCAAGAGTCTACTTTTGCGACTTTCGGTTCCGAACCGAGTCTAAACTGAAAATTGTAGGGTTGAACATGCTTAGACATGTTCTTACATTAATTACCAAGTTATACAAGTGATAAAGCAGGTTTCATGGCTTCTACATTGTTAATTATGGGTTTACTTGAAAATTAGCTTTCTGTTGACTTTTTACAATTAAGTTTGACCCGACAATTGACCTAGTTAGAGTGGGAATCAGAGGGTGCCCTTTTGAGGATTTATTACCCACATAATTACCAACTCAAAGCTACTTTCAATTCGAGAATTGACTGGAACGTTAGTGATTAATCACTAAGTCAAACCTTAATTACGACGGGTTTGACTTTAGGCCATTAAACTAATAAAACTGAGATTAGAGAGGTTAAGGACACTTACAATAGTCCTAAGCACAATTATGGAACTTAAGGAAACTTGTTTGATGACCAGAGAGCTCCAGAGAATGCCTTGAATGATTTGCAAATGTGCAAGTTCATGTGTTGCAACATAAGGGTCTATATATATGAATTTAGAATGCATGAGATCAATCCAAATAAGTCTACAAGTGTTCCCTGATCATATACATGTGTCCCTATGCATGAAAAATCGTTGGTGCAGCCCCTGGGATCGAAAAATGGTAAGTTAAGGCGGTGTAACAGGCTGAAACTGGCATCTTCCATGTTTTTGGACGCTGGCACTTTTTAGGCGGCCCGCGTAAGAGTCCTGGGAGGTCTCACGCGGCCGGTATGGAGCCTAGATCCGGTCAAAAATCTTTCAGCAATTGCACATTTGGTCCCTGGTCCTTCTAATAGTTGTTTTAACTTGTTTTATTGCATTTTTGACCCCCAAACTTGACTTTTAAGGACTCTAAGTCATAAACCAACTTCGTTAAGTCCCCGGTTAGTTATACGATCACCGAAAAGTCTTGAATTTCAACGTCGACGCTTTTAACCCCTTACTTACGAATGTTAACGTATCTTTCTCATACGATATCGAAACCTTGTGAAATTTTTATCACTTATTCTAGTGAGCATAATTAATCTTTACAAAGCTTCGGGTTTGTTAAAAGATCACTCAGAGGTATAAATTAAACATGTTGACACTTTTAACCCTTGCGGTTTGTAAACTTTCACTTTCTTCCACAAACGGCTTCATATGATTCATAATTCATTCGTTTAAAGGTATAAACATCGTGTAGAGTTGTTGAAAGGTATAATTATCCAATGTTGACACTTTGAATCCTTTTACACACATACTTTCTTTGTTTGTCAACTTTAGTCCTTCATATATAATTCATTACACGTTTAAAGCTCATGACACGTGTCTTCATTACATTGGTCGTGATTTTACGAGGTGTTACATCCTCAGCCCCTTAAAAGAAATCTCAACCTCAAGATTTACTGGAATAAATGAGGGTACTTCTCTTTCATTGTGGACCCTACCTCCCACGTATACTCGGGACCTCTACGGGCATCCTATTTAACCTTTACAATTGGAACCTGCTTTCTTCGAAGCTTCTTAACCTGTCGATCCTCGATTGACAAAGGTTTTTCAACAAATTTCAAGCTCTCATCTATATGCACATCCGTATGTGGTATGACTAGCGATTATCAGCTAGACATTTTTTCAGATTGCAGATGTGGAATACATTATGAATACCACTGAGCTCTTCAGGCAAATTTAACTTATAAGCCACTGTTCCGACACATTCGATGATCTCGAATGGTCCTATATATCTTGGGCTTAACTTGCCTTTCTTGTCAAATCGCATTACCCCTTTCCAGGGTGATACCTTCAGTAGTACTTTGTCACCAACCTCAAACTTTAGAGGTTTACACCTTTTATCTGCGTAGCTTTTCTGCCTATCCCTGGCAGCTTTGAGACGATCTCGTATCTGTACAATCTTATCTGTCATCTCCAGGACTATATTAGGTCCTGTTAGTTGGACATCTCCAACTTCTGCCCAACAAACGGGCGTTCTGCACTTTCTTCTATACAGAGCTTCAAAAGGTGCAGCTTGAATACTGGAATGATAGCCATTGTTGTATGAGAATTCAATCAATGGAAGGTGATCATCCCAACTTCCACCTAGATCAATAACACAAGCTCGTAGCATATCTTCGAGTGTTTGAATAGTACGCTCGCTTTAACCATCTGTCTGCGGATGATATGCTGTGCTGAAGTTCAATCGAGTGCCTAGGGATTGCTGAAAGCTTTTCCAAAAATGCGATGTATACCTCGTATCCCTATCAGAGATGATAGATACTGGCACTCCATGGAGAGATACAATCTCATCCACGTACAACTGAGCTAACTTATCTGAGCTGTGTGTTTCCTTAATAGGTAAGAAGTGGGCGGACTTTGTCAATCTATCCACTATAACCCAAATAGTATCATGTCCTCTCTTCGTCTTTGGTAACTTGGTGATAAAATCCATAGTCACCATTTCCCACTTCCAGGTGGGAAGTTCAGGCTGTTGCAGCAAACCTGACGGCTTCTGATGTTCTGCTTTAACTTGAGCACAAGTTAGACATTTGGCTACATAAGCGGCTATAGACTTCTTCAAGCCTATCCACCAATAATTTGCCTTCAAATCCTGGTACATCTTGTCACTTCCAGGATGAACAGAATACTTGGAGTTATGGGCTTCTTAAAGAATTACATCCCTAAGTCCTCCATAAATTGGAACCCATATTCGTCCATTCAACCTTAGGATTCCATCCTTGCCATATGATAACTGTTCTGTAGTGACTCCCAACTTTTCATTTGGATAATTAGCTTCTAACACAGCTTTCTTCTGAGCGGCTAACAATCTTTCATTCATACTGTTCTTTAATTCAATGCTCTTGGCATTGATTCTTATGGTCTTCACCCTTTCCTTCCTACTTAAGGCATCGGCAACCACATTCGCCTTGCCTGGATGGTATCGGATTTCACAATCATAATCATTTAAAGTCTCCATCCATCGATGTTGTCTCATGTTCAGATCCTTCTGATTGAACAGATGTTGAAGGCTCTTATGATCAGAATAGATGACAATCTTGGTACCATATAAATAATGCCTCCAAAGTTTTAGTGCAAACACAACTGCACCCAACTCCAAGTCGTGGGTGGTATAATTCTTTTCATGCACTTTTAGTTGTCAGGAAGCATATGCAATAACTTTACCCTTCTGCATTAGCACACATCCCATGCCAGTGTGCGATGCGTCGCAGTAAACCACAAATTCTTCAATCCCTTCAGGCAAAGTTAACACAGGTGCATTGCTCAACTTTTGCTTAAGAATGTCAAAGGATTCTTGCTGCTTAGTACCCCAAGCAAACTTAATATTCTTCCTAGTCAACGAAGTTAGGGGTGCTGCAATCCTTGAGAAATTCTCAATAAAACACCTGTAGTATCTTGCCAGGCCTAAGAAGCTGCGAATCTCTGTGGGCGTCTTCGGCTCTTGCCAATTCATGATAGCTTCAATCTTAGCGGGATCCACTTGGATACCACGCTCACTAACCATATGTCCAAGGAATTGGACTTCACGAAGCCAAAATTCACACTTTGAAAACTTGGCGTAAAGCTTTTCTTGTTGAAGAAGTTTAAGAATACAGCGAAGATGCTTTTCATGGTCAGCTTGATTCTTTGAATAAATGAGGATGTCATCAATGAAGACAATGACAAACTTGTCCAAGTAGGGTTTGCAAACGCGATTCATGAGGTCCATCAACACTGCTGGTGCATTAGTGAGCCCAAAAGGCATCACCAAGAACTCGTAGTGACCATAACGAGTCCTAAATGCAGTCTTATGCACATCTTCATCTCTAACCTTCAGCTGATGGTAACCAGACCTTAAATCAATCTTGGAGAAGTAACTTGCTCCTTGCAATTGATTGAATAGATCGTCGATCCTGGGTAATGGATATCTATTCTTGATTGTGACCTTGTTAAGCTCGCGATAGTCGATGCATAGACGCATCGATCCATCATTCTTCTTCACAAATAGGATCGGTGCTCCCCAAGGAGATGAGCTAGGCCTGATAAATCCTTTTACCAACAAATCATCCAACTGAGTTCTCAATTCTTTCATCTCAGTTGGGGCTAACCGGTAAGGTGCTCTTGTAACAGGTGCTGCTCCAGGTATAATGTCAATTCTAAACTCCACTTGCCTATCTGGGGGTAAACCAGGTAGTTCTTCAGGAAATACATCAGGGTATTCAGAAATGATAGGGATGTCTTCAATCTTGGGCTTTGGCTCGTCTATAGTCACTTGTGCCATATAAATGACACAACCTTTCTTCATACACTTTGATGCCTTAAGCATGGACACTTGCCTAGGCATCCCGTACTGAGTGTCTCCTTGAATGGTAAGTGGCTCACCATGCGGATTCTTGATAACCACTTGCTTTTTATCACAAACGATATGAGCTTGGTTATGAGATAACCAATCCATGCCTATTACTATGTCGAAACCAACTAATTTCAAAGGAAGCAAGGATAACGGAAAGGAGTGGTTCCTAATGGATATGAAACATCCATCTAATACAGTTGAGGTAGTTTCTATGGTACCATCGGCCAACTCTACTTCATATTTCATGCTTAGGGTTTTAACAGGCAGATTTAATAGCTTACAAAATTTATCATCCACAAATGATTTATCTGTACCTGAATCGAACAATACCCTTGCATAAACATCATTTATAAGGAAAGTACCTGTTATCACATTGTCATCCTGAACTGCTTCTCGTGCATTCATTTGGAAGACCCTAGCATTGGTCTTCTTGCCTTCTTCAGGCTTCTTCGCATACTTTGGGCAATTGGTCTTGATGTGCCCCTTCTCATTGCAACCATAACAGGTCGCATCCTTCAACTTCTTGCAATCCAAAGTCTTGTGTTCTTTGGACTTGCAGATCCCACAACCAATCGGCTTCGACTGCAACTGCGACTTTGATTCAAACCTGCATTTCCCGAAATGACGTTTCTAACAGGTTTTGCGTTTAGGCTTCTCATCCATTTGCTGGTTACCCTTGTTAGACCCAAAATTCTTCTTGTGGTCTAAGTTCCCCCTATGCTTCTTGTTAGAACGACGTGAGTTATCATCCTCACGTTTCCTTTTTCCTTCTTCAGAAATCTTAAGTGATTTCAGCTTGATTACATCCAGAGTAAGGGATAAAGACAAATCAGCTGTTGACCTAAAAGTAGTAGGTCGAGACGCCTTCATACTAGCTTTGATCTTCGGGGCTAAACCCCCAATAAAACGAGCGATACGTTTTGGTTCCGGGGTAACCAAGTATGGAACCAATCGAGACATGGTATTGAAACTGGTGAGGTAAGTCTAGCAGTCTAAGTTCTTCATGACTAAGGTCAAGAAGTCAGTCTCGATCTTCTCAACTTCGTGTTGAGGACATTAATTTTCTTTGATTAGGGCAATGAACTGCTCCCAAGACATGCTATACAAGTGGACTTTTCCTGTAGCTTGAATCAGTGATCTCCACCACGCTAGAGCTTCTCCCTTAAAAGATTGTGACATAAACTTCAAATATCTTTCTCTGCACAACCACTAATATCAACCACAGTGTCCATTTCATCTAGCCAAGTCATACAATCGATGGCTCCTTTCTCCCATGTGAAGTCTCTAGGCTTACAGGAGACAAAATACTTATAAGAACAGCCCTTAACACGTGGTTCTTGTTTGAGCTCAATCTTCTTAGACGGAACACTCCTCTGATTTGTTGAGTGATGATAATCACTCTTGCGAGCTGTATGAGTTCTAGAGGGTGGTTTCGAATGAGGTATAGACTGAGTTCTGACATGGGTACCACTAGATTCATTAAACTGTCTGTCAAGGGCTCGCGTAACGGCATTATCTATTAATGCCTGCAATTCCGCGCCTGCTACATTAACTCTGGAAGTGTCATGATTCTCCCTTGGGTGACTGTTGACTTCGTGTTGGATCTGAGTTTGTTTCTGATTGTATTTTACGTTTGAGATTAAGATGGAAATGAAAGAGTTGTGCAGCGGAATTAATATGAAAACAAACTTTGCATACAATCAAACGAGAGTATTGCTTTGATCAAGACATTTTCAACAAGAAACCGAATGATTGAATTATCTTTCAACAATGATTACAAGTTATGCTTGAATACAAACTCCCCCTCAGCCAGAGCTCAGCGTTTGTTCGTGCAAAGAAGACGGTATTGCAAGACAAAGTACTGAACTATTTATAGGCACTAGCAAACCACTGAGCATCTTAGCTGACATCACCATGAAAGTGACATCTAACCTCCTAACAAACTCTAACCTCTGATCTATACAAACACTGATGTACTAACTACTGCTATTACATTTTATTACATAAAAGACACTTAAACAGCTGCTGCATCCTTCCACTGCTGTGAACCCAGCAGAGCTTGTCCGGATCAGCAGTACTAGACTCAAGGCAGTAGATTGAATCAGCAAAGCTTTGGTCTTCCATCAGTCTTTGACATTGGGCAGTAGATGCAAGGCAGCAGTTGTAGGTCAGCACTTAGTAAGATCAGCAGATAGGAGGTCAGTAGATATGAAACCACTTTCAAGGGGAGAGATTTGTATATAAACATCTGCTTATTCTGGATCCACTGCTCTGATCCAGTTTTGGCTTTAATTATCTGTTCCTCTGATAGGGTTCAATCCCAACAATCTCCCCCTGGAACAGATAATGCCAAAACTCTTCATTATTGTGGAAAACTTTATTGCCTCATTAACAGTTCCCTTATCTGGCCTTTAAATTGTAATTCAAAGTCTAGGGCATCTGTATCTTCATCATCCCTGCTAAGTGGAAGATCAAGGAGATCCTGCAAATCTTCAAGACTCAGGCCAAGAGCTTGTTCCCTTGATATTTTCTCCACTTCTCCACCAGACCTGAGCAAAGTCAATACGCAGGTCTGTTTGTCAGTTTCCCACTTTTGTATTTTTGAGCCTGGTGGGTTTCTTGGGAGATGTTTATTTGCAGAAGTATTTGGTGAGGCTGGCCTATCCATAGCTGGCTGAGCAGCACTTGCAGATTGTTCCAATTCAAGATCTTCTTTTATCATTACTTTCGTGCCTGCTTTTACAATAGCATCTCCAGCTAATAGATCTTGAATTGTTTCCATACTCAGCTGGTTTTTGCTCCTTCTTTTGTAGATGGCAGCACCAGCTGGAGCAGTGGTTCTTTTAGTTTGCAGCTTTGGTGGTCTTTTTGAGACCTCTGCTTTGGAATAGTCAGGCTTTTGTGGAACTCTTGGATCTTTCTTTCTAAGTTCCTCTAAGCTTTTATAGGTTGCCCTGACTCTATCTTCTCCCCACTTTGTCACAAAGTTCTTTGACCCATAATCAGCTGCAATCAGCTCCTCTTTCATTCTCCTCAACTCTAACATCTTCTCAGCTTCAAATTGTTTGAATTTTTCAGGAGGAGTCTGCTTGACCTTATTTTTGATCATGTCTTGAATCCTGGCTGCTTCTTTTTCAAGCTCAGGAATGGTCCAGTTCTTGTACATGTGTTTATCCCCCTTGTATTTCTTGTAGGTCATGATATTTTCAATGTAGTCTTTCCTCAAGGACTCATCTGCCCTTTCTGAAATTTGCTGATATACATTTTTAGCAAAACGCTCCATAGCATTGACCTGTGAAAGTAAAAACTGATAGTTTTGTTGAAATTCTCTATCAGATTTTCCTTTTCTGTTTTTAATTGCAATATCCTCTGCTTGTTTGGCCTTGAGTTTCAAGTATTCTTCAATGTTGTTAGGCCTGGGATATCCTGCAATTGATGGCAAACTCCTTTTGGCTGGGTCATCCTCATAATAAAAGGATTTTATTTCTTCCCTAACTGCAATGAGTTCTAGAGGGAATGAAACACCAGCAGGAGGTAGTGGTTTTAAAATTTGAGCTGAAGAGAGAGGTATGGGTTTTGGAATAGTGACAAGTGATAAGGATTTTGAAGATGTTGGTGGTGGTGAAGGTGAATCATCATCTGATATATACATCCTTCTCCTTTTTGTTTTAGAAGAAGCAGATGATGTTTTGGGTGGATCAGTGGTGGTAGATTGTATGGCAGTGGTTTGTGATTGACTAACAGTTGTTGAAACAACTGGTGTTTCAACCACTGTTGTCATTACAACAGATGTTATAACATCTGTTGTCTTCTGCTTTTTGTCAGCAGGTGAAAGTGGTGATGAAATGGTGTTTGATGGTGACAGTGGTGGTAAAACAGTAGTTGTGGTGTGTGTTGAGGTGGTGTGTGTTGAAGAGAGAACAGATGTTGAAACCACTGAGGTACCAGCAGTAGTTGATACAGCAGGAGTTACAACAGCTGTTTGGATGGAGGCTTGATGCTAATGACTTTTGGAGGGTGGTTTTGGAGGCTTTGGAAATCTGGATGGGATGGACTTAGGTTTCCTTTTTATCTTTGGATTTTTGGAATCCTTTGATCCAGAACAACCTTGTTCATACAGTTCCATGAAAGCTCTTTTCTCCTCATTCCACCTTGAAACATCCTTTGCCATTCTATCTCTTTTCACACTTGCTACTCCTTCATCAAGTGCTTCTTGAGTAGCATCAACCTTTTTACTACCATCTGGCACATGAATTTTTCTGGTCATAGCATCCTTTTCAGGTTCAATGTAGAGACCATCATCTATTCCTTTCTTCTTCCACTCCTGTATTTTCTCCCCCTTTTTGGCATTATCGTCTGGGAGTTGATCAATGAAAAGTACTGTTGGAGGAGCAATGCCAGTGGTGTGCAGGATCTGAGTTTTGAGAGCCGTCAAATCAGCCTGAGTGTTTTTGAACCTTGACTCCATTGCATTTCTCAGCTGTTGGACATGTTTTTCATGTTGCTGATCTGCTAATTGTGCTTGTTGATGGAGAAAAGGTTGAAACAAATTCCAGAGCTCATTTGTAGCAGGTGCCCTTTGTGGAGCAAGTGCTTGAGGTGGAACAGCAGTTGATTGTACCTTTTGTACTTGTAACACCTGTTGTAGCATATCTTTGAGTTCTGCAACAGAGTTATCAAGCTTTTCAATACGATCCGTCAATTTCTGGTACTTTAAATCATCACCCAATTTAATGGGATCATCTGATTTCCCACTAACAGTGGTTTTATCAGTAGTTGATGTAGGGAGTATACTCCAAGCATTAACCACTGATGCCCCTTTTTCTTGGTACTGGGGTCTTCTTCCTTCAACACTTGACAACCTTTTGATGTTGCCAGAGGTGCTATGTAAGGAATTGCCTCCAAGGAAGTCTTATTAATGTAACCACTGTCCAACTGTAAACCAGTGGGTTCAACAGTTGTAGTGGCTGCTTCACTTGGACTACCACCAAGAGTTACTTGTAACTCAAGGGGTGTAACCTCCTCAGGTTGTGTTGGTGGGTTAGCAAAGATTGATACATCAGGCCCAGTCAAGTGTTGAGGTATATTCTCATTGATAGGTGATTGAGAAGGACTGGTTAATGCCTGGTTCAAATCAATTGCATCCAACAGCAGTTTAGTTGGTGTGGGAATTGTGGATGTGAAGGGTGGTGTAGAAAGTGGATTTGCCCCGGGTATTGAGCTGTGGATGATAGAAACAAGTGTTTCCAGAGCATCATGATGTGGAGACCCTATTTGTACAACCTGTTCTTTTTGTGAAGAAGCAGGAGGAGTTTTGGTTATGGGTTGAGATATTTGTACCAACTGCTGTGAGGAAGTAGCAGCAGTGGTTTGTTGTGACATTTGTGTTGTCACAGGCAGGGGCTCTGGTATCTCATCCTCCAGAGTTGCCTTTTTGATGGGTTTTGGGGGTTTTTGAGTTTTTCTTTTTGGCTTTTTGGAGATTTTAGGTGTGGGTTTCAAAGCAGTTGTGCTGCTGCTTTGATCACCTTGAGCAGTGGGCCCAGCAGCAGATACCTGAGGAGCAGTTGTAACTGCTAAAATCTGCTCAGGCACCTCTGCTTGTGTTTTGCAAGGTGCTAACATTCTAGAAAAAGTTTCAGTTGTTAAACTGTTTATTTGAGTAGAATCACCTTGGTTTATTACAGCTAAATCATCCTTACTGAATTTCTTTGAAAAATAGTAACTTAAAAACCTTGGAAACAGTAAGAATGATTTTGTTTCAATATTATTAACCAAATCTTTAAAAATTTCCCGAGAATAGTTAAAATTTTCTTCTTGAAGAATTGCATATCCCAGATTTTGAATCTTTAAAGGGATTTCATTGAAAGAAGTGGTTTTGTTTGAAACACAAAGTAGGAGGGTATGAAATAAAAACCTGGTTGCAGAAGGAAAATAACCTTTTTCTAAGGTAATTTTCTTCATCATTGTGGCTTCATACCCTCTTTCAATGAAGTCAGTTTGCAACTCGTTTTTAGTGAAAGAAATTTTACCTTCTTGATCATCGAGTTGAAAGACCTCTGAAATGGATTGTGGCGTGATTTGGACAGCTTTACCCTTTATAGAAGAGTGTATGATGGTTGCAATGTCACCTTGTTTTTCAAGGGTTGCATTCTTCCAAAACTCCCTTTGGGTCGCCAAATAGATTGGTGCATCGACGGTGAACAAAGTTTTGTGCTTTGATTTTGCCATGGTGTCAATGATGGAATCGAAAACATTGGTGGTTCTTGGTTTTGTAACAAGACCCAGGAGATTGTGAGATGGTTTATGTGGGATTTCTGTGGAAATTGCCTTTTTAGAGGCTGTTTTCGATGAAGATTTGGATGAGGGTTTTGAAGATGACTTCGATTTTGTCATGGTGTCAATGATGATCGAAGAAATTTGTGGAAGAATGAGATGGAAAACTGCTTTGAGAAGAGAATTTTTAGGAATTCAATTCGACAGTAAAACCCTGTTTTGGTGGTGAGTGGGGGATTTTATAGGGAAGAAAGTGAATGCTGAGGTGGCAGCCGTTACAAAAAGTCTGACCAATATGTACTGCCCACGTGACAACCCCTAGTGAAAGTGAAGGACAATACTTTTGTGAAAGTGACTGATGAAGGCAGTGGTATGAAAGCAGTGGATGATTTTCACTATCAGTGGATAGCATATCAGTGGATAAGACACTGCTTTTGAACAACAGAGTTTATCAAAGAAATGAGAGAACAGGGGTTGACTTTCAGCAGTGGACAGACTTTTGAAAGAGAGCAGACTTTTGAACAATCAGTGGTTAATGGCAGACTTTTAAGGATTTTAATGAAAAATTTCATTGTTGGCTATTTTTAAGGATGGATTTTTGATTTTCTGAAAACATTTTGTTGCTTTTATTCATAGAAAAACAAGATGTTGCTTGTTATTCCATGTTCAGCATCCCAATCCTAGAGACCAAGCTTTCAAAAGTGGCTGTATCAAGTGCTTTTGTGAGCACATCAGCCAGCTGGTCTTTAGTTGGGACATGATGCAGAGAAATCAAACCTTTTTCATAGCAATCCCTCACAAAATGATGTCTGATGTCGATGTGTTTGGTGGTTGAATGGGAAACTGGATTTTTGATGATATTTTCTGCTGCCTGGCTGTCCAACATGAGTGGTGTCTTTAAGGCAGTGATACCAAAATCCAGCAACTGATTTTGAAGCCACAGGAGTTGGGCTGTACAGCTTGCAGCAGCAATGTATTCAGCTTCAGCAGTGGATGTTGAAACAGCTGCTTGCTTTTTGCTTTGCCATGAAACTAAGCAATCACCTAGAAACTGGCACCCTCCTGATGTGGACTTCCTTGTGGTGTGACATCCAGCAAAGTCACTGTCTGAAAAACCTGAAAGCTTGATGTTCCCATTTGCTGGATACCAGATACCAAGTGTGGGAGCACCTTTTATGTATCTGAAGATCCTTTTTACAGCAATGAGATTTGATTTTCTGGGAGCTGATTGACTTCTTGCACAGACACATGTTGCAAACATGATGTCTGGTCTAGATGCAGTTAGGTACAATAAAGACCCAATCATGCTTCTATAAAGTGTTTGGTCAATCAGCTCATCTTTTTCATCAGACATGACCAGCTTGTTTGTTCCCATGGGTGTGCTGCATGGTTTACAGTCATTCATATCAAAGTTGGTTAAAAGTTCTTTAGCATATTTGCTTTGATGAATGAAAGTTCCATTTTGCATTTGCTGTACTTGGAGACCAAGAAAGCATTGCAGCTCACCCATTGCACTCATTTCAAACTCAGCTGTCATGAGTTCTCTAAACTCTTCACACATTGAGTTACATGTGCTTTCAAAAATAATGTCATCCACATAAATCTGGACAATCATTAAATCCTTCCCTCTCCATTTTAAAAACAATGTTTTATCAATGGTACCTCTTTTGAAACCATTTGAGAGTAGGAAGTTGGAAAGAGTTTCATACCAGGCCCTTGGTGCTTGTTTCAGGCCATACAAGGCTTTGTTTAGCCTGTAGACATGATCTGGATAAAATGGATCCTCAAAACCTGGAGGTTGACAAACATACACCTCTTCTTGAATTGTACCATAGAGGAAAGCACTTTTGATATCCATTTGAAACACCTTCATATTGTGGTTGACAACAAAGGCCAGGAACAGTCTAATGGCTTCCAATCTTGCAACAGGGGCAAATGTTTCATCATAATCAATCCCCTCTTCCTGTCTGTAACCTTGAACCACAAGCCTGGCTTTATTCTTGACAACAATACCCCTTTCATCAGTTTTGTTCTTGAAGACCCACTTTGTGCCAATGGGACTAACCTCTTCTGGCAGTGGTACAAGCTCCCATACTTGTTGTCTTTTAAACTGTTGGAGCTCCTCTTGCATGGCTTCTACCCAGCTGTTGTCTTTCAGTGCCTCTTGGTACTTGACTGGCTGATGGAGTGATAGAAAACCAGCAAAAAGACAAATGTTTTGGGTTTGGCTTCTTGTGAGCACCCCTTCATTTATGTTGCCAATGATTTGATCAGGTGGATGAGATCTCAAGAAGATTAAATCTCCTTGGTATGGTATGATGGCATTGGTTGGTGAAGGCTGCAAATGTGTATCATCTGAGCTAACCACTGCTGGGGACTTTAATGATCCAGCAGTGGCTTCAAAAGGTGGTGGAATAGGAGGTAATGAAGTGGACAACTGCTGACTTTTATCCACTGTTTGAGGACTTTTGTCAGCAGTGTTTGAGGATGTGGAAGCAGTGGTTGATGGGCTACTTTGGTCAACAACTGTTGAGGTAGCAGTGGTTGAGCTTTGACAACTGTTTTGAACAGCTGGTGCTTTTCCCTTTGTGGCAGACCTTTGAGGGATGATGATTTCATACCCATAGTCTGGTGTTGTATCCTCTGATGGACCTGCACTGTTAGTCTTGACAGCAGTATTTTCAAAAGTAAATTTTCAAGATCAAACAGATCTGCAAGGTTTGCTGGGATTTTCATTGATGAAAGTTCATTGAACTTTACATTCAAAGTCTCCTACACTGCCTTGGTCCGTGTGTTGAACACTTTGTAGGCCTTGGCAGTGGTTGAGTATCCCAAGTGATAACCACAATCAATTTTGGCTGCAAATTTTGAAATGGAATCTTTTAAGTTCAAAATAAAGCATGGGCAGCCAAACACCTTGAAATATGAGATCAGTGGTTTGATTTTATACAGAATTTCATAAGCAGTCTTTTTGTGCCTAGGGTTTATTAAAACTCTGTTCTGGACATAGCAAGCAGTGTTTACTGCCTCTGCCCAGAAAGTTAGTGGCAAACCTGAATCTGCAAGCATGGTTCTGGCAGCCTCAATTAGAGTTCTGTTCTTCCTTTCCACTACCCCATTCTGCTCTGGTGTTCTACGGATGCTGTACTGCCTAACAATCCCTTTCTTCACACAGAAGGCATCCAACTCCTTATTTTTAAATTTTGTGCCATTGTCACTCCTAAAGCTTTTCACTGGAAGGTCAAATTGCTTTTCAACCTGTGTTACAAAGTCTTGCAAAATGCCTGCAGTCTCGTCTTTTGAGTGTAAAAAGAAAGTCCATGTAAACCTAGAAAAGTCATCAACAATAACCAAACAATATCTTTTCTTTTTGAGGCTCATGACTTGAACTGGGCCAAACAAATCCATGTGTAGCATCTGCAAACACTAAGTTGTTTTGGATTCTTCAATGGACTTAAAAGAACTTTTATGCTGTTTTCCTTTTAAACAGGAAATGCAATGTTCAGGACAAGAAAACAATTTTTGTGGTAGGCCTCTCACCAAACCATTTTTTGAAATTTCTGTGATTGTCTTAAGATTTGTGTGCCCCAGCCTTCTGTGCCAAAGTTCTGTCTCTTTGTTAGAGGCAGCTGAGAACAGACAGGCATCAGCTCTGGGACACTCTTTTGACATGTCAACAACATAAACATTGCCACTTCTTTGAGCAACAAGTTTAGTTTGACCAGTTTTGATTATTGCTTCAATCTTTTTTACCATTTCTGGTCCAACAATCCTACAACAGTCTTTTGTGAAGAATGACCCAAATCCCTTGTCACTCATTTGGGACACACTCAGAAGGTTGAATTTTAAATTGTCTATTAGATTGACATTTTCAAATTTTACATTTCCAGATTGAACTGTACCAGACCCTAGAACCTTCCCTTTACTATTATTCCCAAAGGATATATCACCCCCTCCATGGATTTTAAAGTCTTTGAGGAGGGCTTTACATCCTGTCATGTGCCTGGAGCCTCCACTATCTACATACCAAAGACTATCAAAGCATGCAGAAGCTCCCTGCACATGAAGCAAAAGGATTAGTTCATTAAGGTCTCCAAAGCCAACAAGGCTTTGGATGGGGTCTCAACAGGGTCTGGGATGGATGCAGAGTGATGGACAGTGGTTAGGTCAGGGGTTTGGACTGTTTTAGGACAGTATTTCTCTAACCACTGTTGTGGGTCCTGACCAATCACCTGTTGGTAACCAAAAGGATGCCTGTTCACTCTGGGTTTAGAGGGCCTTTTGTAGGCCTCATAAACATGTGGAATCCTTTGGTAAGACTGTTTTTCCTTGCCTTTTCTGAATTGATTGGCAGGTGGTGCATCAGTAACCTGAACATCTCTTTTGACAGATGTTTGGTTCAGCTGTTTTGTGACAGCTGTTTGAACTGGCACAAACAGTGGTTGTTTCTTGGTGAACTTGACAGATGATGATGATGATGATGGACTCAAGGATGTTTTAGCCATGTACTCATTCTTTTTCACATCAAAGTTTTTGAGATACACACAAGCCTGAGTTTTGTGGTTTGTTTTACCACAAACAATGCAACTGTCTGCTGGAACAATGACACTTGTTTTGTTTAAATCATAAGCTTTCAAGTGGAAACAATCTTTTGTTAGATGATTCCTTTTCTCACAGAATTCACAAAACAAGTTATCAATTTTTTCTTTCTTCTTTCTCTTTTCAGACTCCTTTGCAGCAGAGGTTTTAACCACTGCTGGGATGTCCTTGAGAGGTATGACTTTAGCTTTTGGAGCTTTAATACCATCAGTTGATGTAAAGTCCATTGGCTTGAAATTTTCAAGAATATCACACTCGTCAGACCAAGTGGGTTTAAACTGATATTTTTCAAGTTCTTCAAAAGTAGAGGAACTCCTTGTTCTGCCAAGTGTGATTTTGTTACCAAGTTTGTCAGTGATTTTCACTTCTTGGCCTTTCTTGTTTGTGGGGATGAACTCAGTGGTTACATCAGTGTTTTCAACAGTGTTTTGAACAGATTTTTTCACAAGTAATGCATTCATCATCATATTTTCTATACCCAACCCCAAATTTCACATTACTTTCAATCTGTTTAGCAAGCATCACCTCATATCCTCTGCAGGATTCCACCCATCTTTCACAAGTAATCTGGGTGGATTCCAACTCCTTTTTGCAAACTTGGTATTTTTCTACCATAGTTTGAAGTTGGGTTTTGGTTATGCTTTGCTCTTCTTTTAGACAGCTGATCTCTTTTTCTTTTTCAGACAATTTGTTTTTAAGTTCTTTTAAAGACTTTTCAAATTTAACCTCATCAGTCAAGATTTTATCCCGAAGATTTTCATTCACCTCTTTGATGTTAGCAAAAGCAATTATGCAATTGTCTGAACACAGTTTTTCAAGAACTTGAGGAGATACCTTGGCAGCTGCCATCATTGCACAATCACATTGATGATCTTCCTCATCATCTGCTTTCATCTTCTTTTCACCAGCCTTTTCTTCTTTCTCTTCTTCTTTGTCCTCTTCGGACCATGGATCTGTCATTGGTTCAATCAGGGTAACTGAACTTTCTCCCAACAGTAGTTCACCAGCCACAGCAGTAACCACTGCTTCAGTCACCTCATCCACTGTTTCACTACTTAGCTGTTCCTCCTCAGTTTCAACCCCCTCCTGTATTGACTCTAATGCCATCAAACAAAACTCATTATGAGAAGAATCATTAGAAGCATAGAGAGCAAAATTCTCATCACTAAGGTCTTCAGGCATACTGCTCCAGTCAACAAACCCTTGAGTGAAAAAACTTTGTTGATCTGGTTGTACTGCTGCTGGAGCAGTGGTTTGAGGTGCAACAGGTTGCACTTGTACCTGTGGAGCAGGGGTTTTAACATATTGGATCTGTGGAACAGTAGTTTGGACATAGTGCACTGGCACAGGGGATGCAGCATAGTGAGCAGTGTTCACTTGAGCTGCTGGGGCATACTGGGCATAGTGCACAGTGCTTTGGTTTTGAGGTCTAGGATTTGAGCTAGGATGAGTAATTATGGGACCAGTAGTTTGACTCCTACATTCCCTAGCGAAATGTCCCAACCTATTACACTTGTAGCACTTGATTTTCGATTTATCCAACCCAACCCTTAGATTCCCATGCAAACCTGGGAATTTTCGCCCTGTTCTTTTGTAAAATTTGCTAGTTCTAACACTTAGCAAAGCCAGTTGATGCAGGATGTCCATTTCCTCTAAGTCAGTGGGATCAAAATGTTGCAAATCATTTAATTCAAAGCTTAAATTGTCTGACATCTGGTTTTCGTTTGCAGTGAATGCATAACTAGCAGAGTGAGGATCAGGGTTGTTAAAATTTGCACCAGCAGTTATGTCAATGAAGTGATCATAACCCTGATCCTTACTACTGCTCCCAGATTCTTCTTGACCCAGAAGAGCAGTGTTACCGAAAGTGTAATCATCAGTAACTTTTCCTGATTCTTGCAACCTCCTTTTCTGGTTCAACTCCCTTTCATAGGTCAGGAGTCGACCATGGAGTTGAGTCAAGGTCAGATCCTTGAATTCAGGTGAGTTTCGAGTGACAAAAGCTATGGTGTCCCATTTTTCTGGCAGTGACCTGAGGAACCTGCTATTTTGAGTTGAGTTTGTAAAAGTGGTGTTAACAAGCCTCAGTTCACTGATGAGACAGCTGAAACGCTCAAATTGTTGCGTTAGTGATTCACCTTTAACATAACAAAATGTTTCATACTGTTGGTTCAGAATTTTCCTATTGTTTTCTATGACTTCTTCGGTTCCACCAAACTGTTCCTTAAGTGCGTCCCATAACTCTTTGGCACTGTTACAATGTAACAGTCCAGCATATATCTCATTGGGCAGCGCTGATGCTATGATGCTAAACGCTTTAGCATCTAGTTCGATCTTTTGAAAGTCGGTTTCGGTATAATTTTCAACTGGTTTTGGAACGAACTTTTTAGCATCTTCAGCGCTTGGTACTGAAGGAACATGGGGACCATAAATGACAGACCTCCAACAACCTGTGCTTTGTTGAGCAAGGATGTGACCCATCCTTCTCTGCCAGATGTTGTACTCATTTCTTTTTAGCATAGGTGGTTTAAAAAGCGAGCCGATGTTGTTTTTATCATCCTGAGATTGTGACGTCATTCTTGTTGTTTTACAGACACTGAGAAATCAACTTTAATGGTGATTAATCCTTGCTCTGTTTTTCAACGGACGAACAAACGATCAGTATCAACTGTTGTGAGCCGAACTATTTACGTCAAAATGATTGTTAAATCAAATTTGACTGTCCAAGCTCTGATACCAATTGTTGGATCTGAGTTTGTTTCTGATTGTATTTTACGTTTGAGATTAAGATGGAAATGAAAGAGTTGTGCAGCGGAATTAATATGAAAACAAACTTTGCATACAATCAAACGAGAGTATTGCTTTGATCAAGACATTTTCAACAAGAAACCGAATGATTGAATTATCTTTCAACAACGATTACAAGTTATGCTTGAATACAAACTCCCCCTCAGCCAGAGCTCAGCGTTTGTTCGTGCAAAGAAGACGGTATTGCAAGAGCTAATAGAACAGTACAAAGTACTGAATTATTTATAGGCACTAGCAAACCACTGAGCATCTTAGCTGACATCACCATGAAAGTGACATCTAACCTCCTAACAAACTCTAACCTCTGATCTATACAAACACTGATGTACTAACTACTGCTATTACATTTAATTACATAAAAGACACTTAAACAGCTGCTGCATCCTTCCACTGCTGTGAACCCAGCAGAGCTTGTCCGGATCAGCAGTACTAGACTCAAGGCAGTAGATTGAATCAGCAGAGCTTTGGTCTTCCATCAGTCTTTGACATTGGGCAGTAGATGCAAGGCAGCAGTTGTAGGTCAGCACTTAGTAAGATCAGCAGATAGGAGGTCAGTAGATATGAAACCACTTTCAAGGGGAGAGATTTGTATATAAACATCTGCTTATTCTGGATCCACTGCTCTGATCCAGTTTTGGCTTTAATTATCTGTTCCTCTGATAGGGTTCAATCCCAACACTTCGTCTGACCCAGCCATGTAGCTTTATTGCTACATAAAATATTAACAAGGATTGATTCAGGAGTCTAATATGGAATTGTCTTTTATGGCAATTCATTAACCATGGTAACTATAAACCATACTTGGTTAACTTATTAAACGTATTCATTTAGGATTTTCATCATAATTTATCCTAATTTTAAAGTATTAAGGGTATTATTAATGTCACATAAGGCCTAGTCACAAGGACAATTTAAATTATAAACCATGATTTCAAAGAATCGAGGTATTAAGGTTTGAACGTAGTTCATTACCCTTTATTTGACAGGGAGTCGTAGACTACAATCTGTCTTTTGTCTTATATGACAACGATTATGGCTCGTAGGCCCTACATCACAAATGGATGTTTAAATAATAAAGAAGGAATTGGAAGAATCCAATATAAGAATGACATGTGTGATTTTAACGAATCACGTCTGCCAGGAGTGTTAACATGTTTTCAGATGTCAACAAGGATTTGAATCCCTTTTTAAACAGGCTTTGCCATCATGGCCAGGTCTTATAATGACATGCAGGCTAGGTTATATCCTTTAAGATTCTTATTTAATATTTAATAGGCAGATTATTTTAAAAGAAATGAGATTTTTGATTTATTTATTTCATATATATTATATTTATACATAAAATGACAAAAATGAAATTATAACATGCCACTAAAATTTAAAAGAGTATATATTGCCCTAAACGGGACTTTAACAGAAATAACTTGCCCACACAGGGGCTAAACTGAAACTACAAGTCCTCGCAGGGACTGAATATAAAAAGATGTCCACGCAGGGACTAAGGATAGAAAGACAAGTTCGCGCAGGGACTAAGTACATAAATAAATAATTGTCCACGCAGGGACTTGATTGAAAATTAAAGAAATACAAAATAAACAAATAAGGAATTTAATGATCCATTTTGCTCTTTCCCTTGATTAAGCTTGCCTGACCTTTGAGAAATCCCCGGTGGTTCCTACGTTCCTCTTGAACCTCCCGTTCTACCTGGCTCAACCTCTGTAGAATCTCCTGTTGCTGCTGGGGCTGAATCAACGGCGGCTGAAGCGGCTGCTGATGCGGAGGTTGAGGAGGTGGTGGGTGTTGATACCCATAAGGTGGGTACCCGGTTTGGTAGGAGGATGCGTAAGGCCCTTCAGGATGTTGGGCATTGTAGTTGGCTGCAACAAGGTATGGGTCAACATTAGGGGCATTGTAGTAGTTATACCCTGGGTAAGCAGGCTGTTCAAAGGGGTTGTATGCCGCTGTACCGGCGTAGGTAGGAATTGGGTTATCATAACCTACTGGTGGCGATGCGACTGGCGCAGACTCCACCTGAGAAACAGGGTTCGAAGGCCCACCCATCTGTGGGTCTTCATATAGTGGCGGGTAATGACTGCCACTTGAAGGCTAAGGGGTGCTGATACGGATTCCCCTCGCACGGACATCCGTGCGGTTGTTCTTCTCCGCCTCGGTGGCTCCGGAGGTAGCTGCTGCTCAAGCGGTGGTGGTGGCGGTGGAGTAACCTATACAAAATGCGAATCCTCCGAGGGATCCTGCTGCTGCTGCTGTGAGTGGTAACTGGGAGTAAAAACCCAGTCGTATTGGGCAAACCTTGCCTCATAACTGTCTGGACCACGATAAGGTGATCCATGATATGACGACCCATCCGAAATCTCGATGGGGTGAGTAGGTGTTCCGGTTGGCGGCTGGGCAGGTTCCGGATCCTCTTCCCTGTCCATGGAGAAGTGGTCCTCCGCTCGCAACGGGTTATAACCCGTTGGCTCATCAATTTGGTTTGCCGGGTTGAACCGGCTTTGAAATTAGGGTGTTGGGTCGTTGAAAGAATGGTGTAAGTTGGGGCGTTGAAGGGGTATGAAAGAGTGATGTGAGTTGTGGGGCTCGTTCTCCGATTGAGGCCCGAAAGAGTTGAGGTAGGAAGGTGAGGAGCTCAACGAGACTGAACGCCTCGCGGGTTCTAAAGAGGTCCTCCAGTCTTCTTGAGGACTGGTACTCAGGGTATCTGATGGGGTTCGCCGGTGGGAAGGTCCGGCCTCGTGATCCTTGGGGGTGATAAATGGCCCCTTGCCTCTTCCTCTTCCTCGGAATCTTGGTGGCATCTTGTTGGTCCTGTCAAAACAAAAGAAACAACAAAAGAAACAATAAAGGACAAAATAAGTCAGAATTAGTCCTAAGTTCTTTATCTAGACTCGAAATTCGAGGAATGTGCAAACTGTGTCATTGAGATTAAACACAAAAGGCTAGTGTTTAATTCACTCAACGTTGGCTCTGATACCAACCTGTCACACCCCGATATTTCCACGTATTACCGGTGGGCCCGGTGGGGAGTATCGTGACGTAGTTGATATCATCATAGATAATTTATCACAGTTTATATACACAGCGGAAGTCGAAAGATAAATCATTACAAACCGAATGAAAGTAATATCATTTATTACAAAACGGTTGTAAAGGATCCACAGGCGGATCAAAGTTCAAAAGAAACATTGTTCAGCAGATTTATAACATCTAAGCTTGCAAGACTTTTTACTGATGCTAGGAGTAGCCAGCCTATTCCGTTTAGTACCTGCACTTAGCCTTTTGGGAAAATACGTCAGTTTACACTGGTAAATACAATTAACCGACTCATTTTGAAAATGTTTAAGAAAATTGATTTGAATGCACAAGGCACAAAATATCTTTTATAACTTGGGACAATTATATAAAAATAATCTTGTATACAGATTTAAATGTTTGCCGTCTGTCACGACCGGTTAGAAGAGCCGGACAAGATTAACTGACACACCACAGGTATAATACCCACAAGGAATTTTTCCTTATTGTGGGGTACCTTTTATACATACGCAACTGTCGGGTGTATGCCTACACCCCGTGCTTAAGTCGTGGCCATTTCAATGAATGAGCCGAGGATATCCAGGACATGGCCATTAACCCCCCAAAAGCCATATAACAAACAAAACAGAGTAAAACGGGTTATGCAATATATATTAATCACAATCCGATTTAAAACAATTACATACCCGACCAAGCGGTATTATTATAATACCGTATCCCAAGCCCGTATAACAGAAAATAAGTTAAAAGTATTTACCTGAGCAAGTATAAATCTCAATCAGCGAGTGCAAGTATCTTTTACTGGTCTCCTAATCTGGAACGAATGTTTTAATAACCTATTAGATTCCTAACGGGTCTTAATTAAGTCTAAACTTAGACCGGTTAGTTTTAAAGGAAGATATACGGTTCGAAACGCATGATTAAGCGAAGACCGGAATAGAATGTGATTTAGACCCGACAAGTTTGAAGACTTGTCTAATATGGGTAAACTAAACACATTCTGGATTTTGAGATAAAAATGATAAGGTTTGACCCGTTTCGGTTAATTTATGCAAACTAGTTACATAAACTGTACCGAACGCGAAAAATGCATAACGGGTAAACAAATGAGTCATGAACAGGCTTCCTAAGTTAATATGCCCTAAATATGTTGTGATATCAGTAGGATACCTTCCATTATGCCCAAAATGGATTTTTAAACTCAAATTATGCCCCGTAGGGGTATTTTGGTCATTTTAAAGCTTATAAAAGAGTTTAAATATAAATCTGAGTTTCTGGTGTGATATAATCAGTAAAAATATTTATTTTTATAAGTCACAACAGTAGGGTATTGCATATATGTGAAATTTACCTTTTATAACCAAACTATGCACCGTAGGGGCATTTTGGTAATTTCACATAAGCTTTAAAGGTTAAAATTAGAATTCTGAGTTCAAAACTTTTGATTACTGTTTAATCATAAAAATTTAGTTAAAACATGAGTAGGTATTAAGTCTTATATGTTAAAAAAATAGTTTTAACCCATACTATGCGCTTAAAACGCGTAAAAGTCGGTTTTAAGCGATTTTCGGGTTTAAATAAGAAATCTGAGTTTTTTATCAGTTTATAAAGTTCAAAATACTTTATTTATCATATAAAATCAGTAGCAAAAAGTTTGGTATCAAAATATTATGTAAAACTCATTTTATTCAAGAAAAGGGTATAACCGCCAATTACCGAATTATAGCAAGAACCCTATGTTATGCTCAGCTTAAAAATGAATAAAAATCTTCAAAAATCCCAAAATATTATATTACATCAGTGGGTAAAAATTTTGGTGTTAAAATTTGGGTTTAGATAGGCTTTATGCTAATTACGCCGTTTAATTAATAAAAAGCTTCTTAATTACCATATTGAGCATATCTCCTAATCAACCTCAAACTGATGTCAAATTTTTAGGACAAGTTTATAAATCAGTAATAAAGGTTTTTGTCCTCTTACATTTTCAAAAATCTCGTTTTAGAGTCAAATGGGCATAATGGTCAACATTTAGGCATATAACGGAAACATGCAAATGAATCGGATAACTAAGGAACCAAGTTGTATAACCTCAGAGGGTTACACTAACCTATAACCTGGTCCTAATAGAGCTCTATGGCATTTCTAAAATATGCTACATTGGGTCAGAACTGAGAGTTAAAGCAAAAGTCTACTTTTGCGACTTTCGGTTCCAAACCGAGTCTAAACTGAAAATTGTCGGGTTGAACATGCTTAGACATGTTCTTACATTAATTACCAAGTTATACAAGTGATAAAACAGGTTTCATGGCTTCTACATTGTTAATTATGGGTTTACTTGAAAATTAGTTTTCTGTTGACTTTTTACAATTAAGTTTGACCCGACAATTGACCTAGTTAGAGTGGGAATCAGAGGGTGCCCTTTTGAGGATTTATTACCCACATAATTACCAACTCAAAGCTACTTTCAATTCGAGAATTGACTGGACCGTTAGTGATTAATCACTAAGTCAAACCTTAATTACGACGGGTTTGACTTTAGGCCATTAAACTAATAAAACTGAGATTAGAGAGGTTAAGGACACTTATAATAGTCCTAAGCACAATTATGGAACTTAAGGAAACTTGTTTGATGACCAGAGAGTTCCAGAGAATGCCTTGAATGATTTCCAAATATGCAAGTTCATGTGTTGCAACATAAGGGTCTATATATATGAATTTAGAATGCATGAGATCAATCCAAATAAGTCTACAAGTGTTCCCTGATCATATACATGTGTCCCTATGCATGAAAAACCGTTGGTGCAGCCCCTGGGATCGAAAAATGGTAAGTTAAGGCGGTGTAACAGGCTGAAACTGGCATCTGCCATGTTTTTGGACGCTGGCACTTTTTAGGCGGCCCGCGTAAGAGTCCTGGGAGGTCTCACGCGGCCGGTATGGAGCCCAGATCCAGTCAAAAATCTTTTAGCAATTGCACATTTGGTCCTTGGTCCTTCAAATAGTTGTTTTAACTTGTTTTATTGCACTTTTGACCCCCAAACTTGACTTTTAAGGACTCTAAGTCATAAACCAACTTCGTTAAGTCCCCGGTTAGTTATAAAATCACCGAAAAGTCTTGAATTTCAACGTTGACGCTTTTAACCCCTTACTTACGAATGTTAGCGTATCTCTCTCATACGATATCGAAACCTTGTGAAATTTTTATCACTTATTCTAGTGAGCATAATTAATCGTTACAAAGCTTCGGGTTTGTTAAAAGATCACTCAGAGGTATAAATTAAACATGTTGACACTTTTAACCCTTGCGGTTTGTAAACTTTCACTTTCTTCCACAAACGGCTTCATATGATTCATAATTCATTCGTTTAAAGGTATAAACATCGTGTAGGGTTGTTGAAAGGTATAATTATCCAATGTTGACACTTTGAATCCTTTTACACACATACTTTCTTTGTTTGTCAACTTTAGTCCTTCATATATAATTCATTACACGTTTAAAGCTCATGACACGTGTCTTCATTACATTGGTCGTGATTTTACGAGGTGTTACAATTCGTTAAGAAGAAAGACGGATCGATGCGTATGTGCATTGACTACCGTGAATTGAACAAGGTCACAATTAAGAATCGGTATCCATTACCAAGAATCGATGATCTGTTCGATCAGTTACAAGGAGCTCGATTTTTCTCTAAAATCGATTTACGATCAGGATATCATCAATTAAAGGTACAGGAAGAGGACATTCCTAAGACCGCTTTCAGAACAAGGTATGGCCATTATGAATTTACTAGTCATGCCATGTGTTTTAACCAATGCCCCAGCCGCATTTATGGACATGATGAACCGAATATGTAAGCCATATTTGGATAAATTCATAATTTTTTTATAGATGATATTCTCATTTACTCTAAGAGTAAAGAAGAACATGCAAAGCATTTGCACGCACTTTTAAGTTTATTGAGAAAAGAAAAGCTATATGCTAAGTTTTCGAAATGTGAATTCTGGTTAGAACAGGTACACTTTCTTGGGCATTTAGTCGATCATGAAGGAATTCATGTGGATCCCACCAAGATCAAGGCAATTACTAAATAGAAAAACCCTGAGTCACCAACCAATGTTAGAAGTTTCTTAGGATTGGCCGGATATTATAGAAGATTTATTCGAGATTTTTCTAGAATAGTCATTCCCTTAACTAAGCTAACCTGTAAATCTGTTAAGTTTGAATGGGGATCAAAACAGGAAGAAGCCTTTAGAATTCTTAAGCAAAGATTAACCCACGCACCCATACTAGCGTTACCAGAAGGAACTGAAGACTTTGTAGTCTATTGTGACGCTTCTAAGTTAGGTTATGGATGTGTATTGATGCAACATCAAAAGGTTATAGCTTACGCCTCTAGACAACTTAAGAATCATGAAGAAAATTATTCCACCCATGATCTAGAACTAGGAGCCATAATTTTTGCCCTGAAAATTTGGAGACATTACCTATATGGTAGTAAGTTTACCATTTTCACAGACCATAAGAGTTTAAGGTATGTTTTCGGGCAAAAGGAATTGAATATGAGACAAAGACGCTGGATGGAGATTCTTAGTGATTATGATTGTAACATTCAGTATCATGCAGGAAAGGCAAATGTAGTGGCCGATGCTTTAAGTCGAAAGTATCATGAAAAACCAAAAAGGGTACGTTCTCTTAAATTAAATCTACAAGTAAAGTTAAATAAACAGATTAGAAAAGCATAAGAATCAGCAATCAAGGATGATACTGAAAAACTAAAAGGAATGATTAAAGAATTAGAACAAGGAACAGATGGAATTTGGAGATTCCATAAGAAAAGAATGTGGATACCTAAATTAGGAAACCTACACCACCGTATATTAGAAGAAGCCCATAGATCTAAGTATACGATGCATCCTGGAAGTGATAAGATGTATCAGGACTTAAGAAAGAATTTTTGGTGGATAGGAATGAAAAAGGATATAGCAACATATGTTGCAAAGTGTTTAACATATTCACAAGTAAAAGCTGAACATCAGAAACCTTCAGGTTTGTTGCAGCCATTAGAAATGCCAGTTTGGAAATGGGAATTGATAACAATGGATTTTGTTACCAAATTACCCAAAACAAGAAAAGGTAATGATACAATCTGGGTGATTGTAGACAGGCTAACTAAGTCAGCTCATTTTCTACCAATGAAAGAAACTTTCAGTATGGAACAATTAGCTAAATTGTATGTAAATGAAATAGTTTCATTACATGGAATTCCTTTATCAATTGTGTCTGATAGGGATAACCGTTTTACCTCTCATTTTTGGACAAGTTTCCAAAAAGCAATGGGAACCAAGTTGAATCTAAGCACAGCCTATCATACTCAAACGGACGGACAAAGCGAAAGGACAATTCAGACAATGGAAGACATGCTTAAAGCTTGTGTAATTGATTTCGAAGGTAATTGGGACGGTCACTTACCATTGATAGAATTCTCTTATAATAACAGCTATCACACAGGTATCAATGCTGCACCATTCGAAGCACTTTATGGACGAAAGTGCCGAACACCAGTCTGTTGGGCAGAAATTGGGGAAAAACAACTATCTGGACCCGAAATAGTACAGGAAACAACCGACAAGATCATTCAAGTCAAGGAACGACTGAAAGCAGCACGCGATCGACAGAAGAGCTATGCTGATAACAGACGAAAACCGTTGGAATTTCAGGTAGGAGACAAGTATTATTGAAAGTCTCTCATTGGAAAGGAGTAGTCAGATTCATCAAGAGGGGAAAGTTAAGCCCCAGGTATGTTGGACCTTTTGAGATTATTAGAAGAATAGGACCTATAGCCTATCAGCTACAACTGCCAGAGAAAATGGCAGGAATACATGATGTATTTCATGTATCTAATCTCAAGAAATGCTTAGCTGATGAATCACTGATAGTACCTCTTAAGGATATAGAGGTAAATGAGCAGTTAAAATTTGTAGAAATGCCTCTACAGATTGAAGACAGGAAAGTCAAGAACCTTAAGCACAAGAGATTAGTTCTAGTTAAAGTAAAATGTGACTCCAAAAGAGGATCAGAATACACATGGGAACTTGAATCTGAAATGCAAAGAAAATACCCGCACATATTCCAGTAGATCTCGAGGACGAGCTCTAAAACAAGGTGGGGAGGATATAACAACCCTCCAAAATATTTTCGACGCCCTAAAATATATTAAAAGGCCCCAATATGTCCTAAAATACACCCCGTATACTTAAACGGGCCCCGAATACCTTTATTTTTATAAAAAATAAATAAAAAACAATTTTTATGGTCTCTCGCGGGGCGCGTAAGCCACCCCCTTGACCTACGCGGGTCGCGACAGCTCCAAGTCGGGGTGACACCCGGTGCTGCCACGTGTCGTGCAGCGTGTCGAAGCTAGGGCTAAGTTGGACAAGCTAGGGCCTACCCTAGCTGCCCTCGTGGGCCGCGTAGCCCCTGGCTACATCTTACGCGGGGGCGCGACAAAACCAAAATCAGCTCCTATAAATTTGGAGCTCGGGCCTTCAAACGAATTCGCTCACAATCTTTTCTTTCTCTCAAAATTTCACATAGTAGGCATAATTCTTGGGTATAATACCCCTCTAAATAACGAAGTTCTGCTCCGTTGTAAGTATCATAACCCCGGTTACGTATTAGATACGCTGCCCGATTGATCCAGGGTTCCGTAACGGCTGTCGTGGTTCTGCCCGACGTAGTCGTTGGAATGCCGTCTCGGGGAGGGTATTACTAATGTAAATTTTGGGTTATTATACTAACGCGTGTGCATTTGTATAAATTAGAGATAATCACCAGGAAACCCTTAAAGGAAATCTAAGACAGCAATGTGAGTAATCTCCTTTTTGTAAATTGTTTTTACAAAACCTTAAATATTTTACAATGTGATTAAGCAGTGATTGAGTCTTTGTAATCTTCAAATACTGCCGGTATGTTGGGGTTTTGTATACAAAATGTGAAACACGTTACCATTGGACAAAGGGTTAGCCAATGGGTAATATGACCCACCAGTCAGGATTGACAGTACTGAATGAGTAATTGTGTAGATGTAAACATTGTAATCGCTCTCAATACTGTGTTAATTGATAGAACTCTTCTTGATTAAACTGGGATTCACTCACCAGTATTTCTCACTGACAAAATGTTTTCAAACGCGTTTCAGGTAACAAAATGTGAAAGCTAACATAGAAGCCAGCTGGACAGCACTGAAGGCTTGGAAAAAAGTGGCTATAAAAGTTACCTAAATAAAAGAAGATGTTTTATTCAATAAATTAGGGATTTTCCCTATGAAAATGTGTGTAATGAAAATTATGGATTTTATCCCAATATGTTTAATATTATAAAAGTGTGGTATTTACTCTGATAAAATATTTCCTAACTACAGTCCTGATGAAATTTCCGCTGTCAAATTGATAAACACCGATACCACCAATACTGAGTTCGCGGCCGCCCGTTCCCGGGACAGATAGGGGGCGGGGGTTGCGACATAGACTAATGAGCCTAGTCGGAAAATATATAAAGCTTGTGCTGAGACTCACTTGTTAAAGGAGCTTACTTTTATGCTATGGTTTTGATTCAGACTTCTGGTGAGTTGATCTAGAATACCTACGAACGAATCGACTCGTTTACACCCTCGAAACAAAAGGATAGTAACACTTATGGGCCTCTGGACCGTTATGCTTTCACGGCTAATTTTTAAGTCCAACTGTCCAAGTCTGTAACATGTTGGGTTGGGTTGTAATGTTATTGGGCTTTTGTTTGTATTTACTAGGTATAATAAACCCCAATAACTTTTGATTATTTCTAATATTTATAATGTTTCACACTTTCATAGATTTTTAGCATCTCAGTAGAGGCTGTTTACCATCTGGGTTAAAGCTTAATATTATTCAAGTCGTTCTAGTAAATGCCGTGTTACTTGGACATAGTGGATGATAAACTCTTTGATGTATTTGTAACGGTTTTTCTTTTTGGCCCGGCTAGTTTCTTGGTAGTCGACTAGTCGTTGTTGTCTGTTTTTGATGAAATGTTTTATGCCACCGTTAAAATATGTATACGAGTACGCTAGGATTGATTTGAAGTCCTCTAACAAGCTTGAGTTTGAACTCGGGTTGTTTAGAAATTACAACCCTATTATTAATCAAGTCTCGGTTTAGTTATTTGTTCAAGAAGGTTGGTTTCATCATATTTTCTAAAGTATCTGAGGTCGATTTCGACAAGTTTGTGCTACGTTTTATTTAAACCGAAATAATCAAAACCAAATTAGCTGAACCCAACCTAGAACTGACGGTTTAGTTTTATGTGTTCTTAAAAATTGATTTTTTTTCTTTATTATTATTTTTTTTTTTTGCAAAGTAGCATGGTACGAGTTTATCTATTTATAAACTTTTTATTTACAATAGCAAGAGTATGAAACTATGAATTGTATCTTGCTTGCTATATTTGGTCTTTATTCATAGGGTACCAAATTCATCATTTTGGACAAACTTTATGGCCCAAAACTTTTAAGTCCAAATGGTAAAATCGACAAAACCGAAACCAAACCTATCATGAAAATCGAAAACCGAAAAACCAAAACCGTTAAAAACCTAAAATCCAAAACAAACTAATCTATAGTAGGGATGAGCAAATGGTACCCGGTACCGGTACCGAATTTACCGAACCGGGTACATTTTCGGTACCGATTCGATACCGACTTTTGACATTTTCGGTACTGGTCCGGTACGGTACCGGTATTTACCGGTTTTTACCCTCAAATACCGGTATCGTACCGGTACTGAACCGGGTATATTCGGTACCGGTACCTACTTTTGAGGATTTTCGATACCGGTACTTTCGGTTCCGATACCGATTCGGTACCGGTCGGTACCAACCTCATCCCTAATCCATACACACCCTTAATTTAAACAAATGCTACCTCACTTTTCCAATGTGATAAACCTTTTTCTTCAGTTTCAATTAAAGTAACGTTTTCCTTATATAATTACACACTACATTCTTATAATTTTTTATTCAAAATGAATATATTAATTTGCAGATTTTTTTGCTTGTTTAACATTTTTGTTTATTTATTGTGTTCTTTATAAATTACATATATGCAAGACCCGTGTTATGAATTTACATCGAGATAGTTGGTAAACGGTCAACAAGCTGCGCCGCTACCCCTTTTTGAATAGCAAAACTAAGCCTTTTAAAAACTACGTCCATAGATCTCGGGGTCATAACATTACTATGCATGACCCTTTGAGCTCGACTAAGTAGGTCCACAACCTCTAGCGCCAGAAAACCAAAAGTATCAAAAACAAATGGGATAAAAACGTGCAGATTAACAATAGTAATAAGATTGACTGATGTTTATATGTTTGTTTTAGTTTAATCCTATTAAATTGATTTCAATCATTAGTCAAATTCAGTTACATATTTGTTAAAGAAGGTTGGCATGAGAGGGACCGGACCTGATTTAATAGATGGAGTTAATCACGGCAGATTTATCATAAGTCTCAAATCATGATTAAATTGCTCTACTTTTACTTTTAAAAGCAAAAACTTTTATTCTAAAAAGAAAATAACACGATACCATTATTTTCAAGGGTTGGGGTTTGAATGTATTTCGATATCTAAAACGAAATATAAATGTAAGGGGTTTTTTTTTATTTAATTTTATTAGCGTAACGAGCATCATTTTTTACTTAGGGTTGAAACCGTTAATAGTAAACTAAAAGGTTTATAAAATGTAGAATTATAATTGTTCAATATAATAAGTGATAATGTAATATAAGAAAAGGTTAGTATTTTAAGCTATTACATTTTTTTTTGTCTAAAACCCTATTTATTTATTTATTTATTATCTAAGACATTGTGCCCTCATACAAATTTGCGCGCACACACACACATACATACATAATTTGTTCTAACAATCTTGAGAGTAATTTTTTTTTACTTTTTTTACGACAAACTATCTACTCTTGAACACTCTCATGTTTGCATCTTGCAACAATTGAACCCTCAATCAACAAGCACCCAACTTATTAGGCTATGTGTAGTCATAAAGCCCTTTGTGGGGCGTTATGCGACAAGTGACGAAACGCGTAAGAGAGGGGCGTTATGGGGCTTTATATCACAAGAGGGTGTAGTGATAAGAGGGTTATATAACCTCTTCAATATACATACATATGTATGTATGTATATATATGTGTGTGTAAGTTTGGAAGAATGGTCACGCCGCGATGCTGGTCAAGGGACATCCAATTTCATCTCCCATAGCCCCCCATGTTTTGGTGTTGGGCGGCGCTATAACTCAATCCTAGGTGATATACCGCCCCATTACACATAGTCTTAGTTGAAGCATAGAAATCACTCCTGTGGTTGTCCGTATCAAGAACCTCAAAAATTAATGTATGTCATCCTTGTATTTGAACACTATAAAGATTTAAAAATCATTAAATTAGTTAGAGGGAGAGCAACAAAGTGTAACCATTTAGAAATGATATATGCATAAAAGTTCAGGTTAGATTTTTATGAAAATGGGCACAACCTAAATAAGATATGTAATTAAATCAACAACACAAAAATATTTATTACATAAATCTCAAACTCAAGTATAATTCACGGCCTAATCAATGTGGATTAGGTTTAGGTTTTTCTTTCCTCGTTACCTAACTTTTGACTTGAGTGTAACTACGGTTAGTGACCTGAATTATAGTTACCCATGACATTTGAACCAAAAAGTTTGAAATAAAACACTTTAGAGAGTTGTCTTGTTTTAGTCAAGTTAATTACAATATTTGATTATTTACAATGAAAATACATTTTTTTACATTTAGTTATAAAACAAATGCTTATATAACTGTTTGTGTTGATATAAATCAAGAGAGTCGTTGATAACATAACCAATTTAAGTTGAAAATCGTAAGAATTCCATAATACATGTTATGTTTGTTTTAAACGTTAGGAATATTGGATTTTGATAATCCCAACTATTTGTCGTTGGCCGTCAACAATCTCAACTTAAAAAATAACCACTAGCAGTCCCAACTATTAACATATTGGCCTTCAATGGACCCTAACTAACAGAATCATAACGCCGTTAGACTCCGGTCGGCGGAAAACGTTTTTGGCCAGAAAAATGTTCATAAAGGTCCGATCCGAGGTTACAAAGAGGGTTGGGACGAAAATGCTGAGTTTTCCGGCCAAAAAGTTGCGTTTTCCGGCAAAAAAAGAGTTTTCCGGCGACCTCAATAATTGGGGCTTTTACTAAAAAAGATCCTATAGGTCCGTAATAAGGTTACAAAGAGGTTTGGAACGAAAAAGTTGAGTTTTCCGGCCAAAAACGTTTTTCCGGCGACCGGAAACTAACGACATTAGTGATTCCATTGGAGACCAATATGTTAATACTTGGGACTGCCAATGGTTATTTTTTAAGTTGAGAGTTGAGACTGTTACGGTCAGCGACGAATAATTGAGATTATTAAAATCCAATATTTCTAAAAGTTATACATAGGCTCTAACTCTATTTGTAACTCCTATCATATATACCAAAGACTAAATGGAGATGTTCTCAACTTAAAATTGATTGTTAATTCCATGCAGATGTTCTCAACTTAAAATTGAGTGTTAATTCCATATTTTTTGGTACAAAGTGACTCTGTTTGCACGAGAAGAGGCAGTTGATTATGAGTCATTATTGAATGTGGGCCCATATTTAATATGGGCCGTGGATTGACGAGGAGACAAACATTATGATGGAAATGGGTCAGAGATTCACTTTATCTTGTTGGTTGCGTAAGGTCGTTACACTTAACCGTTATCATTTAGATACTTTTACCAAACCGTTAAACCTTTTAGCCGTCTAGGCATTAAGTGAAACCGTTAACATAGTATGCGTAATTTTTTTTTTCGAAATTACCGTAAATAATGGACTTTTTTTATAATGTAAAAAACTTTTATTAATCACAGTTAAAATTAGAGTAAAGTACATGAATGATCTCTATAGTTTATCAAAATTTTAGATTTGGTCCCTAATTTTCCAAAAATACACAGTTGGTCCCTGTGGTTTGTATTTTGTAACGTATTTGAGGTTTATATTTTGTAACGCAGAACCCCCCCCCCCCCCCCCTCCATTTTTTTCTTTAAAATTATTGTTCCTATTTAAAAGTTCAAAATCTGCCATTAACTGCGCTTATGGAAAGGAATGAACGATGTGGTATTTAATCAGAAGAAATGCAATCCGCTTGAAATCATAGGGTAGATTAAATCAATTGGGTATACTTGGGTTAAGAATAGATCTTCCTGTAATTATAGTGCTCGTGTTTGTTTGGCCTTTTGCCCTTTTGGATAGAGGTTTGTTTTAATGAAGTATATTTAAAAAAAAAAAAATTAACTGCCCTTTCTACTCATCATCCCGATATCTAAAGCCACCACTTATTTTTTACACACCATTAACCAATCCTGGGTTTTTGTTTTATAGATTTTTCTTTCATATCACTTTCATTTTGGTATCAATGTGGACGACAATTTCTTTTAAACTTTAAAATTTTATTTCATTTATTTTATTCAGATGTTAATTTGTATATTTATTAGAATAAAATTAATCACAAATTTCTTTTTATGAAAATTGCCAAAATTATAGTGTCACCAAAAATAGCAGTAATTAATGCACGTGTTGATAAGACTTAAGACGTGGCATACTGGCATCCAATATTAGACAAATCCAAAAAATATTAAGTGAAAGAAAATGAAATAAAAAAAGAATGAAGACAAAAAAAAAATACAAAGAGAATTTGTTGTTAAGTTGAGGCTTTTAGGAATTGTATGGACGTACGTACAAAAAGAATTCACATGCATACATTTAACATATTTTGTTGTTACGTTGTATGATTCATGAAACTTCGTCGATTTCAATGAAAATAATAGGAAGTACAATAACCAATTATATTTTTTTATTTTATTTTTCATGTGATAGTAACATATTTTATAATGCTTTTGTATGAATGTATGAATTTGTAATAATATATTAAAATTGAGGATGGGTCACACGAGCCACATAAAACAAATGTTGGCTCACAACTCAATGTGACTCGTTTGAAAAGGAATGCTTGTATATTGTTATTCACTTGTAATAATTTATTTGGTTACTCTGTTGTTTTGGACTTGTAGATCTAAAATTGTTGTTGTTTGTTACTTGAGATTACTTTGTATAAAACAAGGGATGGTAATGGGTCGGGTGTAGATCAGGTATGGGTAATTTCATACTCATACTTGGTTGTAAATCTTGTCTCATACCTGGTCCATTATCCGTCGGATATCGGGTATGCCCGTTGAGATTTTCATGTGTATATATTTTTTACTTTCCTTTATAATTTTTTTGTTTTGAAAAATGTATATATATATATATATATATATATGAAATTATGAAAAATAAAATACATATCTTCATTACCGTAATAATATTTTCTATATTTAAAATGTAAATGTATTTTAATACTAGATTATAATCCCGTGTATTACACGGGTTGAGTAAATAAATTTATATACTAAATAATAAAACATTATATCTTTAAAAACTTCCTTTATTGCACGTGTTAAATAAATATAATTTTATATATTAAATAATAAAAAAAGTTATATATATAAGAATCATATTGTACGGGTTGAATTAATGTAAGTTTATATACCAAATAAAAAAAATATATCTTTAAAACCACATGTATTACACGGGTTGAATTAATGTAAGTTTATATACCAAATAAAAAAATTATATCTTTAAAACCACATGTATTATACGGGTTGAATAAATGTAATATTGTTTACCAAATAATAAAATAATACATCTCTAAAAAACCTCATTTATTACACGAGTTAAATAAATGTAATTTTATATACAAATAATAAAAAAGTTAGTAAGTGTAATTTTGTATAGTGAAATTAAAAATATTTAATATATTAATACAAAGTTTGGTTTTCGTGATAAATATTTAATATATTAATACAAAGTTTTGTTTTACAATTTGTATCTTTATTATTTGAATGAAAATGAGTTTCAAATCTCTACTTGAAAATCCATGACATGACTTGGCTTTTGAAGGTTTTGTATTTGTGACACTCTTTCGTCCTACAAAAGTAGATAATGAGGACTCTTATTTAAGGTGATTTCTACTTTCACATATGCTTATTCTCTTTTTTGACTATTATAATATTCAGATAAATTTTAGGTTTTATAAGGTGCATCTCTTGAACATGACAACAAAATCACCGGAGAGAATATTGATTTGATGACATATCTGGATGCTCACTTTAAAGGGCATGCATCACTACCAAATGTAAGATTTATCTAAAATCTATCATATTTCAATTTTTACTCTCTTTGCGGTTAGGAGGGGATGTGATTGTTTTCAGCCGTACATATTGGAACAAGTAATGTTTAATGTTGTTTGATTCTTTATTTGAGTTATTGCAATTGAGTCAATTGACGATCTTGCCCTTAATGTTGTTTTATATTACCGTTATGTGGATGAGCAACCAAAAGTGTTGGTCTTTTATCCTATACGTTTCAAATCGGCCCATTCATGATAACCAACTAACCATACACTTTTTGGTATCTGTGCAATAAAAAGGTTGACTTGACTGAAAAGCCAATTTGTGGTTTCTTAAACATTTCAATTTTGTGAACTTTTAGTTCATTCCCAAGAGAAGCTATAATAATATTGTGAACCGTTTCGAATTATTAGACATTTTGTAAGGGTGTTTACCTATGAGTTTTCATATAATTTACATATCAAAATGGTTTCGTTTTGTTGTGAGATGGTAGACATAATAGAAGCTTTTTTAGATGAATATCTATTGCATATGCAGCTGCATGAATTAGCCTTACAAAATGGTGTTCTTTGATTTCATGAATATCAGATTAATGGTTTACATGTTTCTTTTTAGTATTAAACAGTTCCATTATTAGTTTCCAGCAAGGCGTATTTTGAGTAGAATTATGTCAGAGGGAAGAGGAAATAATTCTTTTGAAGAGAGTCATGATCTGGGCTTATTGTCATTTCCTGAAGAAACGCAGAATATTGATACCGGACAACAAATCTTCTGTAACAGTGCTGTAAATATGAAAACTATAGTTGCCGTAGGCTTCAACATGGACTACACTTTGGCCCAGTACAAACCCGAAACTTTCGAATCTCTGGCGTACTATGGTACTGTCGAAAAGCTGGTCAGAAACCTGGGTTATCCTAAAGAGGTTTGTTTATATTTGCTTTTGGTTTTCTAAGATAAGGTTTTTGTATACATGTGCATCTTCTTTTACCAAGCTGTTTGTAATCTACATCTACATGATGGTTATACCAATTGATATCAGTTTTATCTACTTGAATTTGTTTGAGCATTTCGTTAAAATTCTATATAATTACTTCAACTCTTTCGTCTTTTCTGTTTCGGTTGAGACTACTACAAACTAGCAAGTTGCACCAGCCACCAAGGTATTAAATACTGACAGCAAGAATGTAGAAGCACTTTATAGTAGAGCCCAAGCATGCATTCATATAACTGAATAACTGATTCACCCCACTCTATTTTCATGCATATAACTTCCTAATTTGTTTTATTCAAAGTTCAGATTTCTATTCTAATAATATGTAGTTGTAATTGTGATTATTTTGTTGCTCAAGATCTAATAATATGTAGTTCTAATAATAACATGGTGCTAATCATAAAAAAAAATATGTTTTAATCGTTAGTTAAAAGTTTTAGTGTGTGTCTGTTGATCCAGTTTTCATTTTTTTTGTTTTATTTTGGTTTTGGATTACTGCACATTTCTAAGGCTGTCCAAAAAGCTCGTGCCTCGGAGCTCGCTCGGTTTTAGCTCGAAAAAAGCTCGCTCGATATGGCTCGGTTTGAAAGTGAGCCGAGCCAGCTCGGCTTGGTTAGAAAGTGAGCCTAGCTCGGTTTGGCTCGCTTGGTAGCTCGACTTGGGGTTAGCTCGAATTATATTACTTATAATATATTTTATTTTTATATACATATAATATATTACAAAAAAAAGTGATTATTATTTACATGTCTTTAACTACTCATGGCAGAATGGGCATATTTTGCGGGTTGGGGAACGAGCCAAAATGAATTGAGGGTCAAAGGGTATATTTCTATGTGCAAGTCAAAGGAAATTGGTTTGGTCTGGTCTTCCCTGCCCATACTTTTATGGTTGGTTTAGATTTATTTTACCAACAAATAGCCACCATTACCTAAACAGAAATGCTGAATTGTTAAATTGTTTTTACAGAATTCATGGTGTCTTTTTGGCTTTTAGAATCCAGACTACAGAGCATAGTGTACCTTAACCAATTCAATGGAGACTGCTTTACTTGAAGCTGATCGAGAGGACTATTCAGGTTGGAATGTTGCATTGACATAGGGATTTAATGTGGAACGAGGTTTCAATGAAGCGTATTGAAATTTGCAAGGTATAGTCGTTTGAGTACCTTTTTTAATTGGTATTTTATAATGCTTATTTCATTAAATATATATCCGTGTATTGTTACTTATCGATTCTATCTTCTTTGTGAGTTCATGTATTTATTCGATGAATGTCACTATTGACGTTTCTGATTTGTAATCCTATGTCAGTGGAGTGGATTTTAAGTAGGGGTGTGAATTTCTGACACGACCTGAAAACACGACACCAACCTAACATGAAATTCATGGTTTGGGTTTAGCCCATTTAATTATTTTTAGTGATTTATATGTGATTTTAAAAAGTTTTTGTGGTTTGATAGCTGGTATGAATGTGTAAGCATGGATCATCTCATGGCCCATAACAAAGACAACCTCGAGAATCAAAAAGCACCGGAAAAGGAACACCCTTCGGAAAAAAACAAGGTAAGTGTCTTATATGAAGTCCAAAATTCCCAATAGCTGTGAAAAATTATTTTATTGATATTTTTTTTATCACTTTGAGCTCTTGAGTGGAGGTGAAACATGCATAATGAAGGCTCTTCAAGCTTCGGTTAAGTAATGTGAAGTTAAATTTTCTAATGTTGTTTTGTATTGTTCCAATTTAGAAGTGTTCTGATCAGATTTCACAAACAAGGCCGATTTGACATAGAATAATTATCTAGGCCAGGTCAGTTTTGTTTTTTAAATGTTCATTTTATTTTTATTTGGGTTTATGTTTTGAAGAACAAGGATTTTGCTGAACGGTTGTTGACAAGAAAGTCTACTTACACTCTTGAGGGGCAATTTGTTCCAGCCCGTAGAACTGGCGATCTCATAAAAGAAGACGTCTTCCTTTGGATTTCTAATCGCACGAAGTTACCAAAGCTGGACTGGGACAAGTGGGCTGAGTTTAATGTTTCGGAAATTTTGTAATGGTTATGCTTTTATTTTCTGTTTCCTTTCCGTTTCTTTGTAGTTGTTTTGTGTTTTCAGCCCCTTGCTGTCTATATTTATATATATAAATAGTGAGTTGCTGTTAAAAAAAAAAGAAAGATTTTGGAAACTCGAAGGATATGCATCTTCAAAGAGACTATACTATCTTTAAATTGCGTTTCCACTTTGTCACTAATTTATGTAACATGACACTTTGTATTTTATTTTGTTTGTATAGAATATTTCATTTCAAAGTAAATAATATGGTTTTGGTTGAAGCCCGCGTATTACGCGGGCATTAACCTAGTAATGAAATAATACATCTCTAAAAAACCTCATTTATTACACGAGTTAAATAAATGTAATTTTATATACAAATAATAAAAAAGTTAGTAAGTGTAATTTTGTATAGTGAAATTAAAAATATTTAATATATTAATACAAAGTTTGGTTTTCGTGATAAATAATTTGTTTTATTTAAAATGTTTTAAATTAACAATTTACAATTTCGGATAATATTTTATTAGAAAAATAGAAGAATGGTATTCGAAATTTAAAGTAGGATAAAATTTAATATTAGCTCATTATTCATTTAATTAATATAAGATAAGTTTGGAAGTGAGGCGATAAAATCATAAAATAAATACCTACAATGAACGACATGTGTCACACATTAATGTTTTATTATATAGTATAGTATAGATAAAAATTTAGATTGAAATAAATAGATTATTTTGTTGTAGCAAAATTTGTTAATGAAGTCTCAATAAATTTAACCCATTATTTAAAACTCCGTAAATGTATAAATGATAAATAATATTAGTTAGAGTAAATTACGATTTTGCACCTGTGAATATATCACTTTTACCCTTTTAGCCCATTTTTTTAACATCTGAGCCCTCAACGTCTTTTTTTCTAACCCTTTTGGCCCCTAACACTAACCCTATCCATTAAATGTTAGGGGTCAAAAGGGTTAGAAAAAAGACGTTAGGGGCCAAAAAGATTAGAAAAAAAGACGCTGGAGGCTCAGAATTCAGATGCTAAAAATTCTTTTTGGGCTAAAAAAGTAAAATTGATATAACCACAGGGGCCAAAATCGTATTTACTCTATTAGTTAAATAAATAATATTATAAATGAGAAGGATATTAAACTAAATAATAATTATCCATAAGAAATTAAACTAAATAATATTTAGTAGGACGATTATCTATAATTAATTAGAAAATATTAAACTAAAATAATACTTATCTATAAAACATGGCCTAATATGATGACAAGTGTCCTCAAAATGGTTTCTTTTATTATATAGTACTAGGTGGACAACCGCCCGACGGGCGCGAATACATCGTAAACATTGAATGTAAGCCTACGTTTATATGTAAAATATGATGTGAAATTATTTAATGAATTCACATTCGCGTTATACTTAAGAATACATTAATAACGTTTATATGTAAATCTAACCGAAGTACGAAAAAGCCCCTACGGATTCTGTCATTCCCAACTTGTCGACTAATTAAGTTTAGACACAAGAGAAACATAACGAACCCACAAAACATGTTTACTGACACAAATATTCTTTGTTTATAAATCTGGTCCAAGCCCAAACCTTTCGTACAATATCGTAGTGAAACCCAACCAGTGTTTCTGGCTTTGGTGCAGCCTTTCTTTTTCTGTCAATGTCTGCAAAAAACCTAAATCAGAAAGGTTGGAAATAAAATTTGAAATCGGTAAATATAATAAACCTGCCACTTACGTAGATTCAGGCCATCCTCATTCATAATGTTGTTTCCTAATGTTTTCTTTCCTTTGTTTTATTTTATGGTATATAAATATGGATAATATCATCAAAGAATGAATTGCAAGTTTTGTCCTTTATCTTTAGGCCATTTTGCAAGTTTTGTCCTTTATGTTTAAATTTGACGAGTTTTGTCCTTTATGTTTGAAAATCAAGCACGTTTTACCCTTTGGGGCAAAACGTGCTTGATTTTTAAGGACAAAACGTGCTTGATTTTTAAACATAAAGGACAAAACGTGCTTGATTTTTAAGGCCCAAAGGGTAAAACGTGCTTGATTTTCAAACATAAAGGACAAAACTCGTCAAATTTAAACATAAAGGACAAAACTTGCAAAATGGCCTAAAGATAAAGGACAAAACTTGCAATTCACTCTATCATCAAATTATATATTTCAAATGAAAATTTTATTTTTCAAACAAAACTAAACAATAGTTAAAGGAAAATAAATATAAAACTTAAAAGTTTTCGGGTATATATTTCGGGTAAACGGGCGTTTAGTTTCGGGCAATTGAGTCGGGTATCATCTAATCGACTAATCTCATACCCGTCTCATACCCGCGAAATATTTTTTTTCTTACCCATACCCGACCCAATACTCATCGGGTATGGGGTATACCCGTCCTAAATGCATCGGGTTTCGGGTATACCCGTCAGGCTCGGGTATTTTTGTCATCCCTAGCTGGCAAGGTCAACTGGTTAGTCGGTTAGCCAGAGTTTATTTTGAAAAAGTCAAAAAGTTTTGTCTACTTTAGAAAATTGTTAGATTAATAATGTCTATTTTCGTAATTTTCCTTAAATCGTATCACTCAAAAAATAATTTACAAAAATTCAAATAATACATTTGGTGGGGTTGGGTCTAACTCGCAAATCCATTAGAGTTAAGACGTTGCTCCTCTTGAAGTCAAGCGTTCGAGTCCCGCCAAAGACGGATTTCATGTATTGTAATCCTTTAAAAAAAAACATGAAAAGAGGGGCATTAATGTAATTTTACATCGACCCTCAACTCCCCAAGGCCCCAAGCCTCCACAAGAAAAACTACTTAAACTGCCCCCTCCATCAATACAACCTAAAATAAGTAAATCACTTACAAATCACACAAGAGAAAAAAAAACATGAATATCCAAATTCTCTCCATCTTCCTCTATCTCTTCTTCTTATTCTTCCTCTCAACCACCTTAACTACCACCGGTACCCCTTTCCCGCCAAAATCAAACGACACAAATTTCATCCGTACAAGTTGCAAAACCACCTTATACCCAAAAACATGTTTCAAATCCCTCTCAGGCTACTCCTCAGCCATCCAACAAGACCCGGGCCGACTGGCCCGGGTCGCGATCGGCGTAACATTATTCAAAGTCAACAACATGGCCAAATACATCTCCAACATATCCCGAGTGGCAGACTACGGCAGCAGCCCGCGTGTGGCTGCTGCCGTACACGACTGTCACTCGGTTTTTGGAGACGCGCTTGCCGATATCCGCGACTCGCTCCGGCAGATGAGACGGTTGAATGGGTCTGGTGAGGATTTGAGGTTCCAGCTCAGCAATGTGCAGACGTGGATGAGTGCGGCGTTGACCAATGAGGAGACTTGTACGGATGGGTTTGAGGATACACCGGATGGTGGGGTTAAGGATGACGTTTGTGGTCGTGCGGTTAAGGTTAAGGAAGTTACTAGTAATGCTTTGGCGTTAGTTAATAGGTTTGTTGATACTATACAAATGCCGTGAGTGTTGAACGTTAACGGTTGTTTAAGGTTTTATGGTTTATGTTAGTGAAATTGTGAAACAAATTAGGGTTTGTATTTAAGGGGGAAAGTGTATATGTAGTTATATTATTTAATGAATAGAATTTTCTACATTTTGTTTATGGTTTTAGACTTTTGGTTTTCGGTTGGTATTTGAAGTTTTTAATAATTAAATGGATTTATCATGATTTAATAAATAATTATATAAAGTTTTTCTTTTTATAACAATTTCACTTTATTATTAAAACCATCTCCAATGAAGGTTTATGGAGGTGTATGTTGCCTAGCTGGTGTTTAGGTGCCATTCTCGGTTCTTGGTCATAACCGAGAATGACACAGTTTTTTTTTTTTTTGAGAAACTTTGTGCATGTAGATAGTCCGTGGAGGGAGAAAGAAGAACCAGTGAGGAGAGAGAGGGCCATGTAGCATAAGTGGCTAACATTGTTAGATTTCGAATGGTGTTTGGTTGTCGGGTTTTATTGGTTCTGGTTTTTCCGATAGACCCACGAAAGATAATCTCTAATGGTCGGGTCCATTATGTGTATATGATAGTTATCTTATGCAAGTGCATGTATTTGTGTGAACGTTAAAAATATCGTGGATAAGCAGTGGCGGATCCAGCCAGTTTTTTCACTGGGTTCCTTTTTCCAAATCATACAAGGTTTACACTAAAAAAAAACGTTTTTTTCCAAATCATACAAGGTTTACACTAAAAAAAAACGTTTTTTTCCAAATCGACTGGGTTCCCGGGAACCCGGTGAACCAGCCTGAATCCGCCCCTGTGGATAAGGGATTGAGAGCATGGGCTAAAGAGTAGTCCACGTAAGAAGCTAGCGTTTAAGGTTTAGAATCAAATCAGATTTATTGGGTCGAACTTGTTTGGACACGAGCACACATAATACTATAATAGGTCCAATGTAGCCAAATGTAGGTAACATCTACATTTGCCGATACCTGTTGAACATGTGGCTCTATGCGTTGTTTTGGCTCAATTATTTATTGATTATTTTAACAAATCTAGTTTTATATATAACGATTGGTACACACATTAAAATTCATTAATTTTGTTTATCTTTTAGCATAATTTGAGACCCTTGTGGGCCAAAAATAGTAAAGTTGTGTCATTATGTTCCCTATGCTTTTTCTTCACTAATCATCTTGTTTAAGTTTTAAATTTTTAATTAATCATGGGTTAACAGCTACAAGTCAAAAGTCAACTCACTCAAATCCAATAAAAAAAAATCGTTGAAAGAGTGTAGGCATAACCTTAGAGAAAACTAGTAAAGCTAAATGAATGGTGTTCATGAGTTAAAAGAATGTATATTTATGTTAATTTATTAGCTTGATAGTCATTTGATTTGTTAGGTCCTTTCTTAGTTTTTACTTTCACCTTTTGCTTTTGTGAGCCATTATGATGGCACAATTTCAATCGATAACTTTAGACCTTATGATGAACATAAATGATGGTCAATGTTATAAAGGAGCTGTACCATATACACCTTTTCATCATTAAAATTAAGGACCCATTATATACAAAAAAACACACTTAATTTGTTAGAAATTAATAAGCCAAACTCAAGTTTGCATTATGAAACTATTTTCGTCCTCACTTAGTTTAAGTCGAGTTCAAACATTGTGAAACTCAAACATGGGTGAGCTCGTTTACAGCGTTATTAAGCCAGTATTATTAATATAACGATACAAGTAAAAGGGTAGTCAATTCTTATGATGGACAACCATTTTAAAGTGTTGTCGTAATTATTATTTATATTTTGTCACTAAAGGCAAATCCTTTACTTTAGCTACATGATATCATTATAGAGTTTTAAACTTCGAATTCACTGTTTACTTTTATTAAGCTAGGAGTGTGTTTGCGAACTCTTTCCAAAAAAAATCAAACAAATCTTCTAAGGACACTTTATAAGGGAGACTTTTCTTTTCCATCATAGCTCATTTAATTTTAAGCTAACTTTTTTATCAACTAGTTACGGATAAAATATAACGTAAATAACTCGGGTAACTTCAAGCCTTACTGTAGATTTACCTGGTTTTTTCAAAGGGTACGATGTTTTTTTACGTTTAGATCTATCATATTCATATGAATCTTCTTATCAAGGAAAACGATGGAAATGCTAACAATAACCCTAAAATTATTGTTAATGTAACATGTTATATTATTTGTTACCTAACAACATCATTGATAGAATCGAAGAGGATTCGTATCTCTCTATTAGACATAGATCGCCGTTTAGTACGTTAAATTGGGTTAGATGGAGCGATTCTAGTTGTTATCCAAAAAAAAATTAACTTTTTTTTTTTTGAATGACAACGCTTTCTCTACTATTCACCAATATTCTAAATTTTTCACCTTTGCCCAGGACTCAACCTGAGACCTCTCCCTTAAGAGACTATGCCTCTCCCTTAACTAACATTAGTTTTTCACTAATTAATTAGCAAATTTTGTATTTAATATGATAAACTGGTAGGGTTGAACACCAATACACCTTCAACCCTTATTGGTGCATAATTATAGATGTATATGAAAATAAAATATTGTGGAGTTGTCTTGTGAATGAAAGTGATAGAAGCAGAACATAAAAGCACAAAAAGAGGGTTTTGGGGGAATGAGATGAAGACAAGTGAAATTTTGGAAGGTAGCATGCTGATGTGATCGATTTCTGAAGTGTTGTTTTATTTCTCTCACGGGTTGGCGATCAGTTTCGGGCCTTGAATCGACCCCTATCGTTCATATTGTATCATCAAACTCGTGATTACACGTTCTTAAACAATAAATATGTATATTAATGAGTATCTTTATATCAAAAAGTTAACAAACATGATCACAATTTTGATTCTAGTTGTGGATTTATCGAGTTAAGATTGGCGTCAAGGATTCTCACAAACTGTTTAAACCGGCTGTCATGTTGTATTCAAACCGGATCAACCGAACTTTTACTATTCGTATGTTTTTAGAACATACAAGTATACAACTATGCATATGTATTATCATTTTTAACCATCTTTATCCTTCAGGTTTTGTAATATAAACTAATGATTTTGGAAAGAAAAAATCAGTTCAAACCAACAAAACCATTCAAACTGAGCCGTTAAATCGCCAAACTAGTAAAACCGACCATATATATCAAGAAACAAAACCCAGCCCCACCTGTTTGGTTTGTTATTCTCCAAGACCATAGTTAACAGTTCAGTCTAGAATTTTCGTCAAAACCAAGGCCGGACCTATAGTATAAGTAACCCAAGTTTAAACCTAGGGCCTATAAGAATAGGGCATCCGATTAAAAGAAAATTGATAGGCTAACTATTAATATTAGTGTAAACTTATTGTTTTAGATTTGTTTGATTTCCTATACAAGCAAACCACTATGTTATAATCATGTTAGATTTTTGCTTGGTTCCAAACACAGTAATAATCGAAAGAAGGAAAATCGGCCCCAAAATTCATTTTACCTTAGGCCTTCAAAAAGGTTGGAACGGCCCTGGTCAAAACTATAAACATCTCTTCAATCCACGTCAACAAAAGCATGAGAAATTTTCTTTTAATGTTATGTGGCTTCTGGAGTCTGGTGTTGTAGAAATATAGAATGTTGGAGACGATTATTGTTCTTTTTTGTTAAACACTTGAACCTAAGTGAATACGGTGTTGTTCACACACAATATTTGTTTCATTGATGACATTCCTAGTCCTACACAAATGATACCGAATCATTTGTCAAGCCTCTTATGAAATAAAATAGCCGTAAATTCAGGACATTGTTGGTAAATACTCTCATGATACAACTGAATTATTAAGGGCAACAAAAATTGTAAATCTTCAAACATTTAACAAACTAAAGACATGTGATGCCGAAAAGCTAAACTTTATTTCTATAAGAGCACTCAAAATACATACGCTGTAGGCGACAGCGACAGCAGCAGCATGTATGTGTATTTATTTATGTAATCACAGTGGGGGCCGAACGACCTGTGAATTCTTGCATCTTTGACAGCTTTAGTGCAACCTCCACCTGTGACCAAACATATGACCAGATGTTAGTAAACATCAGCACAAAACATACTGTATTGGTCAAACTTAGGTAAATAGAGACGAGCTTGATGACTATAAATCGGACCCACGATAAAACATATATACATCAAACGAGATGATTTACCAGAGGAGCAAGTGCTTCTTGAGAATCTCTTCCAGTTTTGGATGAATCCTTTTCGTATTGATCGATGTAAAGACGAATTGTGGCGCCTTCTGACCCCGTCCCTGATAAACGGAAAACCTACAACACACATTTACACATAATCAAAAAGAGTTTCCAAAAATTCTAGTTAGTAGTTACCAACATAATATTTTTCATCTTAAAAATTTATTTACTAAATAATTATATAAAAACAATGATAACTACACGGGGCAATTCTATATATACCCCTACAAACTTGCAAAATATCATATATACCCTTGCAAAATTATGAATATCATATATACCCTTACAAAGTAGTTGAAATATCATATATACCTACATCATTAAAAACAATTTAATAACCGACAATTTTTACCCTTATTTTTCTACAACTTTGAGATCTCATATGTGACCTTTAACTTCAAATATTACATTTACTCATTTCTAGCTTAATTCATTTAGCTTAAATATTATATATGAAGAATACTATGGTTTATGAAAAAAAATATATATATAAAAATCAGCATAAATGAAACCTTAAGTTAAAGAAAAAAGGGTAAAAAGATTACTTACTAGATTATTTTTAATTAATTGGGTAATATTTGATACTTTAACTATTTTGTAAGGTCATATATGATATTTTTAGTTTTTGTTGGGTATATATGAAACTTTTCAAGTTTGTAAGGGTATATATGAAATTAATCCTAATTAAACTCACCAAACGTGAGCCGTCTTCAAATAAATAACGAATTCCCTGATGCTTCGAGATTGAACCGTCAACAGGATCTTTGTATTCAAATTCATCAGCACTTGCAACATTCGCCACATCAGATCGTACTCCCTTTATGGTTCTGCACAAGAAAAACAGTTGCAGTTTCTCATAACACATAAAAAACGTAACAAAAAGAATATACATCTAAAAAAATCAAGAAAATTACTCGTTAACGTCACTAATAGAGGATTGCAACTTGACCAAGTGTGCCATTAGTTCTTTTGCAGCACCTGCATCGACATTCTTTATAACAACAAAAGTATTCTCATCAATATGAATGTCAATTATAAATCGGGAATAAAATTTTCCAAAAAATACCTCGTAATCATAGCGAGTGTAGTAGTGGCGTCCAAAGGTAGCCCAGTGCTGTTTTACAATGTCTTCAACAGTTACAAGGGTCCCACCGTTAAGGTTGTCCTTGTTTTTATGAGCAAGAATGGATAACCAAGCCAAGACAGCCCAGATTCCATCCTTCTCACGGATGTGATCCGATCCTATAGAATTAAAATGCACATTTGAGTGCGGCCCACTTAATTAAATAAACTTTAATTATATTTATGTTTAAATTATTGCTTTTTAAAGTAAGGGTATTGGTCATTGCACACCCACTTAACTAAGAAAACTAACCCCCATCCATGTCAGAGACTATACGAGAAACGAGTGTGCAAAAGTTGGGGATCAAGGCTGTAATTTTAGAAATGTGGGGGCTATAGGTGAAATTTCACCAAACTAAAGAGACTATCCGGGCATTTTTCTCGTCTTTTTTTCTTTTAGTTAGCAGCATGAAGTTAAAAAAAGGTAGGAGTACACGGATGGTCCTTGTGGTTTACCAAAATTTTGGATTTGCTCCCTAGCTATCTAAGCTTACACAGATGGTCCCTGTGGTTTGCACTTTGTAACACATTTAGTCCCCGGCTTTTTCCGTAAGTACATGAATGGTCCCTGTGGTTTGCACTTAGTAACGCATTTAGTCCCTAACTTGGACATGCTAAAACCTTTAGATTTGTTGGCTGGGGACTAAATGCATTACAAAGTGCAAACCACAAAGACCATCCGTGTACTTTTGGAAAGTTAGGGACCAAATACAAAATTTTGATAAACCACAAGGACCATCTGTGTACTTACTCTAAAAAGAAAAACAAAACTTTACCAGTTCCAAAACTTTCTTCACCACAAACTGAACATAATCCAGCATCCATCAAGTTACCAAAGAATTTCCAGCCAGTTGGTACCTGAAAATAAGAAGGGTTATTTTTTACTTTCAAACGATGGTCTAAGCACCTAATTATAAACGTATAATAATAGTGCATGTGCAGAAGTACCTCAAAAAACTTTAAGTTCAAACTTTTGGCTACAACATCAAGAGCAGCAGACGTTGGCATACTCCTACGGGCAGAAAAATCACAATAACAAATCAAATTTTGTTTACATTGGACTCAGACATAAGCGATTAACCAATTGCATGAAGATGCAACAATATAACATTAGTAATTAGGGGTGTGCACGGTTCGGTTTTATGGTAAAACTAAAACCGTAACCGAAATGTTCGGTTTTCGGTTTTAGCAACGGTTTGGTTCGCTTTTTTGGTTTTTTGGGTTTTTGGAACAAAGTTACATAAGATTCAAAAATAAGAAGTAAAATCCAAAATTTAATAATCTTTCTTAGATGTTTACATTTAAGTTATTATATTTAACCTTTTTAATTAACTAGTAGGAATACCCGCGCTACGCTGCGGGGTTTCGGTCGATATCTATTTTGGTTCAGTACACCAACCGAAAAAATATGCTCAAAAGAATATCGACACATGTTTTACATCGACCGAAAACCAATAAAATAAATTTAAATTGGACAGCAGGGCGAATTGATTTTAAATTAATTGTAAATGAAAACGTAAATATTATCTTAAATATAGCTCCAATGAAAAGAAACCTAAAACTAAAACACTAAACATAAAGAAAACTAAAAAATAATAAAGTCCAGAAAAAAAATCTAGAAAGAAACAAAAAGTTAATAGGATAAAAACACTATCCACAAAACTTGCTAATTGTAATTTGCATTAAAACGTAGACCAACTGAAAACATACATAAAAATAAGCATGAAAACGAATTATATTTGACACATATTTCCGAAGAAAATTTACGTCGAATCGTAAACCAACTTAAAGTTATACCGACGCGTGCATAAAAATAAGCACGTAAGAAAATAGTTACGGCGTGTTGTGTCGGTGTCGAAACGTAAAGTGACTTGAATTTATAGCGTTTAATGAAAACGTATTATATTTTACTCGACGTGTTTCCGAACAAAATTTATGTCAAAACGTAGACCATTTGAACATATACATAAAAATAAGCATGAAAACGTATTATATTTTAACCGGCTCTTTTATAGAAAATTTTTTTGCATCAAAACGTAAACCAACAGAAAATATACATAATAATAAGCATAAGGAATATATTATATTTGACCCAACTTATTAACGGGAAAATTTTACGTCTAAACGTAAATCAATTTAAATTTATAGAAACACGTACATAAAATAAACACGTAAAACTTGATTACTAAATTTTTAGAAAGTTAAGAGGTTAAAATTGTTAACACTGAAATTTAAAGAGATAAAAGTTTAAAGAAAAATAATAAAGAAAAAAAGAAAAAGTCAAAAAGCAAAAAAAAATCTACTGTACATGTCCTTCGAAAATGTTAGGATATAGAATATTGTTCACATAAACCTAAGTACCTAACCGTCTAATCTATTTGTATGTTTCTCTAAAGCTTTTATTAAGACAATTTCTTTTATAACACTTTGAAGATATTGTTCTTTTTGTAGGCAATAGATAAACCATTTCAATTATAAATAAACATGAAAATATTTTTACTATAAAGACTTAACATTCAAAAATAAAATTAATAATTCTTACTAGCATGGGTTAACACTTAAAACAATTTAGACTAAATATATGGATTGTGCGTACTATTGTAGCTTATCGGTTTTTTATGGTTATTAAAAATGGTTATACAAAAACCAAACCGAAAATTTTAGGTTATTAAAGATCCGAAAACCAAACCATCGCTTTTTGTTTCGGTTTGGATTTTTCAGTTACAGTTCGGTTATTTCGGTTTTCTGCTTGCCCCTATTAGCAATATATGAAATATCAGAGGTGGCAAGATAGAGGGATCAGACAGATATGAAGAATTAAGCTAGTTTATATATGATAAAAAAAACTAACCTGGCAACACCCTTTAATCCAGATGAAAAGTAGGGTATAGATTGGACTGCATTGGCGGCAATGATAGCAACAGAATCTGACGGTGTAACAAAAAACCTGAAACCGCAAAAAAACATATACATAATTACATATTTACCAATTAGGACTCTTCCAAGAGAATTGTAGTTATTTACATGATTACATCTAAAGTAAATAAGATTTTACCTTTTACCAAGGATCATGTTCCTATCAGCATCACCATCAGCAGCAGCACCGAATTCCGGTGGGTTACTATCAGGGTTTTTACCCAATCCCATTCTTGCTACCAGCTCTTTTGCGTAAGTAAGGTTGGGATCAGGATGTCCACCACCGAAATCTTCCTGTTTGCATCTTACGAGTTCAATAAAAAACAAAGTAGGATACAAAAATAGATGTGACAAGATGAGCAGGTTGACCGGGTTGTGTAATGAGTCAAAACGGGTTAATATTGAAACAGATCATTTTACGTATGGATCCTAGCGGACAGAGTGGGATTGTTGACCCACAATCACTTTACATCCATCTTTTCAAATCTCTTGTAACAACAACAACAATGATAATAATAATTATTTAATAATAATAATAGTTAATATATGCATTAAAAATAGAATTTTAACAATAACAATCTAAATCTGTGAATAAGAGACATTTAAGAGGTTGTAAGCATTAAAGATAGACTTTGGGCAACTTTCAACCCGCATAAAGCTGCAAACGAACAGAACAGTTCGTGAACCGTTCGGCAGGAAGTTCGTTTGTGTTCATTCGTTTAATAAATGAACGAACACAAACAAAAAATTTAGTTCAATTAGTTAAATGAACAAACATGAACAGAGGCCGCGTTCGTTCATTTATGTTTGTGAATGTTCGGTAACAAGTTCGTTTATGTTCGTCTGTATTCGATAGTTCGTTAGTGTTTTTATTTTAAGATTTCAAAATTCTGAGAAATAAAACATTTAAAAAGTGTTAGTGTATTATATATTATGTTCATGACCAAGCGTGTGTGCGTTTGTTTTCATTTATGTTCATGAACATTAGTTTGTGATCATGAACGTCCGTTCGTCACCTAAAATTAACAAACGAACATGAACACGTTCATTTCCTTAACGAACGAACATGAATATAAAATCTTGTTCGGTAAGTGTTCATGAACAATACGTGAACATATATATTTCCTTAACAAACGAACACGAACAAGACCTTGTTCGTGTTCGTTCGGTTCGTTTGCAGCCCTAAACCCGCGTGACTCATTTGACCATCTCTCCTGATTTGACTACTTTGAGATATAACACAACCGGAAAGCGACCCCTTTCATAAGTAAACGAGTCGAGTTTGTCACCTTTAAGTTTGACTAAAATCAATGAGCAAATGATATAAGATTAGATGAGCAGAAATAACCTTGGGAACACAGTTCAATAACGAGCTCTCTTTTGCACCAAGCTCCTCAACAAATATACGTTTAGCATAAGCTCCAGCAACTCCATGAAGTGCATCATAACTATTAAATAAATTAGTCAAAAGATTCAATGATAGTTGATAGCACAAATATATGGAAACAAAATATATGCTGAAAGTGAGAAAGACAGAGAGAGAGAGAAAGCTCAGAGACAGTACACACCAGAAACTAAATTGTGGAGAGGTAATTAGCTTTTGGATGGACTGGAAATCAAAGATCGATCTGAAAAGAATTCACTAAACAATTAGTAAATGCAACATTGATGTCATTTACTAAACTATTTAGGGGTGTTTTTAACCGAAACCAGAATAAAACTAACCCAAACAAGATGGAACCCAGAACCCAAAAGTAGTAATCGGGTCAGTAATTCGGTTAAAAAATGTTAATCGGTTTGACCTGATTAACCCGAATTACATAATAAATGTCAACTATATTTATACATACATAATAACAGAGAAATTACAAATTTCCTCCCATAAGTTTTGTTTTTTTGTGGTGAACATGATGTTTTATTTCGTTGTCTCGCTGGTTGTTTGACTAAAAAAATTCGATTCAGTTAATACGATTTGACGTTTTCTTTTTAGTTTATACGATTGGTTGATACTGTTTGGTTTTATGCTTATTGTATTTGACGTTTTTTAAGTTAATATGTATGTTTCATGCATGGGTTTGAACAATATATCATATTAGATATGTTTTTATTTGAGATTTTTTTTTTATTTTTACTTGATAATAATCATGTTAAGTTAAATTGTAAAGTATGCATTGCAACTTGTATTTAAAAATCTGTATACTGATTAGCCCGAAACCGATTAACCCAAATAACCCGAGTAAAAAACCTGAAGAACACTCTTAAACCATTAGTAAATGCAACATTGATGTCTAATTTGATTCTTTTGGAGAAAGCAAACTTACTTCATCAATTTCACATAGTCACTTGACGAGTCGAAAACATCAACGTCAAATTGACCGTCAGGACCTGAAAAGTTTGAAACTCCAATTGCCGAGATATCCACCTGCATACACATTTCAAGTATGTGATCAAAATGATGCATGTACAATGTAACTTATAGCTTAAGGATCCGATATTACATCCGGTAGGCCTTCTGCGATAAAATACTCCTTTATTGTTTTAGTGTTCTCAAAGATTTTGTCGGTAATTCCTTCAGGTGCTGGCCCACCATTTCCCATATTATATTTGATTCCAAAATCCTCATTGGGACCACCTGGGTTGTGACTGGCTGTCAAAATAAATGCCCCATTTGCTTTGGAACCCTAGAATATTTAAACAAAAAACAGTTAAGCTAATACTCATTATGAACCGGCAAAGAGAAGCTTAAAAAAGATAAACTTACATCAGCCCCAACTCGTTCACGTACAACTGCTGATACAGCAGGTGTGGATAAAAGTCCGTTTTGACCAACCCAAACACGTCTTGCTCCATTTGCAGCTGCCATTTTGATAATAATCTGCACTTTTTACAATGAACTTCATTGTTATGGCTAGAACGTTACTGTTTCTCGTCATTTTTAACAAGAATCTATTTGGTTGTTCTGAAGAGATAATTTCAAGAAGTAATTATCGTCATTAGATATTAGTTGAATTAATTAAAGGTTGATATAAGCACCTGGATTGCATCCTTTGAGTAGTAACGACCATCACCGGAAACAACTAGGGTAGAACCTTTAACGTTCTCTGCAGAAAGAGCGTTAAATGTCGACTGAACAAAGTTATGCAAGTAATGCGGTTGGGTGAATACTTTGACCTGAAAAATTTTAGGTCAAAACGAGTTAGTTTACAAGTTACTATGAAGCAATGTGTATCATGTGCAAATAACAAAGGAGCATGTCAAATGAATTGATTTGGTGACTTTTTTTGGAGAAAGAGGTTACAATCAGCAAGTAACAAAAGTTAGCATTACAGTAATTTGACAATAACATTGCCAAAAAGTAATTTCTAGCAACATAGTGACATACTATACATTTTTAATCATTCTTAGTAACGTACTAACTGTCTCATTCTCATTAGATATTAAACAACAAATAGGTGCAGATAACAACCATATTTTTCTATAATCCAATAAAATATTTGTATGTGTGCATGGTTTCTAACCATTAGATTTCAAGTCTATGCAGTTCTTTATTTTTCGACTTCTCAAAACAATAAAAGATACTACAAACATACAAAATATCTAACTTATAAAAAGAGCATATATAACTTGAGATTTTTGTTCTTAAATTTATATATAAAAGTGACCCAAATGAACCTCTTTTCAATTCCATCAATAGCCAATTCTATGTCTATTGAATCAATTTTAGTTTAGAAGTTCAAACTGTAGTCTGAGACCCTACATACGAATGTTAACTGTTTGTTGAGTTGTTGTAAGATATGGCTTACATAGATGTCCTATCAATGACAAACATGACCATTGACCAATAAGCATTTTTACTGACGTCTTTTTTAGCAATTATTCATCTTTTTTCCCTTCTAGGAGATTAACCACATCCCAAAAGTTCATTCATGTTTAAGTGAGCCTTCTCGATACTACTATATGGCATTTCTACACTAGACTATTTGGAAATAGAAGCAGAGATATAGGATCACTTGTACAGACAGACTTTTGTACCTTCTTCAACAAGAACAATCAGTTGACTCAAAACAACAAATGACTTTTTGATACTGATATTTTATATCAGTGTTTTTCCTTTGAACTGCTGGTTACTGATATTTTAAATCATCAACAAAATTCGCCTTTGGGGACATTGCTAGACTAGTGGACTCTGTAAACTATTACTCTGTATCTTGAAAACAAATGCCGGTGGACTACGCCACCGACAAAAGTAGCCCTTCAACTTCAACCAATGTCATTCTTAATACCATCCTCGTATTCTGCCCTTTTCTTCATACGTGCACTCACAACACATAGAGAGAGAGAGAAAGAGTTGTATAGGGAGAAGCGTAGAGAGAGGGAGGAGATTGAAGCTGAGATAGTAAAGGAGACCGGCCACCCTGTTCTAGTAACCACAGACGGCACCACTGGTGCTACGGCAGAGCCAGCCGCACTTTGGCGCGTGGACCATCACAAAACGATGACCGGAGGGTGAGGAGCCTTCAAACTCCAGGTATGTATCTTTTCAATTTCAACCGATGTTTCCTTCTTGCTTCTAATGAAGACATCTTCTCCAAGTTGAGTGTGTGCTTTCTAGAGTTTCTTTACCTTATTATTGTTGATTCTGCTGGATTTGGGGGAAATTTGATCCAGTTGCTCATGTACCCTCGGTCATATGTTTGATTTCTATTGACAAAATTTCTTCAACCTTGCTTAAATTAAGGAAACTAATATGTTGTATTTGCAAATGAGCACTTCCACAATGGTTCACCACATATCCATATATATCATATATGTATGAATGTCATGTCGTTGATTTAGGTGAACATAGGTAGGTTTATTCACTCATGGTGTGTATAGGTGGTGAGGGTGATTTCAGCTAGAAATGTCGGCACCTCAGCGGTGTACCGCCAGCGCCATTGCAAAAGAGTTGAACCTCTATAGTCGCCGGTGGCGCATTTAACGCTGCTGGAGGAGTCGAATGAGCAGCCAACACAGCCCAGAGGCCAGGCCGGTAGAATGAAGAGAATGTATGATTTTTTAGACATAGTTTAAAACCACCATGGGCAAGAACCGGCCAGCCGGCACAGGGTTGGATTACCGGCCAGGCTAGATGGGTGCATTTGTTTTCCATCATGATTGTTGTGGCGGAGACCACCGAAAAAGGAAAGTACGGAAAAAGAGAAGATGAAGATGGAGATGGTTTGGAGCACCATTGTTTCCGTGGATGAACAGAATGCAATGTTTGTGAGTGTGAGAGAAGAAGGCTAATTCAAACAGCACTCCACACTCCTACACTACTTTGCGTTGGGTTTTACTTATATGTGTTAAAAGGTATTAGAGATAAAAGGAAACAGTTTCGATGGATTAAAAATGGGGCAAAGTTAGCTATGTTTGATTGGTCATTGTGGTGTGATTTTAGTTTAATTAATTTTTCAACGTCGCGATATATTTGAGGTTGTAATCTGTTTGTTGTAGCCCTGAAATTTTAATCGACTCCTCCTGAAAACGTCAAAATGATGAATTGACAACTTGATATGGATTACCATAAGTAAAAATGGACGGGTGTGGGGTACGTTTAACACAACCCTTAGTCAATATAAGATTTGTACTACGACTTTAGGGATAGTAATCTTGGATTAATTAGTTTTGCTTTGTGATTAGACCTGATACAATTTAGACAATTTATTGGAAAAAGAATTGTGGTTTGACTTTCAGAACTGTAATCTTGAATTTTGTTTTGACTTTTGAGGTCCAACCTGCTACAGTTGACTTTAGTGTCAAACCTACTACATTTAGACAACTCCTTATAAAAAGATCTGCACTTACACTTTCATGATATTAATCTTTAATTCATTTTGACTTTTTATTGAAGTCAAACCTTCTACATTTAGTGGATTCCTTGTAAAAAGATTCATACTTTGACTTCAGGATAGTAGTCATAAATTGGGTTTCACTTTTTTTGGGTCAAACACCTGCTATGCAATTCACATTAGTTATGGTCAGCTTTGCTTACATAGTATTTCCATCATTCACCATATGCAAGACAATGATCATAATCCTAGCAGTACAGATATCTCAGGTTGTGATTTTCTGTTTTGTCAGGTTTTAAGGCCGGATATGATATGAGATGGTCGTGGAATGTTGGTGTTAAGTCCTGAGTTGCCTGGCCCAAGAGACGACCGTAATTTTGTGAATTTATTTACATTAAAAGTGTTCAACACTTACGTGAATACACGGTTTTGCTGCAGCAAAGCGCAGCAGGGCAAAATCCTAGTTGTAACCTAAACTTTTACTTGTCATAGCATTAAGGAAGAGTATTCCCTATCTTGCCCAATGGTTATTTACATGACCTTCCCTGTCTCAAACATCTTCTACAGCCACACCCATAGTTATTAAAGGCGCTAGGCGCACTCAAGGCGCATAGGCCTCGCCTTGGGCCTAGGCACAAAGCGCAAAAAAAGCGAGGGCCTGAGAAAAATAAAGCGCATAATGAAAAAAAATAAAAAATATATTATGTATACGAAAAAGAATATTCTTCAAATAAAATAAACAAAACCTATTATATAACACTTTATATCATCTATTTAGTACCAAAAGTCATAAATATTAGTGTATTAGTGTAGAAAAATAGTTTTCCCTAGATAATAGTAGAAATCTGGTGAGAATTTTGTCGGAATGTAGAGAATTTGGCCAGAAACTCTCCGGAATCTAGGAATCTCGCCGGAATGTGTGCTTGAACCATCACCAGGAGAATTAAAGCAAAATTTCCTCGACTTAAAGCGCAACTGCCTCGCCTCGCCTGAAAAATGGGCCTAGGCGCAAGGGGCGATGGCTTTTAACAACTATGGCCACACCATTTGCCGCCTGTTAAACCTTGACTACTCAGTTTGAGATTTCAAGTCATAGTTGTAGCAGTAACTTGTTTCATAAAATTAAATCTCTTCTACCTTGATTCTTGACAAAAAAATTTAGTTGACGAAGACAAAGTTTGTAACAACCACTTTGAAGGATCTGATGAGATTGAAAATGTCTCAAGGGTAAAGTAATCATTTCTACCTAACAGTGTGACCATTTCATATGAAAGCAATTTGCTAACTATTAAAATAGCATCTTCATCTGGCAACTAGATCGTGTTTTCTGATAGTCTTCTGTTCTGACATCACTTAAAATCTTAAGTGGAGATTTAAGGTGTGCATGTAAACACAGGTTTCTCATAGAAAAATCTAGCCCCCCTCAATGACCCAAGTTATCCAATTAAGCTCTTAGAACTAGATAAAATCATTACATATATCCTCCTACCAGCATGCCATCATCAAAGTCAGCTTTATAATTTTAAACGTTCAATCAGAACATTTTCAAAGTTCAAACTTAAATATTTTTTTATATTATTATATCATATCAATTTTCAATTGTAAATCAAATCAACTTTTCCCTAATTTAAACCTAACCAAAATCCATGCTCCAACACAGCACCATATCATGTAACACATGCAATTACAACAGATCCGTGCACAATAACCGACACGAATACAGATCAATCACACACCAAAGCTCAACCACACGATCTAAAACAACTAACCTAACCACAACCACAATCCGATCTCACTTTAAACAGGCATCAACAGCACTAAACATTTGAACAATCAAAAACACAAGTAATAGCAATAATAGCAACATTTATCACCAATCAATATAAAAACATGCACCAGATCTACGAAAACAGAAACCGAATCATTTCAAAAACGAAGAATAGAAAGAGATGAACCTTCTTCCTGAGTCCAGAAGTGCCAGGCTTTTGGCCTTCAATCGGCGAGGTTTCGACGCGATTAACAGTGAAATTCGCCATTAGTTTAAGCTGTTTTCCTGTAATGTTAACGAATCAACAGTCGATCGAACAATACATATATAATGAGAGAGAGAGAGAGAGAGATGCTTACAGAGAGAGAGAGAGTGAGTGAGTGATGTTGGTTCTAGAGAGAGAGAAAGAGAAAGAGGAGTGAGATATACGGAAAGACGTGGCGGTGGATTGGATATTCTGTTATTCGGAACCGCTGGGTGGTGGTGATCTGTCAACCAGATCTGAGAGACATTGTTTTTGAGTATTGCCCCCACGTCCGTTGGATCTACGGAACAAAAGTTTTTCAAATCAACTAGTTTTTTTATTGTTGCCACGTTGCGGCGAACGTCTTTTCTTGTTTAGTCTTTGTTTACATGTGTTTTGAAATCACTACAAGTGCGTTGCGCACGGAACCGTTGACATGACAAGAATAAAAAGAATATATATAAAAAAACACTAAAAGATGACCAAAAGAAAATCAATCAAAAAAGTTGTATGGTAATGATGTTGTTCGTATGAAACCTGTGGTCAGAGATGAGCAAATGATACTGGGTACCGGTACCGAATTTCCCAAACCAAAGATCTTAAGTACCAATTCGGTACGACTTTTGGCGTTCCTGGTACAGGTTCGCTACCGGTTTAAACCTTCATATACCGGTATCGTAACTAGTATTTTCGGTACCAGTACCGATTCGATGTTGGTTGGCACCGAGCTCATCCCTACCCATGAAACTAAAAAAAGAAATCATTAAATGTTGAAGAAAATCAATAAAAAAAGTTGCACGATATCGTTGTTCGTACGGTACCCGTGATCAGGGATGAGCAAATGGTACCGGGTAGCAGTACCGAATTTTCCGAACTAAAAGATTTTCAAAATCAATGCGATACCGACTTTTGGCGTTTTCTGTACCAGATTGGTGTCGGTTTTTACCTTCATGTACCGATAACTGGACCTGTATTTTCGATACCAGTACCGGTTGACACAAACTTATCAAACTTAAAAGTAAAGCAGATAATAAAACTATTAAAAAAACTATATATTATTATAATATTTAAAACACTATTCATTGGCTTATGTTTTTTTTTTATCCGGGTGGTCGCCAACGTTCGTTTCGCAGTTTTGTCGTAAATAGTTCTAAAGTTCGAATAAACATGTTTTCGCCATACCGAATCCTTCGAAACTTATTTCTAAGTTATGTAAAGGGTATTTAAGGTATGTTTAGCTTATGTCACGGTTCCGGAGTGTACGTCGCGTTAAACTGATTGCGTTTACGCACCAGTTTGCGTATAACCTTCCAGAAAGCGATTTAAAGCTTGAAATCGAAATCGAATCAAATTGTAAAATCATCAACCACAATAACACATATAATAACACCAAAGCACATTGTTTTATTGATAATTAACATTGTTTTACATTGTACAACGATTACAGAGCACAGTTGTCACAGTCTCCCCTACTTTAGGAAATTTCGTCCCGAAATTTTTACTTAGAGGAAACTTGTGAAAACAAATGCGGATATTTCGTCTTCATCTGGTCCTCACGTTCCCATGTAAACTCGGGGCCACGTTTGGATTCCCAGCGAATTTTGACCAATCGAATCCGTTTATTCTTCAACTGTTTGAATGTACGATCCACTATCTCCACAGGTTTCTCGACAAAGTGCATCGTTTCATCGATTTGAATCTCGTCGAGAGGAATGTGAATCAGCTAAACACTTTCGCAAATTGGACACGTGAAAAGTCGGATGAATATTTCCAAGCTCTGGAGGTACCTCTAGTAGATAGGCAACCTTTCCAATTCTTTCAACAATCTTGAATGGTCGAACATATCCTGGTGAAAGTTTTCCTTTCTTTCCAAATCTCACCACTCCCTTCCAAGGTGACACCTTGAGTAGGACACGGTCTCCGATTTGAAATTCTAAGGGCTTGCGTCGCATATTCGCATAACTCTTTTGACGGCTTCGAGTTGTCACAAGATTATCGCGGATCTTCTTGATTTTGTCTGTTGTTTCCAGAATGAGCTCAGGTCCAGTAAGCTGAGCTTCACCGATCTCATTCCAACAGACAGGTGTACGACATTTTCGACTGTAGAGAGCTTCGAATGGTGCCGTATTAATACTAGTATGATAACTGTTGTTGTAAGAGAACTCGATCAGTGGAAGATGAGAATCCCAATTACCACCAAAGTCTATCACGCATGCCCTAAGCATATCCTCCAAAGTTTGAATCGTTCTCTCAGATTGACCATCTGTTTGGGGATGATAAGCAGTGCTTAGATTTAGTTGGGTTCCCAAAGCAGATTGCATGGTCTTTAAAAAATGAGATGAAAACCGAGCATCACGATCGGAAATGATATCCAAAGGAACACCATGTCGTGATACAATCTCATCAACATAAATCTTTGCAAGTTTATCAGCAGATAGATCCTCGCGAATCGGAATAAAATGAGCTGATTTCGTTAATCGATCGATAACAACCCAAATAGCATCGTGACCTTTAGATGTACGCGGTAACTTAGTGATGAGATCCATTGCAATGTTCTCCCACTTCCAAACCGGTATCTCTAGTTGTACAAGCAAACCAGAAGGTCGTTGATGTTCAGCCTTGACTTTGAGACAAGTTAGGCATTTCGATACATACAAGGCAACATCCTTCTTCATACCAGGCCACCAGAACTGAGTACGAAGATCCTTGTACATTTTATTAGCACCAGGATGGATAGAATATCGAGACTTGTGAGATTCGTCCATTACCAAGGTGCGAAGGTCGTCTTGTTTCGGAATTCACAAACGATCCTTGAAATTTAGCAGCCCATCGTCCTTCGTTTCGAGTTTAAGTTCGAGTTGAAGCGGTAGCTCATATTTCAATAAGTCTTTGATCACACAAGATCGTTGAGCTTGAAGGACACGAGATTGAATATCAGATAGAGTTCGAACAGAATGAAGCTTGACTCGTTCCTTTCGACTAAGCGCATTGGCTACGACATTCTCCTTACCAGGATGGTAGCGGATCTCGCAATCATAATCGTTTAAGAGTTCAACCCAATGTCGTTGCCTCAAGTTCAGCTCCTTCTGATTGAGAATATGCTGGAGTCTTTTGTGGTATGTGAAAACCACACACTTCGTTCCATAGAGGTAGTGTCTCCAGATTTTAAGTGCGAAAACCACAGCTCCTAATTCAAGATCATGAGTCGTATAGTTCTTCTCGTGAATTTTCAGTTGTCTAGACGCATAAGCTATGACTTTACCTCATTGCATAAGAACGCAACCAAGTCCTAGATTCGACGCGTCATGATGGAGAGTGTGAAACCCGGGTGTTAAAGTGTTTAACTTACGTGTTTTAGTGCACTGAAGGCGGTTATATATTTCGAATGTGATAACTACGAGTTCATGTGGTTTTACAGGTTAACCGTCTAAATTGGTGAAGTTGGATTGCTTAATGATGAAGTGGAACGACCGTGGGTGATGACCGAGACATATTACATCATTCGGGAGCCGTTTGGGTCAAAGAGATAGCCAAAAAGTGATCAGCATGTATTGGGCGTAACTTACTGTTCAAAGCGTAATCTACGGTTGGTATATTTTGTTGTTGTCAGCATGTTCAAACCGTAAGCTACGGTATTAATCTGTAGCCTACGGCGGAGTAATGTAGCAACGCGTGGAATTGTGTCAAGCATTTAAAAGGATTATAAAATCCTAATGCATAAGCATCAATTAAAGGGGGGACATTGAAAAAAAAAAACATCACATGGTGGCAGAGAAACAAGGCACGTGTAGGGTTTGGTTTAAAAAGGAATTCTCAATATTTTATTATTCTCACAAAAAAAAATTCGAAAGGAGGGTTGAGGTTTTGGAGAGTCAAACAACATAATCATTACATCAACGTCATCATCATATTTTATTGGGGGAGGCTTTTGTTTTGAGAATTGAACATAAAAAAATCAGATCCAATCCATCATTGAATTGGGCCGAGATATTGGACTTTAGTTGTGAGAGAGGAGACGAATTGGGCAGCCAAGGGGGTCCATCCACACATTCACGCACACGAATTTGGGGAGGATATTATGGAGCTAAATTAATTCCATATTATCAATATCACATCTCGACGGTAGTATACGGCAGACAAAAGGGGGGGACGATGATTGAAGCCATTGAAGATCAACAACCTAACATGAGCGGCTAAATCTTTCGTGGACACTTCGGGTGAATGATTCTTGTTAGACACTTTTAATTCTAGTTTCTGTTTTGTATTGAGATTTGGATTTGTAGTCGGGTGACAGCCGACTATTTGCATGATTATATAATTTGTGTGACAGACAAATCCTGAGTGACAGTCAGAGTTATAATCATGTTTTGAATCCAATTATGCTTTTGTTGATTGAATGATTCCTATGAATGTTTGTTTTAATATTTCTCTGATCAATTAATATTAAGATTTTGAACTGCGTAGGTAATTGGTAGATGTGACAGATTTACTATTCAATCAATAGCATCCAATAAAATCAGAACTAGGTTATTAGTAATTACAGAATCTGAATCCCGGAGTGATCACCTTTTCCCATCATTGTTTGTTACAACTCAATCTTTTTCTTAATTGCAACTTGTTTCATGTGTTTTAATTTCATATCAGTTTATTTTTTTTATAGTTGTTAGTAAATACTTAACGTTACACACTTTCCACAATCCTCCTCTGGTTCGATATCCGACTTACTCTAGCTACCTAGTTTATTTCGGTTTTTGCATGTCACTGACGACAGACATCAAAATGGCGCCGTTGCCGGGGAGGCGTGCGCAAAGTGTTTAGTGTTAAGTTTTAGTTAAAAAAAAAACTAAAAGATTTTTTTTTTTTTTTTTGTTATCTTATTTGTTCGTGATTTACGTGGGTAGTTGATCTGTGTTTGTGCAGGATGACAGATCTTACTATATTTTGCGGCTCTTTTACATGCATTTTGTGCGGGGAACCACTTCACCCGTGTATCGGTTGCCACGAGGCCCAATTTAGACGGGAAAAAGCGAAATTGGAAGAACCACCGATGCCTTGCTATGATAATCCTTCCCCTCCACCATATTTCTATGATTCTGATATGACGATGGAGGATGGTTATTACTCTGACGGATGGGATCGGGACGAGGATGCTTATTATGAACCAAGGACGGATGGACAATGTTTCTGTTGCGGTCGTAATCATACTTATGATTATGATGATGTGTGCGCGGTGTATTTGGAAAATCCAGAGTATTGGAATAAAAAAATGATGGATGCGTACATCTCAACACCGTATCAGGGATACCGATAGTATCATCCCGAGGAATATTCTAAGACCGAGGAGGAGAAAAAGCTTGCTATGTTGGAAGTGACTTTGTCCAAACTCGAGCAATATTTATCAGCACCCAACCTTTCCGATGAAGATCGAATCAGTTGTCTAGTTTCCAAGTGTCAGAAGTTAAAAATGAAGATAGAAATAGAAGAGCGTCTCTCACCATTACCTGATGATATTAGAGATTATTCTCCAAAAGAGATTATTCTCGTTTGGACCAGATTTGCTCCTTCAATTGTGGATTTTTTTTGTAGAATTCTAGGGTTGATTCATGGTGGGTGTCGCCCCTGATGTCTCTGGTCGACCAGGGAATTGAAGTGGGGGGTTAAGTTTGTGTTTTGTTTGTTTATTAGATTTAAAGTTTCAGTTTTAACAACTTTAACCCCTTCACTTTGATCATTATTGATTTTAGTGAGCTTTAACTCTACTTTATGGTTATTTCTAGATTTTTAACTAATTAGGTTAAATTTCCTAGTTAGTAAATTCTCGTTTATTTAAGCCTTACTAATTCCAGTTTAAGGTTTTATATTTTTCGGGGTGTTACAAGTCCACCCCCCTTAAAAAGGGTTTCGTCCTCGAAACCGCAATACGTACCAAATAAAGTAGGGTGAAGACGTCGCATCTCCTCTTCGGACTCCCATGTAGTGTCCGAACCCTTCCTATGCTCCCATTTGACTTTGACTTGATCGATTTGTTTATTTCGTAAATGTTTGACCTTTCTGTCTAAAATTTCAACCGGTCTCACCACATAATTTAGACTATTATCCACTTCGATATCATCGTAATGGATATAGGTCGTTTCGTCAGCTAGGCACTTTCTTAATTGAGATACGTGAAACGTGCCATGGATCCCACTTAGCTCCTCCGGTAATTCAAGACGGTAAGCTACCTTGCCAACTCTCCCGATAATTTTAAATGGCCCGATAAACCTTGGGCTTAACTTCCCATTCTTTCTAAATCTAATAACACCTTTCCATGGGGACACTTTTAGCATGACCATGTCACCCACTTGAAATTCAATTGGCCTTTTCCTTTTATCTACATACGCCTTTTGCCTGTCTTGAGCCGCTTTCAAGTGTGCCCGAACTTTATCGATCTTTTCATTTGTGGCTCGTACTATATCTTGGTGGGCGAGTTCACGTGGACCCACTTCACCCCAACATACTGGAGTTCGACACTTCCTACCGTAAAGCATTTCGTACAGTGCCATCTTAATACTAGATTGGTAACTGTTGTTATACGAAAACTCTACTAACGGTAGATGAACATCCCAACTACCTCCAAAGTCGATTATACACGCCCGTAGCATGTCTCCCAATATTTGTATCGTTCTTTCACTTTGCCCATCCGTTTGAGGATGGTACGCGGTGCTAATGAACAATTTGGTTCCCATTTGCTCTTGGAAATCTCGCCAAAAATTCGAAGTAAACCGGGTATCCCTATCAGACACGATGGACACCGGCACCCCATGACGGGCTATTATTTCATTGGTATAAACTTCCGACATCTTTTCTGACGTGTAAGTCTCACGAATCGGAATGAAGTGAGCACTTTTCGTCAATCTATCCACCACTACCCATATGGCATCAAAACCACGATTCGTCCTAGGCAGTTTGGTTAACAGGTCCATTGTAATATGTTCCCATTTCCAAACCGGAATTTCCAACGGTTGGAGTTTGCCATAGGGTTTCTGATGCTCCGCCTTGACTTGTAAACACGTCAAGCATTTTTCCACATACTTCGCCACATCCCTCTTCATTCCGGGCCACCAATAATTTTGTTTCAAATCATTGTACATCTTGGTCGCACCCGGATGAATTGAATAACGGGATTTATGAGCTTCATCAAGTAGAAGCGCCTTTACTCCACAGGTATGTGGGACCCATATCCTTCCGGATCGAGTCTTCAACCCATGATTTCCTTCCGACAAATCTTTCAATTGACCAATTATTCTTTCTTTCTTCCAATTCTCTTCTTTCACTGCTTCTAACTGCGCCTCTCGAATACGTTCAAGTATACCCGAGGTCACCACAAGTTGCATGGACCTCACTCGTATTGGGACATAATCTGCTTTTCTGCTTAGAGCGTCCGCTACCACGTTTGCTTTTCCAGGGTGATAGTGTATCTCACAATCGTAGTCCTTCACCGTTTCCAACCATCGCCTTTGTCGCATATTTAACTCCTTCTGATCAAAGAAGTATTTCAAGCTCTTGTGATCGGTGAATATGGTGCACTTTACCCCATACAAATAATGCCTCCATATTTTTAACGCAAACACTACCGCTGCCAATTCGAGATCGTGCGTGGGGTATTTCTTCTCGTGTATCTTCAATTGTCTCGAGGCATAGGCTATTACCTTGCCCCGTTGCATCAATACGCAACCGAGCCCCGATAATGAAGCATCCGAATAGACCACCATGTCTTCGACTCCGTCTGGCAAAGTCAGTACCGGAGCTTGAGTTAACTTTTCTTTTAGCGTTTGAAACGCTTTTTCTTGATCGATTCCCCAAATAAACCTTGCTTTCTTTTGGGTTAGTTTCGTTAGCGGCGACGCAATTTTGGAGAAATCTTGAATGAATCTCCTATAGTACCCTGCAAGCCCCAAAAGGCTTCTAATTTCTGAAGGGTTCTTCGGGGGTTTCCATTTTGACACAGCCTCTATCTTTGACGGATCCACCAATACTCCGTCAGCATTTATAACATGGCCTAAGAATTGAACCTCTCGTAACCAAAAGGCGCATTTAGAGAATTTTGCATATAACTTCTCTCGCCTAAGTGTCTCTAACACTTCTTGTAAATGGTGCGCGTGTTCAGCTTCATTTTTCGAGTACACCAAGATATCATCGATAAACACGATGACCGACTTATCCAACATTGGCTTGCAAACCCGGTTCATGAGGTCCATGAAAGCAGCGGGTGCATTCATTAGCCCAAATGACATCACGAGGAATTCGTAATGTCCGTATCTCGTGCGGAAAGCCGTCTTCGGCACATCTTCTTCTTTGACCTTTAGTTGATGATATCCCGATCTAAGGTCAATTTTGGAAAACCAATTCGCACCTTGTAGTTGGTCGAATAAATCATCTATCCTCGGGAGCGGGTATCGGTTCTTTACCGTGAGTTTGTTTAACTCCCGGTAATCAATACACATCCGCATGCTCCCGTCTTTCTTTCTCACGAACAATACCGGTGCGCCCCAAGGAGACACACTCGGCCTTATGAATCCCTTGTCAAGCAGGTCTTGGATTTGGGACATCAACTCTTGTAGTTCCGACGGCGCAAGTCGGTACGGGGCTTTTGCTACAGGTTTCGCGCCCGGAATCAATTCGATCCCGAACTCTACTTCCCATTCAGGCGGTATCCCCGGTAAATCTTCCGGAAAAACATCTTCATAATCTCGTACTACCGGTACATCTCCAATCTTTCGTGATTCTTTCTCGGTCTCACTTGCATAAATTATGAATGCCTTGCATCCTCGCTTCATGAGCTTGTGAGCTTTCAACATCGAACATACTATGGGGTTGCCTCGTTTTTCGCCATAAATGGTGACGTGTTTTCCGCTCGGAGATGTTAGTTTTATCTCTTTGCGAAAACACACGACCTTTGCATGGTATTGAGATAGCCAATCCATCCCCACGACTACTTGGAATTCTCCCATCGACATCGGGATTAGATTTATCAAATATTCTTCATCATCAATGCTCAGTTTATAATTTTCACATACATCACAAACAATAAAACTTTTGTTATTACCTATCTCTACTTCTAAAGGCACAGGTAATTTGGTTAAAACAAATGAAGGATGTCGAATAAACCCATATGAAACAAAGGATTTATTCGCACCCGTATCAAATAACACGTGTGCGGGAATTGAATTTACAGCAAATATACCTGAGACCACGTCAGGTTCAATCTTCGCTTCTGCAGCAGTTAGTTGGAAAGATCTTGCCTTTGCTTTCGGGGCTTCACCTTTCGGTTCTTACCCATCCTTCTTTCCAACCAGTTCCGGGCATTCCGACTTCTTGTGACCCGTTCGATAACAGTTGTAACAAACCGTCACTTTCTCCGGGCATGACATAGCCATATGTCCCGTTTTCTTGCATATAGGACAAGGCTTATCCTTGTAACGGCATTCACCCTTATGATTTTTCCCACAAATTTTGCAACCTGGTGTACTACCTTTAGCATCTGATCTCTTTGCTGTTTCATTCGCTCTTGCTTTCTTGGTAGGGCTTGGATTCACATCTAGTGCCCTTCGTTCACCCCGTTCTATACTCTTTTTCAATTTGATCTCCCTTTCCCGAGCAACATTGACAATCTCGGTAAGGGTCTCGTACTTTGAAGGGGTTATGAACTCTCTATATTCCGCGCTTAGCATGTTGTGATAATAATAGACCTTTTGCTCTTCATTCGTTATCCATTCATCACAGAACTTCATCTTGTCCATAAACATCCCCGTGATCTTGTCTATGGATTCACCTTTGTGTCTGAGTTGCATGAACTCTTCCTTGATTTTATTTACGACCGCCTTGGGACTATGGTGTTTAAGAAACGGCGTCTTAAACTCCTCCCAAGTCATGGCCTTAACCGCTTCACTTCCAATCTCCTTCTTTTTGTTATCCCACCAATCTTTCGCTTGACTCCTTAGTTGACCCGTACCATAAGCTACGTAGTCTTCTTCGTCACAATGGGTTCTCTCGAATACCCCTTCGATGTCACTTAGCCATCGTTGGCACACTATCGGGTCAACCTCCCCATTATATGTTGGTGGTTTACAAGCCATGAATTCCTTGTATGAACAAGGCTTTCGTCCTCCACGCTTTTCCTTTGCTACATTTGAATCTTCTTCTAGTTTCTTGATTCTATCTTCTACTATTGATAAAACCGTGTTTTGGATTTTATCAATAAAGCCCGACAAACTGTTTTCGATCGCCTTTCCAACCTCTTCGGCAATCACTTCCCTCACTTGTTCGGTGACTCTTGGCACCGCATTATCATTGCCTCCATCAGCCATCTCGATTTCTGAAATGTTTACATAGATTGTTAAACATTCCATTTATAACACATGCTTTACTTGTTTTGATTTAATCAAGTTCGTAACTTGATTTAATCATTCTTGTTTTAATTCAATCAAGTTCGTAACTTGATTTAATAATTCTTGTTTATATTCAATCAAGTCCGTAACTTGATTTGATCATTCTTGTTTCTATTCAATCAAGTCCGTAACTTGATTTGATCATTCTTGTTTCATGCATTTCTTGTTTTTGAGTGAGCTTACACACTCTTTTCATGCATATTGTTCATTTCTCATTCTATACATAGTACATAATTTATTAACAAAACAAGTTAATTCTTACCGGACGATCGATCAAGCTTGAACCGAACACTTATTGACAACCTTGAGCTCTGATTACCAACTTGTAACACCCTTGAATATATTACTAGATTTAATGACTTAATTACTTTGCATATCATACCAAAAATTGAAGTTTACAAGAAAGACAAGTACTAAAGTTTTTTATCTAAACACAACATTCACATATTTATCCTAAGAAAACATATTCAAGACATAAGATACAATTGTTCACATAATTTTTTAAACAAAAGATCAAGTGCGGAAGCGTTAAACTTTGTGTTCGGTTCGTCTTGATAGCTTGATCATCATCCTACTACTTGATATTCCTGAAAACTGAAATGTTTATCATAAAACATTAATAACGGAGGTCTTAGAACTAATACATACCGAAACTACATTCCATGAATTGAAAAATAAAAATTTCAAAACTTTTCTGACTCTACCGTAACTTACGGTCCCACCGTAAGTTACGGTAGACAATTTTCCATAAGGGTTCCACCGTAAATCAGTAGATCCTCACCGTAAAACTTCTGGCATCTACCGTAAATTACGGTACCACCGTAATTTACGGTATTACCTGGGAATTTCATGTTTTCTTTGTTTGATCATTCACCAAACCCCAACCCTCGGATTTCGGTATTATTGGATATCTAAAATAAAATCTGGTATTTCTAGCATGTTATATAATATCCCATATCAACAATCAACATATTATAATCCGGAACATTAACCATGTCTAACTTGATTATTTGACCCGTTTGGCTCGTCTAAGGAATCCTCCTAGTTGACGACTACCAACGAGTACCAGCCAAAATTAAATCAATCAATCAATATAACGACTTCATTGCTTAATTCAGAACAACTCTTGTTCAAATTTCAATTACACATAAAATCATCCGGTATAATAAATGTAACGGGTCAAGTTACATACCTTCAGAGTTTGCCCTTTAAACGTGGTTCGCCACCCGTTTGTCCGCTTGACGTTCCTGCGTCCGTTCCTATAGAGTCCATTTATGATGCGTTTTAGAACTCTCTTTAAATCATAATTCGCATAATACACCAAAACATTATGATCATGCGTTTATGCTCCGAATTTCAGTTTTAAAGCCTTCATAGAGGCATTTCAACAAACACTTCATAGGCAGATTTTTACATGATTAAACATCACATCTTTAGTTTATTCATTTAACCCTATTTTCATACAAATCAACCAATTTACATAGATGTTAGCTTCTATTTGCCGAATTCACTTCCAGATTGCTAATTTACACGAAATCAACAATCTATTTCCTAGAGTTTATTCAAGTACACATAATTTACAAACCACCTACAATGGTGTTCTTAGGTTTCACAAAATTATCTTATGATTTCAACTTATTTTGATCTAGGGTTTGTCCCTAAACACTATAGTTGTTCCATGATCAACATAACACATACATGCAAGCTCAATTTCAGATTTTTCCCAATTCATGAGAATTTCTAGTTGCGAGAAATCCTTAAATTTTACATACCTTGTAATCCTCTTGTGATGAGGATCACGATTTTATGCTCGGATTTTCGTTTGGACCAGATTTGCTCCTTCAATTGTGGATTTTTTTTGTAGAATTCTAGGGTTGATTCATGGTGGGTGTCGCCCCTGATGTCTCTGGTCGACCAGGGAATTGAAGTGGGGGGTTAAGTTTGTGTTTTGTTTGTTTATTAGATTTAAAGTTTCAGTTTTAACAACTTTAACCCCTTCACTTTGATCATTATTGATTTTAGTGAGCTTTAACTCTACTTTATGGTTATTTCTAGATTTTTAACTAATTAGGTTAAATTTCCTAGTTAGTAAATTCTCGTTTATTTAAGCCTTACTAATTCCAGTTTAAGGTTTTATATTTTTCGGGGTGTTACATGCATGCTCTCCTCTAGAGTTGATTTTAAACAGTTTAATTCCCAAAGATATTTTTCCTCTGTTTCTTTACGCATAACTGCAAAAGCTATGGAGATTGTCTTGTTGGTAGAAGTTACACCAACAATTTCAAGAAAAGGCAATTTATACTTGTTCGTATTGTATGTGACATCCATAAGCAACACATGTGGAAAATCAAGGAAGTACTTGTATGATATTTTAGGAACAAAGAATAAGTCTTCCAACTTGTTTGAAACTTTATTGGTAGAAATTTCAAAAGTATACCCTTTATCATTTAAATGAGACATTAGCACCTCCATCAAAGATTTCCCTTTATGATCCGTTGCTCGAATTTTATCACGTGCGTTATATATGTTTTTAATTGTAGAGACATTATTTTCATCACGCTCCTTCATAACACCTAAAATATCTTTTGGGAACACACCCTTCCCCGTCAACTCTGCCACCAATTGGTGTTCATTAGGTGTCAATCGTTTGACGATTAAGTGTCCCTCCATATATTCTCCGGGTGGATGATTATGTTCACCAGCTTTTACTTTTAACGTCCAAGAACCATTCTTTTTTGAAAATTTCCCTACCATTTCAAATGGGCAATTTATCTTTCTAGTGCCGGTCTCTCTACTTGAATCTTTAACTGATTTATACACACCACCACGATCACACATAAGTACAACTTTAGACACGTAACCATTTTTAGCTTTCGTTCTTTTAGTCACAATAGCGTAACCAAGACTACGTCCGGTGTTTCTAACCCATTCCATCAACTCTTCACGAGACTTGAACACCTAAAAGTGAACTAATATTAGTTACAAAATATTAGGTGAACAAGCTTGAGTAGTTACAAAATATATATTATCCAAACAAACTCATTTAAACTAAAACAAGACCTTTAACCTAGCTAGATTATATAACTAAGTTGAAACTTGAAACATGGGAATTAAAAACTAAACCTGATCTGTTGAAAATCCAGACACCTCTTTAACTTTTCTGAATGCTATGATGAAGCATAAATAGATCACTCTTTGAACAAGTAAATTTATGCAGCTCTTTGAATAGCTTTCTTAAGTATATGAAGCGAATGCACTGAAGTGAAAACAATAATATCACCGATAGTATGAGAATATGATCATCTTCATTATTATAGTTGTAGCACCGATAGTATTGAAGCTCTACGAAACATAGCACCAATAATATGATCATCTTCATTATTATAGTTGTAGCACCAATAATTTGAGGCATATCCTTTTTACCTAGCACCAATAATATGATCATTTTACACGTTTTTTTTCAATTTTAATAATAATAATAATAATTCATTACTAATAGTAAATAATAGTAATAACAAAAAGGCACTAAAATATAATAAAAAAGACAACAAAAAGACAAAAAAGACTAAAAACAAAAAGCAAATGATTGATGGATGTGATGTTTTTATAGGGGGGTGTAATTAGTAAATAGGGGGGTGTGTATAGTATCACCCTTATAAAATCCTAATGCATAAGCATCAATTAAAGGGGGGACATTGAAAAAAAAAACATCACATGGTGGCAGAGAAACAAGGCACATGTAGGGTTTGGTTTAAAAAGGAATTCTCAATATTTTATTATTCTCACAAAAAAAACTTCGAAAGGAGGGTTGAGGTTTTGGAGAGTCAAACAACATAATCATTACATCAACGTCATCATCATATTTTATTGGGGGAGGCTTTTGTTTTGAGAATTGAACATAAAAAAATCAGATCCAATCCATCATTGAATTGGGCCGAGATATTGAACTTTAGTTGTGAGAGAGGAGACGAATTGGGCAGCCAAGGGGGTCCATCCACACATTCACGCACACGAATTTGGGGAGGATATTATGGAGCTAAATTAATTCCATATTATCAATATCACATCTCGACGGCAGTATACGGCAGACAAAAGGGGGGGACGATGATTGAAGCCATTGAAGATCAACAACCCAACATGAGCGGCTAAATCTTTTGTGGACACTTCTGGTGAATGATTCTTGTTAGACACTTTTAATTCTAGTTTCTGTTTTGTATTGAGATTTGGATTTGTAGTCGGGTGACAGCCGACTATTTGCATGATTATATAATTTGTGTGACAGACAAATCCTGAGTGACAGTCAGAGTTATAATCATGTTTTGAATCCAATTATGCTTTTGTTGATTGAATGATTCCTATGAATGTTTGTTTTAATATTTCTCTGATCAATTAATATTAAGATTTTGAACTGCGTAGGTAATTGGTAGATGCGACAGATTTACTATTCAATCAATAGCATCCAATAAAATCAGAACTAGGTTATTAGTAATTACAGAATCTGAATCCCGGAGTGATCACCTTTTCCCATCATTGTTTGTTACAACTCAATCTTTTTCTTAATTGCAACTTGTTTCATGTGTTTTAATTTCATATCAGTTTATTTTTTTATAGTTGTTAGTAAATACTTAACGTTACACACTTTCCACAATCCTCCTCTGGTTCGATATCCGACTTACTCTAGCTACCTAGTTTATTTCGGTTTTTGCATGTCACTAACGACAGACATCACGTCACAATAGACAACAAAATCATCGTTTCCCTCAGGTAGAGATAAAACAGGAGCATCACATAGCTTCCGTTTCAGCGTTTGGAACGCTTCTTCTTGCTTAGGTCCCCACTCAAAAGGCTTATTTTTCTGAGTCAAAGCACTGAGTGGAACCGCGATCTTTGAGAAATTAGAAATGAATCGACGATAATAACCAGCAAGACCAAGAAATGATCGAATCTCTGTAGGTGTCGTCGGTGTATTCCAATCCTTAATAGCTGCTATTTTGCAAGGATCCATATGAATACCCTGCCCGTTGACTATATGTCCTAAAAATTGAACTTCTTTAAGCCAGAATTCACACTTGGAGAATTTGGCAAAAAATTGTTCTTTCTTTAGGAGTTCCAATGTCATACGAAGGTGTTGCTAGTGATCGGCTCGAGACTTCGAATAAATGAGAATATCGTCGATGAACACAATGATGAACTTATCTAAATAAGGTTTACAAACCCTGTTCATTAAGTCCATGAAGATAGCTGGGGCATTCGTCAAACCAAAAGGCATGACAGTGAACTCGTAGTGCCCATATCTCGTACGAAATGCAGTTTTGGGAATATCTTCTTCGAGTACACGAAGTTGATGATACCCAGATCGCAGATCGATCTTGGAAAAGCATGAAGCACGTTGCAGCTGGTCAAAGATATCATCAATTCTAGGTAGGGGATATCGATTCTTGATGGTAAGCTTATTAAGCTCACGATAATCGATACACATTCGAAAAGATCCATCTTTCTTTTTCACAAAGAGGACAGGAGCTCCCCAAGGTGAATAACTCGGATGGATGAATCCTTTATCAGATAACTCTTGAAGCTGTTTCGATAACTCTTGCATCTCCGACGGTGCAAGACGATAAGGTGCTTTCGCAATCGGGTTGGCATTGGGTACAAGGTCAATATGAAACTCGACTTGACGAACTGGAGGCAAACCAGGCAGTTCATCGGGAAACACCTCTGGATAATTCCGAACAATCGGAATATCCGGAATACTCTTGCTTTTGCCTTTCTCCTCGGTGACATGTGCCAGGAAAGCAACATATCCTTTTCGTAAATAACTTTGGGCCTTTGTACACGACATAAGCTTCAAACCATCTGATGGTTTTTCGCCACAAACTTCCAGAACATCGCCAGACGAAAGAGGAATACGAACAATCTTATCGAAACAAACCACCTCAGCATGATGTTTGGTTAACCAATCCATCCCCGCGATAATATCGAAACTCCCAAGTTGCATCGGCGTGAGGTCAATGGGAAAAAGATGGTTATCAAGGTTTAACTGACAATCACGAATAACAGAATCGAGAACAAGAGGTTTACCAGTAGCAACTTCGACAGATAAGGGTTTCCTCAGTTTAGTTCTAGGTATCGCAAGCAAAGGTTCAAAAGATATTGAAACAAAACTTCTATCGGCACCAGAATAAAAAAGAATAGATGCAGGTCGATTGTTAACAAGAAACGTACCATTGACAACGAGGTTGTCAGCTCGAGCCTCGTTTTCATTTAGATTGAATGCTCATCCACGAGCGGGATTTGCATTCGCGTTGACATTCACGTTCGGATTCGCATTTGCATTCGCCATCCTCGGACAGTTGTTGCGGAAATGACCAAACTCTCCACAATTGAAACATGAAACCAGTGGGAATCTAGCAGCATTCCCCTAAACTGGAGCTTGATTCTGACCCAAACGACAGATGTTGGCCAGATGCCCAAGCTTACCACACGTTGTGCATTGCCTACAAGCTTGTTGTGCAACATGATGACCGTTGCAGCGAGCACAATGAGGTGCGGTACCAGCATACGCTTTCTTCACAGGCGGTTGAGCTGGTGGGTTCTGAGGGTTCTGAGCAGTAACTGCAAAGTTCTGAGCACCCTTTCGCTTTCTCGACTTCTTCAACGACTCACCTTTCTTGCCCTTACCCTTTTCCTTGACAGATTCGGTTGACTTCTTCTTATCACCCTTGCAGATAAGTTTACCCTTCCTGACTTGTGACTCAGTCAGGGTAGCAGATAACTTGATCGCATGACGAACAGTAGTAGGATTAACGCCAGTCACAATATCCTGTATGGAATCGGGTAAACCATCGATATACCTCTCTATCGCTTTCTCCAACGGGGTAACCATAGTAGGACACAAAAGACTGAGTTCCTCGAATCGATCCATATACGCACGGTGTTCTCCCCCATCTTGCTTTAGATCGTCAAACTCTCGTTCCAAAGCTCGAATTTCGTGACGGGGACAGAACTCTCTCATCATGAGAGCTCGAAGCTCTTCCCATGTTTGTGCCAATGCCACTTCGGCACCCCTATCGCGCATCACTTCGTTCCACCATGTAAGAGCACGCTTCTCAAACACACTTGATGCAAATTCAACCTTACGCCCATCCGGACATTGCAGATGTCTGAATGTGCTCTCGATACTTTCGAACCATTGAAGGAGCGCAGTTGCTCCTTACAACCCATAAAACTTTAGCGGCTTAGCAGAATTGAAATTCTTGAAATTACATTGTGCATTGTTATTATTATTGTTGTTGTATAGCTCGTGGATTTGGTTCACAACGCCTGGAAGCACAACAGCCATTTGCTGAGAGACAAGGGTTGCGACTTCTTCAGCAGTAAAAGATGTGCATCACGTCGAGGAGGCATTTTCTAACAAGGAAATATGAGAAACGAGTGAGGTCGATAATTAGGAAAACAAAAGAGGTATTGAAAACATCGACGAAACATAAGGAAGGCGATCATTTGTTCATCACCTCGAACAAACAAACGACACGCAGTGACTAATCAAAGTAATGAATCAAAAAAATGTATCGCGAAGACATGCTCGCCTATAAGTGAACACTCACCCCAAGAGTTCCCAGGTAAGAGTGACTGGTCCGATTATGTGGATTTGTACGAACACTCTAGCCTTAGACAGAAAACTCAGGGTACAGGCATTCACTCTTCCAGTTTGCACGTGTTCACATTATTTAGACCCAAACTTTGACGAGATTTTGAAAACTCAGAAGGCACTAAGCCAAAAATGAGTCAAACTGGAAGGGTTCAAAACCTTACAATAGAGGGTTCAAAACCTAGTAATCAATCATCCTATAACGGATGATTAATTTTCGAAGCAGATTCGGATTTTCTGTTCTCGTTGTGGTTATCACCTATGGGTATGTGACGGTTTTATTTTTTATTTTTTAAATCTAAACGCAAATCAACTTGCGTTAGGGTCCTAGAAAGTTATAGTCTAGGTCAAAGTATTACTAATAACCTAATTCCCTATAACCATTGGCTCTGATACCAACTCTTCTGTCACACCCCGACCACGTAAAAACAACAAACCGTGGCGGAAACGTCGGAGAGTGTTGTAACAGAATTATCGTTTCACAACCATGGATACAAAAGAGTTTCGTTTTATTTATTCATTAAGTAATTAACATTGTCTTAGCATGAAACAAACAAGTTATATATCGACTATCATTGTTATTATGTCACTAAGGCCTCGCCCAGATCCTATGTGACTTATGCATCCTAGCAATCGACATCAAGCTACATCACCTGAAACATATGTAAAAACAAAGTCAGCAAAGAAATGCTGGCGAGCACATAGTTTTTGTGTGAGTGTCAGATTCATGGCTCGTTTACATATTGAAATATCTCGTACAACTTCGTTAATCGATATTGGAAACCTTGTTTTGTAAAATGTTTGTATTGTAAAATGAATAACCAAGTCAAAACAGACTGGTCATAATTTATAAACATCGATGCCATGAATCTTAACCCAAAACATTTGTTTATGTAAACCAAATCATAAATCGTTCTCATAATAAAACTCGTATGGTTTATATAGTTTCGTAAACATCGTTGTGTGACATCGTTTAACTCGTTCTCGTTATAGATCATCGTTCACTTGTTTAAATCGTTCAAATCGTTCTCGTTTTAATTGTGAAAACTACTTTTGGTCGTCTCGCTAATAACATTCAAACCTTCGTGACTCGTTCATCGTTCAACTCGTATTAACAAACCACCAAAGGGTAAGTTAACAATCATCAGGTTCAGTCATTACCCACCTAACCCACACATAACCATGGGTGCAGTCTGATAACGGGATTTGTCGGATCCTATGGTACCATAACCTAATACTGGTCGGTTCGGCCAAAATTAATGAATGTCATTCGTTATGTAACTACAACCAACAAGTTCGTTCACATTGTCTAAATCGTTATTAATTTAGTATAAACCATCGTAATCGTTTTTGAAACCATCGTTAGAATATCGAAATCGTTTTGATACATATGAATCACCCCAAAACAATCGAAAACAGTAAAAAGATGGGATCTATGTACTCACCTTTGGGTGCGTTTTTATATGTTAACACAATCCCTCAAATTGTTTATTCATCCTAAATTAAATAAGAATGATTTAATAATCAAAAACCCACAAAATACATAAGTTTCTCCGATACTTAGAATTTTCACATAACTTTGAGATTTCTCGAAAAGTTATTATTTTTGATTATTTTGGTGTATTTGTATATATACTCAAACGTAACATAATCTTGTCAACACTAACACATCATCATACACATATTGTAAAACACATAGCACATTGTAACACATAAAATTTACCCATGAACAACCCATTATAGTGTATGTCGAAAAACACTTATTTTAGCGATTCGGTAACATTTTTTTGGCGTCGGAAGTCACGTATGACTAACCAAACACCACGTAAACTTAATATAAGTTAAAATACTTATTTTTATAGCAAAAATATCAGTTTGGTTACTGATCTAAAACAGTTTTATAAAAATCCTCCGAAAAGCCGATTATTAACCGTTTTACCGCATAGTTTTGCATCAAACGTTACCCTAACTATCCCAAATCAAAATGACTTGATATTTTAACATAACCCATGTTATTTACTGAATAAAATAGTGGTTACACTCATGATAGTGCAGGTCTTACATAAAGCACATAAATCATGCAAATTTCACATATTTTACCACTGTTTAAGCTATATGTACAACATGCAAAGCTATCAAACCTATGTCAAAGTTTCATCCCATTATAATATACCAAATAATGTTATTTTTAGTGTTTATAATCTGTTTTAAAATATTTTTGTCATATAACCATTTTTTTTATCACTTCTTGAGCTTTAAATCAACATGTATTCTCATGTACAAGTGTCTAAAGCATACTATCATATCATCAACATTTCATATTAATCTAAATGCATCAAATATGCAACTTATTCATGTTTATTTGCTGATGTATTTGAACATTTATCATATCATACATAGATCATCAACCACTTGCATTTTAACTATTATTCAAGATCAAGCAACAACCTAAACATGTACTTATCAAAATCAAACTTCAAAACTCATACACACATATATATATATGTACGGTTATATACATACATATACACCACCATTTTTATTTGTATCAAGACCCATTTCTTTTTAGATTTCAAGTTTGTGAAAATTCCAAGATTCAAGAGAAACTTCAAATCATCAAGAATAACCAAGAATCAAAAGTATGATTTAAACATAAATGTTATACCTTCAAGATTCAAGTAAGTTGTTGGATGAGGTTTTGATGATATGGAGCTTGAAATCACTTGAATACACCTTGGAAACTCCTTTAGATCTTCACACCAACTTGAATTTAGATTGAAATGGAGATGGATCTTGAAGAACAAAGTTGAAGATATGAATATGGTGAGGGTGATGGTGCTTACGGTTTTAGAAGGGAGAAAGAGTGAGGATATTGAGTGATCTTGGTAAGATTATGATCTTATGAAAGATTATATGGAAGAATATGAAGAGATATGGAGGATAGCATGCACATACACTTGGCAAACAAAAATCAAATATGATATTTAGAGATCTTGCAAATTTTTTGGTGGGGCCACATAATGGTGACCGTAATATTTGAAGGGGGGGGTAAAGTGTAAGTTTGTTTGGTAATTTAGATAAAAACATGTGTTTAACTGGATACCGGGTATTTTATCTAGCGTTTAAATCCCGGTTTATGGCGTTCTAAATTATTTTTATTATTCTATAAAAATAAACTCGCCAAAATATTACTGAAATAAATTTAAGTTGCCGAGACTGGCTGTGTTGTCTGCGTTTTGCAGTAGAAGCACTGTGTTGCGCAGAAACACGCGGTACGCGCTTAAACTTGAAAAATAACGTTTTTAAGCGTTTTAATTTATTTTTCAACACGAACCTGATTAAAATAAAATTTTAATCATAATAGAATATTTTTGGGATTTAAATATTATCCGGGCGGTCGCCAACGTTCGTTTCGCAGTTTTGTCGTAAATAGTTCTAAAGTTCGAATAAACATGTTTTCGCCATACCGAATCCTTCGAAACTTATTTCTAAGTTATGTAAAGGGTATTTAAGGTATGTTTAGCTTATGTCACGGTTCCGGAGTGTACGTCGCGTTAAACTGATTGCGTTTACGCACCAGTTTGCGTATAACCTTCCAGAAAGTGATTTAAAGCTTGAAATCGGAATCGAATCAAATTGTAAAATCATCAAACACAATAACACATATAATAACACCAAAGCACATTGTTTTATTGATAATTAACATTGTTTTACATTGTACAACGATTACAGAGCACAGTTGTCACAGTCTCCCCTACTTTAGGAAATTTCGTCCCGAAATTTTTACTTAGAGGAAACTTGTGAAAACAAATGCGGATATTTCGTCTTCATCTGGTCCTCACGTTCCCAAGTAAACTCTGGTCCTCACACCAAAGCACATTGTTTTATTGATAATTAACATTGTTTTACATTGTACAACGATTACAGAGCACAATTGTCACATGGTGGTCTGCTCTAGTGTCTAGAGGATGAGGCAGCCACCTCACAAAATTGTTGGAGGTTGCTGACTGGGCACGGTTTGGAGGAGGTAGTCCGCTCAAGCGGATGGGTAGGGTTTGGATTGAGTGGATACTCACAATATATATTTGTTTAGCATAAAAAGTGGGGTGTGATATGGAGGTTTGGAATTGTTTATTGTTGGAGGAAAAAAGTAGGGTTTCGAATGGTTGTGGTTTGGAATAATGTGGCATGAGGCAGTCTCTTGGATGGACTTGATCCATTGTTGTGAGTGCTCTAAGGTGGAGGCTTTTGGTTGTCGGAAAGTCTTACCATTGTAGATTGGGAAATCTTATAAGCTTTTCAGCTTTAAATTGAAGTATCAATCAGCCATCGCACGTATTGACAGCTACAACAAAGCCTGATTGCTCATGAGTGAAATGTAACGCCCCAAAAATCCAAATGTTATATACTCGAAATATGCCCTTATGCGTTATATTATGAAATAAATAACTAGGCCATTTAACCTAGTTAAATGCCCGGTGTAGACTATTGAAAGAGAAAAGTAGTGCACGTTATGTTTTAAAGGTAAACCCGAGGGACTAAAGAGGGATAAAATGAAAGTTTAATTATGAACTTAAAAGAATATATCCACACACATTACACACACTTCGTGTGTGAATGTTCTGGATCGATCAAGAGCTCCCCAAAGGAGCCAAACCCTAAACTCAACCAAAGCATCAAATTGAAGGGTGAATCGAAGCTCAAATTCACAACCGAACACGAATAAATGATCACCTTCACGAGGGGATCATAAGGTATGTTAAATTTTGATGTTTAATGAAGTTGAGAAATCTTGATAATCATCACTAGTGGTGATTTAGGTATGAATCATGAAGGTTATGGCCAAATTAGTGATGTATGCATGTTTAGGAACAAACCCTAAGCGAAGACTCTGAGTAAATTGCTAGAATTTAGGTGTTTGGATCAATTACCACAATTAGTTAAGTGGGTTTATGTTTAATCCATGAAATGGTATGAACTTGATTAGGAATATGTGTATATGTGATGTGTATTTGTATATAGAGTGATTATGGTATGTAATTTGTATGATGTTTACTTGAGATGATAAATGAAAGTGATAATTAGGAAGAAACACATGAAATACTTGTACATCATGCTTAGAAAGCAGTACACACACCAAGTGTTTGATGAAATGTCTAAATGACAGTAATATGTGAAATTGTATGCAATTAATGGGTAAACATGTATAGAGTGTGGTAATAATGAAATTGATAGTAAACTAACATGCGGAATGCATTCTAGATATAGTTCATGAGAAGGTTATGTTAGGTCGATGTTGAGTATGCTTCATGCTTGTTTGAATTGACTAATGAAAGTCATACATGAGATATGAATTTGAGATGATCGTTCATACGTACTATCATGTATGCTAACAAGAATGTGAATGTAATGACATGTACGGATAGGAGTCATGTCAACGCGGACATAAGCATGGAAGGGCAACGGGTCAAGGATAAACACGGAAGCTATGCTTGAACTCGGACGCACAAGGTAAGTGATTTCCGTAATCACTTCTTAATTTGTTTAAGTAATATAGTGTTTTTAACAAAATAAACATGACGTTTGAGGTTAGTTATATGTTGAAGCTCTTCGTTGTAAATGATGAGGTTAAAGTTGACTAGAACGCCCTTGATGGGTGTATCGGACAAACGACCTTTAAGAGATGTTAGAAGCAAGTCATTTGGTCAAGAGAATGTTTTAGAACAAGTATGAGAGCGTAAGGTATGATTTTTAGGGTCAAAGACACTAAAATGCACAAATACCCTTAACGGGTCAAAATAAGCAATTAAGCGTAAACGGAGTTTACCACGTAAGGAACCCGTGATTTGAGATTAATAAGATAGGAGGTATGAAATAAGGAGTTTCACGAGTTAAAAGCTTAAATAAACATGTTGGTGTGATAAGATTATGAACGGGTGAATTCTTGGTAAAAAGGGTAGTAAGCCGAAGACTTAAAATTCTGGAATTTTGTTAATCCGGATGTCGGATCTTAACACCATAAGATGGAGAATTAAATTACGGACGCGTAGGAAAAAGAATCGGGTAAAACGGACCTATAACGAAGAAGTTATGACAGTTTCCGTGAAATTCGGTTGCGCTGGAAATCTGCAGCACAGCAGCAACAACCTTCTGTCTTTTTGGGGGCGTCGCGTAGCGCGACGGCCCGTCGCGTCGCGCGACGGGTCTTGTTTCTCCAAAAATTTGTTTCGTGCCTCGTTTTGTCTTGGGGACTCGTTTAAACGCGTTTCAAGTTACGAATGACTAATTTAACTTACGTTTTATGAGCGATAGGGTAAGCACACTTGTAGGTAGGTATGTATGTATGTTTGTATGTCTCAATACATGTATGTATTCGTTTAAATACGGATTTAAACACTTGTAAGCTATTTATAACCCTCCTATGTTATGTTTTAGGTATGGCAGGTATGTACAATGGTATGTATGTATGTATGTATGTATGCATTAAAATGCGTATGTATGATTATATGGGTGTAAGTAAGTATATGCGGACGTATGCGTGTAAGTAAGTATGTACTAGGGTAAATACGAATGGATTCGATATGTGGGTAGGCATGTACGTGGGTAGTCATGTATGTATGTATGTATGTATGTATGTATGTATGTATGTATGTATGTATGTATGTATGTATGTATGTATGTATGTGTGTAGGTATGCATGTAGGTATGTAAGTACAATGGTATAATTGTAGGGGTGTATGCAGGTTGTTAATATGATTGACCACTAATGTTATTAATGATGTACCTTGAGTATAAAATATAATGCAGGCATAGGTCGAAATATCACCAGGAATTGATGGTCAGATGGAATGTTTGAAAGTAAAGAGATAACGGAACGAAGAATGTATAAGGATAAATCTTGTCTTTATTTCTGATATGTACTAATGTTACGACCATTTATGATGAGTGCAGGTTGTACAAGACATGGGGAATCATCGAAGAGCGGAGATCGAAGATCGAGTCACTTAACGGATTGTACGGAAGTTTTTGAGGGTGTCGTTAATAAGTATAAATTATGTTTTCTTATTGTAGATGAGTGTAATAAACGTAATTAAATAAAAAGGTTTAACCTTAGAATTGATTTCAAGCGCGTCAAGGTGTTGTAATGCAAAGAAAATTTTATGGTACGAATTTCCGCTGCGACTTTAGTCATATATGAATTAGGGTCTTACAAGTTGGTATCAGAGCCCTGGTTTGAGGGAATCAAGTACGAGAAGGTAAGTACTTGAACTCAAACTTGTGTGCTCTTGAGATAAGAAACCCGTACAATCTAAGACTCGATCAAGATCCAAAGGTAAAAGCTAATGTAAGTATGTACTTATGTATACCTATAAAGAAACTGACGTTTGGTATGTGCAAGGTAAGCATAAGTGTTTGAAGAGGATGATCGGTGAATGCAGTCCAGGATAAATACTGAGGCAGGCAAAGAGGTAATAAGCAAAATTTGAATCTAGGTACGTAAATTCGATATGTGGTTATATGTAATAGTAAAACTCATTAATAAAAGGAAAAATGTTAAATGAAGGATAATGATAGTATAATAATGAAGTATGGAAAGTGATATACGCGCCGAAACCTACGTCTACGGACATAAGGTGACAATTACATGAAGGCACGAAACTACTATGTGGATTGTGTACCTGGCCAGTACACGAGAAAAGTATGACGTTCGTGAGATCATGATAATTGTTACAGGTATGTCCGGTAGAGTTGGGTAGCGGGCGGGCGTGTGGGTAAAATAGAAAGTAAGACTCTCGGGAAATTAAGAATACTAAGTGAGAATGAAAAACCTGCCTGATAAGAATGAAGAATGTTGAATCCGTGATTAAGTACGGATCAACAAGATATGAATAATATGTTTGAATCCGGGAGACGGATTCAGGGAATGAAAGGTATGAATGCAATGTTTGAATCCGTGAGACGGATTCAAGGATGAAAGGCATGAATGATATGTTTGAATCCGTAAGACGGATTCAGGGATAAAAGGCAGGGATGATGTGTTTGAATCCGCGAGACGGATTCAGGGAATGAAAGGCATGAATGGAATGTTTGAATCCGCAAGACGGATTCAAGGAATGAAATGCAAGAATTATATGTTTGAATCTGCGAGATGGATTCAAATCATAGAAGGAAGAAAATGTATGAATGGTAGGTTAGAAACCGCTAGACGGATTTAAAATATAGAGGCAATAAAAGGTATGGATGTTACAGTTGAATCCGCGGGACGGATTTAAATCATATAAAGGATAAAATTTATCCACATCAGAATTGTGTCAATAGTTGACGGTAGTTATGTCAAACGAGTCCTATAAGTAAATGTAAAATAAATGAACAAAAGAATGATCGTAATGGACACGCAAACCTAAGTTTTAAAATGAAAGAAAGAAGTTTTGAAACCGTGATGTGTTAGATGTGTTAGTAATCGACTCGTAGGAGTTATAATGTAGGGCGGGCTATGACCCGGACAATAAATTAAGTATGAATAAGAAGGGTAAGCTTGGTCATGAGTACCGAAATAATGTAATGAATGTCTTTGCAAGTAAGCATGAATGGAAAGAAGCACGAACGTGTACCTCGATGCATCTATGATAAGTAAGAAATGTCAGTTGGACTTGAAAAGTCAAACCGCAAGGGTTGACAAAATAAGTAACTAGAGTAAAAGAATTGTATGTAAGGAATGAAGTATGGAATGTGTTATAGCATGTACGTAGGAAGTTGTAGAAGAATTATGGGTGCGTATTCACCTAGTAAAATAAATGTTTGAATGAAATGTGCATGAGCGGAAGCTCATTACAAGTATGAATGAAACATGGCCGGGTAAGGTTAGTACTCGTGAAGAGGCGGATCGATCTGGTTTACGGATCGTTGAGTTATGAAATGAAACCGAGGTCAGTAAAATGTTCAACTTATGCTGAATGTGTACGAAGTAGAAGATTGGAAAGCGACCTATGAAGTGAAGGATAGGATAGGTATGGTATGGTATGTGACGTTTGACTTTTAACAGTTAACATAGGAAGAAAATGGTAAATCCCAAAAGTTTGAGTGAAAAATTCGGGTAATGATTAAACTCTCGTATAATGAACTGGCATGATACACTTACTTATGTAAATTAAATAATGCATGAAGTGAGAGTAATTGTAAGGTGAAATGAAAAAGATGGGTTAAAGGTAACGTTAAGGTATGCAAGGTACAAGTAACTGTAGAAAACGTAGGATAAGGTTAACGTTAGAGTTAAGCGCATAGGTGTGACTATGAAATAGTAGTTTTATTATGGTAACAAAACAAAAGTTAAATGTTATACAAATGCATGTATGATTACAAATTGAGGAAGGGTGTATATTGACCCGTTATTAACCGGTCAAGGAAATGAGAATGTTATGAGAAGGTATGGTATGAAAAGTATGGACTTGTTAAGAAAAGCCAATTATGTGAATAGTCAATGAATCGAGAATGTATAGTTATCTATTACTATGATGTACTAATTCGAGTTAAGCATATATGAGTATGTACAAATTACGAAGTAAGATAGTATAGGGAATGAAAACGTTATGAATGATGAAATAAACATAAAGGAATGTTAGTAAAGGGAAGTTGCAATTGTTTCAAGCAAACAAAATGATGAATGAACCGCTAAATAAGAAGTACGTTATCAGCAATCATTATTTAATGAAAGAAACATTAATAAGAACTCTGGGATGGGTTCTTGAAATGGGAGGATAGTCATTGTGATGGGCACGTGGTTGTGTCGAGGGGACGTAGAGAAGGAATAATTAGTGTTAAATAAAGGTAAGAAAGGTTTCGGGGACGAAACCTCATTTAAGGTGGGTAGACTTGTAACGCCCCAAAAATCCAAATGTTATATACTCGAAATATGCCCTTATGCGTTATATTATGAAATAAATAACTAGGCCATTTAACCTAGTTAAATGCCCGCTGTAGACTATTGAAAGAGAAAAGTAGTGCACGTTATGTTTTAAAGGCAAACCCGAGGGACTAAAGAGGGATAAAATGAAAGTTTAATTATGAACTTAAAAGAATATATCCACACACATTACACACACTTCGTGTGTGAATGTTCTGGATCGATCAAGAGCTCCCCAAAGGAGCCAAACCCTAAACTCAACCAAAGCATCAAATTGAAGGGTGAATCGAAGCTCAAATTCACAACCGAACACGAATAAATGATCACCTTCACGAGGGGATCATAAGGTATGTTAAATTTTGATGTTTAATGAAGTTGAGAAATCTTGATAATCATCACTAGTGGTGATTTAGGTATGAATCATGAAGGTTATGGCCAAATTAGTGATGTATGCATGTTTAGGAACAAACCCTAAGCGAAGACTCTGAGTAAATTGCTAGAATTTAGGTGTTTGGATCAATTACCACAATTAGTTAAGTGGGTTTATGTTTAATCCATGAAATGGTATGAACTTGATTAGGAATATGTGTATATGTGATGTGTATTTGTATATAGAGTGATTATGGTATGTAATTTGTATGATGTTTACTTGAGATGATAAATGAAAGTGATAATTAGGAAGAAACACATGAAATACTTGTACATCATGCTTAGAAAGCAGTACGCACACCAAGTGTTTGATGAAATGTCTAAATGACAGTAATATGTGAAATTGTATGCAATTAATGGGTAAACATGTATAGAGTGTGGTAATAATGAAATTGATAGTAAACTAACATGAGGAATGCATTCTAGATATAGTTCATGAGAAGGTTATGTTAGGTCGATGTTGAGTATGCTTCATGCTTGTTTGAATTGACTAATGAAAGTCATACATGAGATATGAATTTGAGATGGTCGTTCATACGTACTATCATGTATGCTAACAAGAATGTGAATGTAATGACATGTACGGATAGGAGTCATGTCAACGCGGACATAAGCATGGAAGGGCAACGGGTCAAGGATAAACACGGAAGCTATGCTTGAACTCGGACGCACAAGGTAAGTGATTTCCGTAATCACTTCTTAATTTGTTTAAGTAATATAGTGTTTTTAACAAAATAAACATGACGTTTGAGGTTAGTTATATGTTGAAGCTCTTCGTTGTAAATGATGAGGTTAAAGTTGACTAGAACGCCCTTGATGGGTGTATCGGACAAACGACCTTTAAGAGATGTTAAAAGCAAGTCATTTGGTCAAGAGAATGTTTTAGAACAAGTATGAGAGCGTAAGGTATGATTTTTAGGGTCAAAGACACAAAAATGCACAAATACCCTTAACGGGTCAAAATAAGCAATTAAGCGTAAACGGAGTTTACCCCGTAAGGAACCCGTGATTTGAGATTAATAAGATAGGAGGTATGAAATAAGGAGTTTCACGAGTTAAAAGCTTAAATAAACATGTTGGTGTGATAAGATTATGAACGGGTGAATTCTTGGTAAAAAGGGTAGTAAGCCGAAGACTTAAAAGTCTGGAATTTTGTTAATCCGGATGTCGGATCTTAACACCATAAGATGGAGAATTAAATTACGGACGCGTAGGAAAAAGAATCGGGTAAAACGGACCTATAACGAAGAAGTTATGACAGTTTCCGTGAAATTCGGTTGCGCTGGAAATCTGCAGCACAGCAGTAACAACCTTCTGTCTTTTTGGGGGCGTCACGTAGCGCGACGGCCCGTCGCGTCGCGCGACGGGTCTTGTTTCTCCAAAAATTTGTTTCGTGCCTCGTTTTGTCTTGGGGACTCGTTTAAACGTGTTTCAAGTTACGAATGACTAATTTAACTTACGTTTTATGAGCGATAGGGTAAGCACACTTGTAGGTAGGTATGTTTGTATGTCTCAATACATGTATGTATTCGTTTAAATACGGATTTAAACACTTGTAAGCTATTTATAACCCTCCTATGTTATGTTTTAGGTATGGCAGGTATGTACAATGGTATGTATGTATGTATGTATGCATTAAAATGCGTATGTATGATTATATGGGTGTAAGTAAGTATATGCGGACGTATGCGTGTAAGTAAGTATGTACTAGGGTAAATACGAATGGATTCGATATGTGGGTAGGCATGTACGTGGGTAGTCATGTATGTATGTATGTATGTATGTATGTATGTATGTATGTGTATAGGTATGCATGTAGGTATGTAAGTACAATGGTATAATTGTAGGGGTGTATGCAGGTTGTTAATATGATTGACCACTAATGTTATTAATGATGTACCTTGAGTATAAAATATAATGCAGGCATAGGTCGAAATATCACCAGGAATTGATGGTCAGATGGAATGTTTGAAAGTAAAGAGATAACGGAACGAAGAATGTATAAGGATAAATCTTGTCTTTATTTCTGATATGTACTAATGTTACGACCATTTATGATGAGTGCAGGTTGTACAAGACATGGGGAATCATCGAAGAGCGGAGATCGAAGATCGAGTCACTTAACGTATTGTACGGAAGTTTTTGAGGGTGTCGTTAATAAGTATAAATTATGTTTTCTTATTGTAGATGAGTGTAATAAACGTAATTAAATAAAAAGGTTTAACCTTAGAATTGATTTCAAGCGCGTCAAGGTGTTGTAATGCAAAGAAAATTTTATGGTACGAATTTCCGCTGCGACTTTAGTCATATATGAATTAGGGTCTTACATGAAATCGGGATGTGATTACAATTTCGAAAAGTCGATTGCAATTCTTGAGAAGTTTGAACAATTCGTATTCCATCTTTTCATTTGTTAATTCTTCAATTCCGTTCGTTATGTGTGTTACGTATGTCAAAGGAAAAAAAAGAAACTTAACATGTCAACCCCTAGTCCTTTATCCCTACGTCGCTTATGTCTCATGATTCAAGTCGATGTGCGATATATCCCTATGGTCCAGGTCCACTGCTTAAATCCTCCAACCCAAATCCAAACAAACAAATCTGGCAACCCAAGACATGTATGTGTGTATAAAAGCCGCAGGCCATATTTTTTGGGGGGGACCTAAGCCCTAGATGCCTTGGTAATAACACTAATGGGGTGACCTTGTTAGCACGGGTAAGTTAGTTCCATAAGCATTCGCAATGAATTCATTATACATATCCATAAATTTACACTAAAAACAACTATTTTTTCTCTTTCTTTTTCAATTAAATAATATTTTTTATATCTTTATCATTACCTTTTCTGTCTCCTTCACTCACAACCATTTCTAAAAATATTAAAAAAATTACAACGTTTTCTCTCTCCAAAATTTTCCCATATATTTACAGATGAACGAACAATAACTTTCTCATATATTTTCTCTCTCCTCCACTCACAACCACTCAAAAACACTAACAACCATTCCTTATAATATAACTAAACTCTCTCACATATTTTTAAGGTTTTCATTGTGAATGCTCTAATTTACATATTTGAAACAATCACCATTAGATTTATCACAAGAGTTAAACCTCATGATTCATGAATGAACTCTAATGTGAGAGTAAGTAAGAGTAATGTGTAGAGATGCATGAAACGAGAAAGTGATTGAATAACATGAAACAAGAAAGTGATTGAACATTAAATGGTTACATTTCCTTTGAGTGGCATTACTAAGCAAAGGATATGCGCATTGTTCTTATATTGTATACCTTTTCACGTACTATTGTAGCAACTACGAGGTGCCTCGTCACACACCCTTTTGTGTTAGATGGCCGATTCGATTTAAATTACCGACATCTACGTGATGTACTCAACTTATAATAAACATGTTTGAAACACATCCAAATAACCCCTAAGGCCCTAATAGTTTTTTGCATCCATCAAACATACATTCACAATATATATTTTAAAGCACTAGAAATTTAAATCGTACATTATACATGTAATAGTTAAAAAAGATCAATAACTTAATTGAATTAAAGTGACATGATTTGTAAGTTGTAACGAAAAGATGTAGCCATGATGGTGGACCAAGTGGTTAGGTATTATTTATATTGATAGAAAAGGAGTTAATGTCCTACTCGTTTGGACCGAATAGACGTAAAGTTGGCACTTGTCTTAAGATCATAGATGTAGATGCATTTCGATAACTTGCGTTCTATTATTTATAAATAGTATTTATTAGGGGAGGGTTTAAATGAGAACACTAAATATTGTGAGAACCGTGAGAACAAATGAAAAAACCGCAAGAACTTGGTCAAAAACGAATCAAATTCAAAAAAATTTTCTACACTTATCATTATTATTCGAATACAATATTAGAAATTTAATTTACACGTTTAAATTTACGTGAACTCGTAAATAAAGAAAATTTACACATGTGTAAATCTGATATATTTACACATGTGTAAAAAATCTAAAAATAGTGATTTTGAAAGGAGAAATGGATTATTTGATGTTGTAAATTCTTTTTTTTGATGTTGTATCTTAATTACAATGAAGTTTGTATTAAAAAAATTGGTTTTGATTGGTGTTCTCATTCGTTCTCACGGTTCTCGCAATATTTAGCGTTCTCAAAATAACCCTCCCCGTATTTATTAAACTCATAAATCTAACTTTGCCTTATCAAAACATACGTGACGCTTCATTGCTTCTCTCAACATCCACATCACCTCCATCTCACCGCCTCTCTCTTCCCATTCTTCTTCCTCGTCAAAGGTAGAGGTGTGAATTTCTGACACGACACGAATCTAACACGGAATTCGCGGGTTTAGGTTTAGTCTAAACGAGTTCGGGTCAGTTTCAGATTGAACCTGTTTAGCTAAACGGGTCAGGTTCGGGTCAACCGGTCGGGTTGGCGGGTTGACCCGTTTAACCCATTTCTATTAAAAATTATATTTTTTATAATATGTTTTATGTCAAAAACTAAATTGAGTATGTATTTTATGCTATAATTATAACTTAAATGGGAAACTGACATAAGATTTTATGATTTTAATGTAATTTTGTTATATAAGTTTGTGTTTTTTTTTTTTTTTTTTTTGTAGTAGATGTTAATTTTAAAATATGTTAATTTACTAAAAAAATAAAAAATCGGGTTGAATAGGTCGGGTTCGGGTCAGCCTGCGAATATTTGGGTTGGGTTTGGGTTCGTCTAATTTTTTCGGGTTCAGGTCGAGTTAAACCCGCCAACCCATGAACACAGCCCGTTTAGCACCCCTAACCAAAGGGGTATGGTTCCCTTCACCCCCTTCTCCTTCCCAACAAGCACAGCGGATTGGAGATGACGGTGCTGGGTTCCTGAGTGCACCGAAGGAAGGACGGGGGCGGGGTTTCCCGACGGAGATCGAAGCCACCTCACCCCGAGGTGCTCCCCGTCCCACAACCCACCGTCTAAATGGAAAATTAGAAGGTAATTCAACAAAAAAAAAACAACTTCATGTGAACAAAACCATTGAAAAGATAAAGACATGTTTTTTATAGATCAAAGATTGGTCAAAGCTTCACCTTTAAGATAATATTTTTTTGAGTAATTTTGTTATTGTTTTCTATGTTGTATGTTTTCGTTTAATGAATGTTTTTGTCCGCCGTTATAAAAGATAAAGTAAAATTAATAAAAAGATGAAATGGGACACATTTCATGACTGGCTAAATGTATTGACACATTCATTGACAATAAATGTATTGACATATTCATCCTTTCTTTTTTTTGTCTTAAATTACAATATAAAAGTCACCAAAGAAATATGGGAAATTTAATATTATATGCCTATTGAAACTACAAACAAGTCAAAATATAAAAACTATATATGAAAAACACTAAAAATATCTACACACCTAATTACACCTGCTGACTATCTCAATTCTCAAACCTACTTCTCACTTTTGGCTAAAGAATAGGTGTATTTTGTATATAATTCAGTGATTTAATCATGGAAAAAAATAAAAAAATAAAAAAAAAACTTTTTAATAAGAAAGCTCCAAGATTCAATCAATCTTGAATCACCATGGGACGTTTACCACGAGGATCTGATCTCAACTTCCGGTGAGGACCCGAATGTGAACTGCCATGACCAGAGGAACCCGCAGCGGATGTCGTGGTGGAAGAACCCGTACGCGCCGCCACAAAAGCAGATCCTCTAGGGGTACTAGCAACCATGGTGGTGGAAGTGGTGGTGGCGGTGGAAGTATGAGAACTCGAAGCACCAGAAGTCCCGGCTGCTGAGGATGATGTGGCGGATCTGTGTGACCTTCTGTACCTTGTGCCCGGGATTCCTGGGCGGTTCGGTTCGTCTAGTGCACTCGGTTTTTTGTTTAGCATTAAGACCACACCGCGCATTGTGGGTCGTTGTTTTGGGTCCGATTGGGTGCATAATAACCCGATTTGTATGCATGCGCAAACTTGTTCTGGGTCTGCTGATGCGGCCAGTTTTGACTCCAGAATTTCGAGGCTTTTGCCTTTCTTGTACAGCTTATATGCCTGTAGAAAATTTAAATCTACCATCATTTCTTGAACATTGATCATAAAAATAGTTAAAAAAAAAATAGGGAAAATCACGAAAATGTTCTTTGACCAAACAACTTTACAAAAATAAACATGGTACGCGTCTAAGGGGAGACACAAACACGAAAATAAATACAAGTTTTGCGTCTGAGACGCAAAGTTTCTGCGCCTACTTTTTATTTCTTTTCCGCCACGATTTTTAAACGAGTATAAATTTTTCATACGATAATATTTTTTTATAAAAAAATACACCAGTTTAAGATAATAAATTCTCTTTAATTTGGTGTGAACTTTTTAAAAAAATATTAGCGTATGAAAAAGTTATGCTCGTTTAAAAATCGTGGTGGAAAAGAAAAAAAATGCCTAAGGATGATGACACGTGTCAACTTCTTATTTGCAAGGATTCATGAGGCTACCACAGACGCAATCTCTAGGGATTGAGGCTACCACAAACGCGAACGATGTTTATTTTCGTAAAGTTGTTTGGTAAAACGCCCATTTTCGTGATTTTCCCTAAAAAAATTATAAAAGTGAAGGTTGATCTCTTATTCTCTTACCCAATCTAGTAGATTTTGGCACTCAGGATCAAGGTCGAAAGTCGAGTTTTTCTGACCACTAATGAGCTCTAGAATCACAACGCCAAAGCTATACACATCCACCTTTACTGATAAAGTACCGTGCATAACATATTCGGGTGCCATATATCCACTGTATCCAAAGGCAAAAATCCATTTAGGAGATCTTAATAACATGTTTTATAGTATCAAGTATCAACCATTGTCAAAATAACAACCAATGGCTTGTGCTTAACAATGTGTCGGGTCAACCCAATTGTGGTTAAGAAGTGTGGATGAATATATTTATTCAGATTGGTAATTACCCGTTTAAATTAACTTAAAGAGAGACTACCTATGAATAGATATAGTAAAAACATACTTGGTACCGGCTACACGTGTGTTAATGTGAGTTTGATCTTCGGGGTAGAGCCTCGCCATGCCAAAATCCGCAATTTTTGGTATCCATTTTTCATCTAATAAAATATTGCTAGCTTTAATATCTCTATGGATGATGCGATCATGTGAATCTTCATGAAGGTAAAGCAAGCCACGCGCGACACCGCGAATTATGTCGTATCTTCGTTTCCAATCTAACACCTCTTGATGTTCTGATAAAAAAATCAAGAAGATCATAATCACCATCAAATAGCTAGCAAACAAATGCGTGAAAGTACAGTGCATGATCTTAAAGATGGGTCATTTATTTATTATGTTTTATATTTAACGGGTCAATTTAGAAAAATCTAGCTAAAAACAGAACACGTCAAAACTCACCTAATTTGTATTTTAAATGCACACAACCAGCCTCTTAAAATGCTTTATTCAAACATAAATATTATTATTGTGATAATATAGTTCTTATGATTTATTTATTAATAAAAAATATAAACGATGGACAACATTTCGAGACCAACCTTTCAATTTCTGTTACAAGAATCTTGTTAAGACTTAAGTTTTTGCTCATTTTTTTTTATCTCATATCGTAAATCATCTTTAAACTACCTCAACCACCAAAACGACACGCGTTAATTGAACAAAATTGAATTATATATACTAATAATACTATAAACAAAAAATGGGAAAGAACTTACTGAAAAGAAACTTGTCCAAACTCTCATGTTCAACATATTCATATACTAAAAGCTTCTCCGGATTTCCACAATATCCCAATAAATTTACAACATTACGGTGTTGCACGCGAGCTAGTAGTTTGGCTTCATTCGTGAACTCCTTTTTCCCTTGTTTGGATGTTTGTGACAATTTCTTCACCGCTATCTCCCTCCCATCCTCCAACTTCCCCTACACATTTAAACACATCAAATTGTTAATTTCAATCATGTAACATCAAACAAGCACTTCAATTGCATGCGTCTACACCATTTTTCTTCACTTATGGGGTGTTTGGATACGTGTATTGAAAGTGATTACCTAATTATTGTGATTTCAAGACTTAAACAATCAGTTTCTAGAGTTAATACTGTTTGGGTAATCTACTCCTACTTCTTGTGATTATATGATTAAGAGTAAAATACCATTCTCGTCCCAGAAGTTTGACCACTTTTGCGACTTTCGTCACTGAGGTGCCATTTTCATCCTTGAGGGCCAAATTTCAAGGGTCGAAAGTCGCAATACTTTGCCAAACTCAAGGATGAAAATGGCAATAAAGCGCAAACATGGAGGACTCAAATGCACAAAAAAAATCATTTTGGATGGAACAAGGAAAAATGACCAAACCTTAGGACGATTTTGGTATTTTACTCTATGATTAATTTAAGGGTCAACTAACATATCCCCAAAACCACCTTCAACTATAACAAGTTTAATATTTTTAAACAAGCAATCACATCCAGAAGAGTCAAGATAAACATATCCCCCAAACCCCCTAAAATAATACATTTTTCTATCAATTCTAATGGAAACAGGATGATTGTAACCTTAAAAACAGGGCCATAACCCCCTTCACCAAGCTTATTATCTGGATGAAAATTCTTAGTTGCAGAAATTAGTGTTTGAAATTTAAAAATCTTCTGTTCTTGAGCAGCAAGCTGTTCCAATTCTTCATCTTGAGTTTCTGCTTCACAATTCAAAATTCAAAAAAGACAAACAAATAAAAACCAAGAATCAAGATTCTTGAACAACATAGCATCCAAGACAAAACCAACCTTAAAAAACATAAAAAGATACCATCTTTGATAAATTCTTGAAAAGGGTACCACATAAAAACCAAGATTCTTGAACAACATACCATCTAACACAAAACCAGCCTTAAGAAAACATAAAAATATACCATCTTTGATGAATTTTTTAAAAGGGTACCACATAAAAACCAAGATTTTTGAACAACATAGCATAAAAGGCATAAAAAGATACCATCTTTTATGAAATCTTGAAAAGGGTAGCACATAAAAACCAAGATTCTTATACAACATAGCAAAAAAAACAAAACCAACCTCAAAAAACATAAAAAGATACCATCTTTGATGAAATCTTGAAAAGGGTATCACATAAAAACCAAGATTCTTGAACAACATAGCATAAAAAAACAAAACCAACCTCAAAAAAAATAAAATACACAATCTTTGATGAAATCTTGAAAAGGGTACCTTTAGTTGACTTGAGCTTGAAGGGTTTGACCAAATTGTAAAAGAAGCTTTTGGATTTGGTCATCCTGCTTGCTAACCAGACCAAACATTGGATTAAGAAATAGTATTTACAAACATACAAAAAGTAACTTGTGGATCGTAAGAGTTTTAGGGTTTTATAGTGGTTGAAGAAAGTGGGTGATCATCTCCAAAAGTTTAGTAGAAAGACAGAAATGAAGATTACTTTTTGGAGTCGTAAGCATTGAACTTGAAGAATTAGTCAACCACAGTTCTGGACCAAACGCGCCTAAACTAGTGTGGACAAGACATGGCCCAAATGTTTTAAAACTAATTTCATACAAAAATACATGTGCCAAATGTTTCAGCCTTTTGGGTGTCACTCATGACGTATTTACGTCAGATTCAGGTCTTTCTCACTCCTACATGTGAACAAAATACAAAATAAAGTATTACAAGATGGTGTGTGTGGTCTCTTCTTCACACTATAGCTACACCATTCCTTTCGTAAGACCACACAGTGTGGGCGTAGAAATTCGTCGTGAAAGCCAATTAACATCAAGATAATCAGGGCCAGCTCTGATAATTCGTGTACCATGTTCGAGCTTGAAAAAATATGCCCTTAGGCCTTAACGAAATTGAGTATTGGGCTCACTAAAGGTCTAAACCTAACGCGAAAAGAGGTTAACTAATCTAAACCATAAGAATAGTTTTGTAAAGGGGCCTATGTTGGTGTTTGCATGGGTGTACCCTATTAAAAAAATATTTTACATATACATATCGGGTTTTTTTCATAAAAAACGTGCCCATCGAAATATCGGGCCCTGGCCGGTGGTCCTCCCCGCCTACCCCCAGGGCCGGCCTTGAAGCTAATCACTCCGTGTTCGGTATGGAGCACGACGTTGTGATTGGGGCTTGAGGATCTCCACCGGCGTGGGGGCAAATGTGTAGGTGAGGTGGCGGCGTTTCATTGGTGAGTGGATTTTGGATTGATTTTGATTGGTTAAATTTTTTTTATAAAAACGCCACTTTCCACGCCCCATCTGTAACACCCGTCTCATTTATTTAAGATTTTAAACTAAAATACGCATTTTTAAAACCAAAATGCATCATTTCAAAACTTAGTTATAATAACAAGTTTACAAGGTTATGGTATTCTAGTTAACAAACTAACTAATTTAAACATTCAACATTAAGTTTAGTGTTTACAAAATAAACATTGTCTAAAACAAGATTAGATTAATGCGGAAGCTTCAAAAACTTTGTGTTCGGTTCTTGGATTCTTGCTTGATCACCATCCGGAATACTGCCAACTCCACCTAATGTCAAAAGCACGTTAAATATTTGTTTTGACAACATTATAACATGTATAATCAAGTTCCGATATCATACAATTAAAAACAAAAATAAAATTTCAGTTTTTGGTCTGCCGCGCCACGCGACAGACTCCACTAACTCTTTCGTGAGCCGCGGGCGGCCCCGCGTGTCGCGCCAGTGTAAACGTTCTCCTTCGCGTGCCGCGGGGGAGACGGTTTTCCAGCGGGTGCAGGTTTGAGACCTGCATTTTTTGCCCAGCTCCTATTTTTCCAAAACATTAAACTTATAGTGTACATAACTTTTTACCTACATGTCCGTTTTAGCCGATTTTTTTTCCTACGCGTCCGTAATAAAAATACGGATCCAGTCATTCAAATTTTGTGCATCGAAACCCGGTTTATAAACGAATAGTTCACAAATCCATGTTTCGATTATTCGACCCGTTTGTTATGTGGCATATTTTTCATTATTCAATTTTGAGTAAACTGCCATTTTGGTTCCTGTGGTTTGGCCAGTTTTGCAACTTTAGTCCAAATCTCAAACTTATTACATCTGGGTCCCTGTGGTTTGTATTTTGTTGCCATTTTAGTCCAAAATCCAAAAACCCTAATTTTTTTACTGTTGCATCCTCCTATTTTGTCCTGTAGTGCAGGGGTATTTTTGTCTAAGTGTTTTTTATTTAACATTTACTTAATTAAAAAACTCAAATAAATACCCTTATTAGATATCGTTCCCCATTTACATTATCTTCAACCTCCCAGACAAAACCCTAGCCAGAGATCATCTTCAACCCCAAAATTAAAATTATATAATTACCCAGCTCTGTTCTATGTCATCTCCTCCAAACGATCATCTTTTCCAAAAGAACAACTTAACCAAATTACTCACAATCAAACCAAAATTAACAACTAAAAATTTAAAATCCATCAACTGCTCCATTGACTAATATTATATTCTAACTAATTAACATCAGAATAATTACATCAACAACAACCAATAGATAGAAAATAGTTCCAAAACGATACCGTTTTCTCTCCGGCGCTTGCGATTCCGCACCCAATCAACAATACTAGTGCAACTTTCTCCATCAAGTCTAGCCTCAGCGGATTCACAAACAATCTCAATTCAAAGAGTACGATCAGAGAAATTGCTATCGTTGAAGGCGAAACCGAAGTCGCCGTCACCACCGCTAACATCGGAGGAAGTGTAGTCGGAAGAGCCCATGACAGCCGTTGTTCTCGGACCATGTTATGCTAATCTTTAACAAATTTACCCGATCCGCAAGAGACTCTGACCCGCACCACCCCCCAACCACCACCCCCCATATCTGAGGATGACGGCGGCGGCTACCACCAGATCTGAGGATGAGAAGAAAGGCGGCGATGGTTTAGATTTTAGTTGCTGGTTGCAGGTTTCGATTTCGTCTCTCAATCACCACCAGATATAAAAGGATAAGAGAGTTGCAGGTTTTGATTTTATGTATGTGGTGTGGATAGAGAGAGATCTGAGATTGAGATGGAGGTGGTGGTATGGTGTGGACATGGAGAGAGCTGAGATTGAGATATAGAGATTGATTTTATAATTTTAATTAATAATTTGTTATTATAATGACCAATTTGCCCCTGCACTACAAGACAAAATAGAAGGTTGCAACAGTCAAAAAATAGGGTTTTTGAATTTTGGACTAAAATGGCAACAAAATGCAAACCACAGGGACCCATATGTAATAAGTTTGAGATTTGGACTAAAGTGGCAAAACTGGCCAAACCACAGGGACCAAAATGGCAGTTTACTCTTCAATTTTTATTGATTGTTAGACTTAATTACCCATCTTCCGGGCTTGTCAACCTTGGCGTTTCATCACCATTACGTGGTTTTACGCACACAATATAATTTCATGCTCGTTTTTCCGTATTTTGAGCATGCCGCTTTATGCAATTATTGCAAGTGATTTCTATTCGTTTGACCCGATATCATGGGTTCTTAAAAAATCAACTTGGTGTATCCAATCCCTTGGTATATCACATTCTATCATTAGCATATCATGTGACTTTTAAGTTTCTACATACATTTTCGTTTTAAAAGCATAGTTTTGACCCGTTTAGTTGTCAAGTGAAACCTGCACCTTGATGACTAACTGAGATTTATTCCGACCATTATTTTGACCCATTTCTATGATTTGCCGAACGGTTCTAACCGCTCTTTTCAATTCGTGTCGTTCATTTCAATCATGCCTTATCCGTTCATTTCAAGTCCGTTTGGTTTGTCGAGTGAACTTCGTCACTTCTATGGCTTATTATACCTACACAAGTTATTACATTTGACCTGTTTGATCTATCGAGTGAACTTCGTCACTTCAATGATACATCAAACATCCTTACTACACTACAATATTATTAACAAGATATACTAAACATTCTTTGTACTAAGTAACGGAACTAATAGTTACGTACCTTTAAAGCGCTCCTTTCAAACGCTTGTCTCCACCGGCTTGTCCACTTGACGATCCGGATTCCTTGCCTATAGAGTTCAACCAAATATTGTTTAGAACTTCTTTCACAACATATCATGTATAATTTGTCATATCGTTCAAACATGCTTTTTTATCCCAATCTTACTATGTTAGCTTTCTCTTAAGCGTTTCAACAAACACCTTAAGGGCATCGTTTTTAAATAACCGTTATCGAGTTCATGACCCAACTATTTAGCCGAGTTCTTATACTTTTGCAAGTTCATAACTTCTAACATACTTGTCCACATCAGATTTGCTTCATGCAAACCATTAACATCAATTTTCTGATTACATTATTAGGGTTCTTCATCATTCACAAAAACCTATTTAATACTTAGATGGGTAAACATGAATATTCATAATTTGAGCATCAATTTCACAAATTATCAGCTAGGGTTTAAATCTAAACATGTTTCCAACACTAATTTCATCTAAACATCAACATATCAAGTTTAGATTTCAATTTCACAAATTATCAAGAATCTAAGATGGAACTAAATGATGGAATTTAGCATACCTTATGATCACTTCACTGAGATGATCACTAATTTATGCTTGGAAATCGATTTGGAACAGATTAGAGCCTTCAATTTGATCAAATTGTTAAACCTAGGCTTTGAAGGTGAGTTTGGTCGCCCCTTGTGCTCTTGATCGATCCAGACACATGTTTGGGGTTTTTATTATTGTTTTATAAAAACAAGTTTCCATCTTAACACTTTGGTTCTCCAACTAATGTCAAGTTGTTTAATATTTAGATGTTTTAACCAAGTTTCTTTGTTATTACTAGACGTGACTAACTAGGCTATTTATTCCTAGTTAGTTTAATTTCGTTTATTTTATACTTTATAATTCTAATATAAAGTTTTATATTTTCGGGGTGTTACAAGTCCACCCCCTTAAAAGGGTTTCGTCCCCGAAACCAGAGTACGTACCGAACAATGTAGGGTAGAGTCGCTGCATCTCCTCTTCGGATTCCCAAGTAGTATCTAAACCCTTTCTATGCTCCCATTTGACCTTTACTTGGTTAATTTTCTTGTTTCGTAAACTTTTAATCTTTCGATCTAGGATTTCAATCGGCCTCACCGCGTAGTTAAGGCTATTATCCACTTCGATGTCGTCGTAGGGGACATAAGCCGTCTATTCGGCTAAACATTTTCGGAGATGTGATACGTGGAACGTGCTATGGATTCCACTCAATTCCTCGGGTAGTTCGAGACGGTATGTGACCTTACCAACCCGTTCGATTATTCTAAATGGCCCAATAAATCTCGGGCTTAACTTTCCCCTTTTCCTGAATCGAATGACCCCCTTCCACGGAGAAACTTTAAGCATAACTTTATCACCAATTTGAAATTCGATCGGTCTCCGTCTCTTATCAGCATACAACTTTTGCCTATCTTGAGCTGCTTTTAGATGAGCCCAGACCATATCAATTTTCTCATTTGTGGCTCGAACTATTTCTTTATGTGCGACTTTGCGTGGTCCCACTTCGCCCCAACATACCGGGGTTCGGCACTTTCTCCCGTAGAGCATATCGTACGGCGCCATACCAATACTTGCGTGATAGCTATTGTTATACGAGAATTCGACCAACGGTAGATAAATATCCCAACTACCTCCGAAGTCGATGATACATGCCCGTAGCATATCTTCCAAGGTCTGAATTGTTCTCTCGCTCTGTCCATCCGTTTGAGGATGGTATGCAGTGCTAATAAACAATTTTGTTCCCATTTGTTCTTGGAAATCACGCCAAAAATTCGAAGTGAACCGGGGTCTCTATCGGACACGATGGATATCGGTACTCCGTGGCGTGCCACTATCTCGTTAGTATACACCTCAGACATATTTTCTGACGTATAAGTCTCACGTATCGGAATGAAGTGAGCACTTTTCTACAGTCTATCCACAACTACCCATATATCATCGAATCCTCGGTTTGTTCTTGGCAGTTTAGTTAATAGGTCCATTGTGATTTGCTCCCATCTCCAAACTGGGATGTCCAATGGTTGCAGTTTGTCGTATGGCTTTTGATGCTCTACTTTGACTTGTAGACACGTCAAGCATTTTTCCACGTACTTCACTACGTCTCTTTTCATTCCGGGCCACCAATAATTTTGCTTTAAATCATTATACATCTTAGTCGCCCCCGGGTGAATAGAATAACGGGACTTGTGAGCTTTGTCAAGTAAAAGCGTCTTGACCCCACATGAATTTGGAACCCATATTCTTCCAAAACGAGTCTTTAACCCGTTGTTACCATCCACCAATTCTTTCAATTTGCCAACTATTCTTTCTTTCTTCAAATTTTCCTCTTTCATTGCTTCGACTAGAGCTTTTTGGATTCGCTCGAGCAAACCCGAAGTCACTATTAGTTGCATCGATCGTACTCGTATAGGAGTATAGTCTGCCTTTCGGCTCAACGCGTCAACCACCACATTGGCCTTTCCGGGCTGGTAATGAATTTCGCAATCATAATCCTTCACCGTCTCCAACCACCACCTTTGCCTCATATTTAACTCCTTCTGATCGAAGAAGTATTTTAGGCTCTTGTGGTCAGTGAATATGGTGCACTTCACCCCGTACAAATAATGCCTCCATATTTTCAATGCGAATACTACTGCCGCCAATTCGAGATCGTGCGTAGGGTATTCTTTTTGTGCACCTTTAGTTTCCTTGAAGCATAAGCTATCACTTTACCTCGTTGCATTAAAACACATCCGAGTCCCAACTGCGGTGCGTCTGAGTAAACCACCAAATCATCGACTCCGTCCGGCAGAGTTAATACCAGAGCGTGAGTCAATTTTTCCTTGAGCGTTTGAAATGCTTTTTCTTGATCATTGCCCCATACGAAATTTTCCTCCTTACGAGTTAGTTTGGTCAACGGCGTAGCAATCTTGGAGAAATCTTGTATGAATCTCCTATAATATCCCGCAAGCCCCAAAAAGCTTATGATTTCCGAAGGATTCTTCGGAGGATTCCATTTCGCCACCGCTTCTATTTTTGACGGGTCTACTAACACTCCGTCCGCACTAATAATGTTCCCGAGAAATTGCACTTCTCGTAGCCAGAAGGCACATTTGAAAATTTCGCATATAACCTTTCTCTTCTGAGCGTCTCTAACACTTCGCGTAAATGACTCGCGTGTTCAGATTCGTTCTTTGAATATACCAGGATGTCGTCGATGAACACTATCACCGACTTGTCCAACATCGGTTTGCAAACTCGGTTCATGAGGTCCATGAAAGCCGCGGGTTCATTGGTCAACCCGAAAGACATCACGAGGAACTCATAATGTCTGTACCGTGTACGAAAGGCCGTATTCGGTACATCCTCCTCATTGACCTTCAATTGATGATACCCCAATCTAAGGTCAATCTTAGAGAACCAAATTGCGCCTTTTAGTTGGTCAAATAGATCACCAATTCTTGGGAGTGGGTATCGATTTTTCACCGTGAGTTTGTTTAACTCCCAGTAATCAATACACATTCACATACTCCTGTCCTTTTTCTTCACAAACAGTAACGGTGCACCCCACGGAGACACACTTGGCCTAATGAATCCCTTGTTAAGCAGGTCTTGAATTTGGGACATCAACTCCTGTAGTTCCGATGGTGCGAGCCGATATGGCGCTTTTGCTACGGGTTTTGCACCCGGGACCAATTCGATCCCGAATTCCACCTCCCGTTCAGGCGGTATTCCTGGTAAATCTTCCGGAAACACATCCTTATACTCACACACCACTCGTACGTCTCCAACCTTCAGCGATCCCTTCTCCGGTTCATGTCGGGATAACCAATCCATCCCGACCACTATTTGAAATTCGCCCATAGACATCGGGATCAAGTCTATTGGGTATTCTTGATCATCGATACTCAACTTACAATCTTGGCATACGTCACACACGATAAAGCTTTTGTTATCACCTATTTCTACTTCTAAAGGCATAGGTAATTTTGTCAATAAAAATGAAGGATGTCGAATAAATCCATGTGAAATAAAGGATTTATTCGCACTAGTATCAAATAATACATGTGCGGGAATTGAATTTATGGCGAATATACCTGAGACCACATCGGGTTCTATCTTTGCCTCTGCCGCAGTTAGCTGGAATGATTTGGCTTTTGCCTTTTGAGTTTCTACTTGCGAACCCTTGCCATCCTTCTTTCTGACTAATTCTGGGCATTCCGATTTCTTATGACCCGGCTGGTAGCATTTATAACAAACCGAAACTTTTCCCGGGCATAGCGAAGCCGTATGCCCTGTCTTCCCGCATATAGGGCATGGTTTGTCTTTGAAGCGACATTCTCCCTTGTGCCCTTTCCCACATACCTTGCAATTCGGCGACCCACCTTTCGCTTCCTGTTTCTTAGACGACTCTGTTGTTCGTGCCTTCTTCGTAGATCTTGGGTTAACAATCTGTGCCCTCCGTTCTCCTCGCTCGACTTGCTTTTTCAGCTCTATCTCCCTTTCCCGAGCAGTGTTTATGATCTCGGTGAGAGTTTCGTATTTCGAGGGAGTCATGAACTCCCGATATTCGGCACTCAACATGTTGTAGTAGTAATATATTTTCTGCTCTTCGGTCGTCACTAACTCGTCACAGAATCTCAGTTTGTCAAGGAAGATACCCATGATCTTATCGATTGATTCACCCTTTTGCCTTAACTGGATGAATTCCTCCTTATCCTGTTGATGACCGCCTTGGGACTGTGGTGTTTAAGGAATGGTGCCTTAAACTCGTCCCATGTCATCGCCCTCACTGCTTCATTCCCAAACTCCTTTTTATTATTGTCCCACCAATCTTTTGCTTGGCATCTTAACTGCCCCGTACCGTAAGCTACGAAGTCATTCGTGTCGCAGTGGGTTCTTTCAAACACCCCCTCGATATGGCTTAGCCATCGTTGGCATATTATCGGATCGACCTCTCCATTGTAAATTGGCGGTTTACATGCCATGAACTCTTTGTATGAGCAACCTTTCCGTTCTCCGGATTTTTCCTTTGCTAGGTTGGCATTATCTTCCAACCTCTTGATCCGCTCTTCGACTACCGAAAGCACCGTATTTTGGATCTTGTCTATGAAACCGGATAAGCTATTCTCGATTGCCTTTCCTACCTCTTCGGCAATCACTTATTTCATTTGTTCGATGACTATCGGCACCGCATCATTGTTACCTTTTTCCGTCATCATGAAACTGAAATTTTTATACCAATTGTTAAACATTTCATTTTATAACATATGCTTTATTCACTTTGGTTTAGCCAAGTTCATAACTTGCTTTAACCATTCTCCTTTAGTGCACTTTCCGGGTTCGAGTGTGTTAATGCGCTCTTCCCGTGCACATGAATTCATATTTCTTTTTCTAACATTTAATAAAATCTACTAAAATAATTAATTCTTACCGGATGTTTGATCAAGCTTGAACCGAACACACCTTGTTAACAACCTTGAGCTCTGATTACCAACCTGTAACACCCGTCTCATTTATTTAAGATTTTAAACTAAAATACACATTTTTAAAACCAAAATGCATCATTTCAAAACTTAGTTATAATAACAAGTTTACAAGGTTATGATATTCTAGTTAACAAACTAACTAATTTAAACATTCAACATTAAGTTTAGTGTTTACAAAATAAACATTGTCTAAAACAAGATTAGATTAATGGGGAAGCTTCAAAAACTTTGTTTTCGGTTTTTGGATTCTTGCTTGATCACCATCCGGAATACGGCCAATTCCACATAATGTCAAAACTACGTTAAATATGAGTTTTGACGACATTATAACATGTATAATCAAGTTCCGATATCATACAATTAAAAACAAAAATAAAATTTTAGTTTTTGGTCTGTCGCGCCACGCCCCCTTTTCAAGCTCCTCCACAGCGTATATTCTAACCATCTCTAAAACCATGGTATCTATCTTTCTCATCCCTTTCACGTAGGTACAAGTCAAGAGAGCATAACATACAAGTCAAAAAAGAATGAAAAAAGCAGTGGGATGTCTTTAGGAAGTACTGAAGTTCAATACAATTTGTTAGACCATGTGTAGTGGTAATGCTCTTACCCTTGGGTGTTTTGCGTCATGTGGCATCCCAGTCAGCAATGGGGCATTATGGGGCGTTTTCTAAAATGGGTGTAGTGGGGATGTGGGGCATTATGTTAAAAGATGTGTAATAAAATTAAATAAAAAACCATAAAAAATCTTATTGGACAAACAAAAGGAAGATCAAGGGTGATTGGCCAAAACTAATGAACTAGGGCGTGGAAAAAAGCACGCCAAAAGCAATTTTGTTGAAAAAAAAGCCTCTCGGGTGGGAGATGGCCATTGTGGGGCTTTTTTTAGGGGAAAAACGCCCACCCCCCCCTATTCTTAGGTTAACTCATACAAAAACCCTTACACTGTGTTCCAGAGTTTACTAACGGAAGGAAAGGAAAGGAAACAAAAAGAAAGTAAAAATATTTTGTGTTCCAGAGTTTCATTTAAGGAAGGAAAAGAAAGGAAAATAAAACATGTCGTGTTCCCGAGTTTCATTTAAGGAAAGAAAAGAAAGGAAATGACATGAAAACTAGGCTAAATTCTTTAATTTTTCTTTCCTTCCGATTTGGGAGGAAACGGTGGGAAAGACAACTTTTTTTTTCCTTTCTCGTCCTTTCCTTTCTCACTTTTGCTTTCTTTTCTTATCCCTCGTTAAGTTAACTCGGGAACAGAGCGTTAGGCCACGCAAGATGCAAGACGCAAAATCAGTTACCCATTTTAATTTATAGTGATACGCCAAGTAGAACTTTTTCTCAACCTCTTTCTCTTTGTTCGACACTCAACCCCTCCCACCCATTGTCTTCGTATTGAAACTCGTCACACAATGACGTCACCACCAACCTCCATTCCCATCCCTCCTTTAACCTTTATCAACAGCTCATAACTACCATCTCTCATTAGCATCCACCATCTAACGCCCTTGCTGTGTTGGGTTGTTCATGGTTTTGATCATCTAACGCCCTTGCTATGTTGGGTTGTTCATGGTTTTGATTAATGAGGCTCCGTTGCGTGTAAAAAAAAAAAAAAATTAACGCCCTCTCTCATCCAAAGTTCCAAACGCACCAAATTGTTACTTATGTAACATTTATAAACATCCAATTAATGATCCCCCCCCCACACACACACACATTTCTCCACAAAGTATACCATAAAATTACACACATGAAAACCGAGATTATGTATAAATTTTCCAACAAGAAATATGCAATGTTTGCGTTGAAAGTAATTATTGGGTTATTGTGAATACAAATACTTGATAATCATTTTCTAGCGTTGAAATCTACTCCTACTTGATTATATGACTAAGGGTCAACACATCCGTTTGTCAAATATATTATCAAAGGCAGTGGCGAAGCTTGCCGGAGAAAACGGAGGGGGCTAAAACATATATACCCAAAAATTTCTATAGAATTGGGGGGGTAAAAACGTATATATCCAAAAGAGTAAATTACAAGTTTTGTCCTTTATGTTTGTCCCAAATTTCAGGCGCTGTCCTTTGTCTTTAAAATTGATGAGTTTTGTCCTTAATGTTTGCAAATCTTGCACGTTATGTCCTTTATGGCAAACTCAGTTAAATTTTTTGGTTAAATTTGGTCATGTGCAAGGCACATGAGGGTAGTATTGTCATTTCAACTTCCCAAGGACTATCCTATAAAACAACTTATATTAAGGGACCATTAGGTAAATAATAAAACACTAACTATATCATCATCACCAGTCACCAGATCTCTGCAACACACTCATTCAACAATTTCATCACCACTAGGGTTTCTTTCTTCCACCTCTCCCCATTTCAACCACTGTAATTAGGGTTTCAGTCACAAACCTCCAATGGCAACATCAATGGCAGCAGCACAACCACTACCCTCTTCCAATGGCACCATCAATGGCAGCACCATCAACATGTCCGGTTGTAACAACTGATTTTGATGGTGCCATCGATCTAAACCGTTTCTCACACTCCGAATTCCTCCGTTTTGCTCCGATAACAGCGCCACCGCCGCCGCTGCCGGACGATTGCTTACGATCGACGTTCACTTTCTCCAACGAAGAATACTTGTAACAACTGATTTTGATGGTTGGAGTCAAACCGCACATCTGATTTTGGTTGTTTCAGGTTGGGGTTGGGGTTAGGGTTCCGGTGGGGTGTGTTGATGGAGGAGGTGGGTGAAGGAAAGAGACAAAGAATCGATGGTGGCGGTGGGTTAATCGATGGTGGTGGTGGGTCTGCAGAGAACGGGAGAGAAGAGAGAGTGAGAATTTAGGGAGAGAGAAGGCAGAGGATTGGAGGGGGTTTTGTGACGGTGGCGATGGAGGGTGGTGGTGACGGTGACGGTGGAGGGTGGTGGAGATGGCGGTGACGGGTTGATTCACCCAACCAGATTCACACCAATTTGAGCACTGGGGTTTATAAATCGATTTGAGGTTAGTTTGTTCGTCTGGATGTGTTTTTTTTTTGTTGGGATTTTTGGATTTGGTTGTCTGTGGCGGCTGGATGTGGTTTGCAGATGGTGGAGACGGTGGTGGTTTGTTGCTGATTTGGGTTTGTTGCCGTTTTATTGCTGATTTAGGTGGTTTGTTGCTGATTTGGGTGGTTTGCAGATGGTGGAGACGGTGGTGGGTGAAGGTGAGAGAGATGGTGGTGGTGGTGGTGGCAGGTGGCGGTGAAGGGTTCTGTTCTTCATCAGTCTGTTTTAAAGGGGGACAGACAAGTGGGATGTGCAATGACCATTTTACCCTCATGTGCCCTGCACATGCCTTAATTTAACTGAGAATTCTAACCTGGTTTGGGTTAAAGGACAAAACTTGCAAGATTTTGAAACGTAAAGGACACCGCCTGACAGTTTTAAAGGTAAAGGACAGCGCCTGAAATTTGATGCAAACATAAAGGACAAAACTTGTAATTTACTCTATCCAAAAATTTCTATACGGAAACTACATATATAACACTACTGAGCGAAAAATCCCGGGGGTCGGGCGACCCCCCCCGCCCCCAAGAAGCTTCGCCCCTAATCAAAGGTATAGTAAAACTACTTCTATTTCAAGTTTTAGTTTTGAAAAATCATCACATCACCTTCAAATATATCAAGTTTTATTACATTTCACCTACGACCTACATATATTGGGAGGTAGGTATGTGTGATTGTTAGGAGTTTATGCATGAGCGTTCTTTTTTTTTTGAACGGCAAATTTGGATCACTTTCGGACCACTGGAGTATCATTGTGCCACCAGCGGAACCACCCGATCACATCCATCTCCACTATGCATAACACCTATACACCAATTTAGGAGGGAACCCAATAAATATGGGAAAACCCCCTTGTGGGAATCGAACCCAGGACCTATTGGTCTCAAAGTCTTATCCACCACCAAGATGCCACTAGGCTATAAAGCCATAGACATGCATGAGCGTTCTATATCGACTTATTAAATCCATATCAGTCCGCTTAAAAACAACTTATTTCAAGCAAAAGTATTTTTTTACATCAAAAGTATGCTTGAAAAATACATTACACAAATAAAATAATGTGTTTAAATAAGCTCTAACACTCCTGCTAGAGAGACCCTCGATCATATAAAGAATACCAAAATGTTAAACGATCTTCTTCTCATAATCGGAACGGTAAAAGTTGTGTAAAACACATGATTTATTCACCGGTTCGGTTATGAAAATATTGTCAAATGGCATGAATAATAAATAATACGCTTTTAGCGACTTTTACAAAACACATTGGAGAAAAGGGCGCATTCTAACAAACATGAATGGAACCTTCCTTACAAAACACATGATTTATTCACCGGTTCGGTTATGAAAATATTGTCAAATGGGATGAATAATAATACGCTTTTAGCGACTTTTACAAAAACACATTGGAGAAAAGGGCACATTCTAACAAACATGAATGGAACCTTCCTTAAAAGCTAGGTTCTAACCTCCTTGACTAAGCTAGAAACTGAACAACATACAAAAATACGACCCTTCTTGAAATGGGTATTATAGATATTTACCTTTACTTATTGAATTGAGCTCAAAGAGTTTGACCAGGCTGTAAAAAGTCAAACTTTTGGACTTTTAATTTTTTAGAACTTAACATGTGGATCGTACGTAAGAACTTTAGGCTTTTCCTTTGGATATTGGATTTAAATAATTCTCACTTTCATCGAAATGGCCGATAAAACTCACAACTTTCGGTTTGTATCACACCAATCCCAACTTTTAACTTATTGTCTGATAGCACCAATGTTTTAAATACCGGTATGAACCAGCCGGTTATACCGGTTAAACCGGATATCGGGTACGAGTCCAGTACGATAAAGGTTAGTAAAACCCGAATACGGTATGTCTTATGTACTGGCGGTAAATCCGGTTCAAACCGTTGAACCGGTTTGCATTATCTTAAGATTTGATTTCTTAATTTTAATAAAATACGATGTTAAGATAATATTGATCTTCCATATTTCCGGTAATTAACCTAGTGTCTTCTATTCTAATATCTCATCGTCGTTGAAACTGTTACTCATCTCGTAGAATGCAATATTGTTTATAACTAATCAAAATATTCTCAAAATGCTTAATAGTTTACAATAAAAATAGTTATTTTTAGATAAAACTATGATAAGTTACTTTGAGATTTGATTGTTTTTTGAGATGAATTTGTATTTTATGGAATTTATAGGGTTAACTAGTAACCCGGTTCAACCGCCCGATACAACCCGGTTCAACCGGTTGAACCATTTTAGAGCCCAACCCGGTATGACTTAAAAACCGGTTTTTAAAACATTGGATAGCACTACAAAACTAACCTAACACTAACTCAGTATGCTGACATCAGCTGCCACGTCACCAAACTAGTGCCACATCAACTGTCACGTCATAAAAAAGCCAAATCATATGCCATGTCAGTGGCTACCTCAGCTCTCACACATCAAAAAATTCCACGTCATATGTCACGTCAACACACAAGTGCCACATCATCAAAAACACTAACTGGGTTAGGGTTCAGTTAGTCTGGGGGTGCTATCGGCTATAAGTTGAAAGTTGGAAGTGGTGTGTTACAAATTGAAAATTATAAATGCTATTAGCCAATTGATGAAAATTTGGATTATTTAAATCCAATATTTTTTTTTCTTTTATAAAGGTACGTTGATCAAAAAGAAAGTACACTGTTTGTCTTGATGCATGACGGTGATCTTAAATCGACAATGGAACTTTCCTAAAAACTTCCAAAAAAATAAAGATTAGGCCATGAAGAATTATTCAACCACACTGCCAGCTTTATCCACAAACTCTACAATATCTAAGCAATATATCAATTATCAAAAAACATCAAATGAACAGCTCACAAGACACTAAAACATATAATATTCCGAGACCGGCGTAGGACTATGGGTATTTTTTAATATATGTATTATAGTGTTATGTAATCTTTGACTTTGTATAACTTTTGAATTTAAAGGTCGTTTATTAGGTAGGAGAGTTTAGCATGACCAAGTTTTGGAGATACAACATTACATTTGTATTTGTTATGAGTTGTCGTTAGCCTGTGTGTTGTGACGTGATGTTGAATGTTGATTATGAATGCTTTAGTAGCTGTATTAGATGGGAAAACGTTTATTGTAAACATTCCTTTTTATTGCTTTATCACAATGAAACAAATCATATTTCAGCGTGTATACCTTTAACTTTGAATTTTAAACAAACGTAATAACTTAAACGATAAACATACAAGAATCATATAACAAAATAAATAACTTGAACGATAAACATACATGAATCACATATAATAAATATAATTACCAATTTATTATTTTATTATCATTGAACCCCATAAAGCCATCCTGTGAGAACAACTGAAAAAAATAGGTATTTGGATATTCGATTCACGAAAATTACTCAGAAGAACAAAAGTTACCCTACAAGATCATTTGTAAAGTAATTTTGATAATTACCCTACGAGTAAAATAATTACGAAAATGCCAACACATTTTTTTTTACTTTTTCATGCCTTTCGTTCCTTTTTGTACGTTAAGCGCCTTTGTACTCGAACTTAACTCTATTAAATAAAGAGTGTTTATCAAGCATGATACTAAAGTATTAAACAGATAAAAAGAAGGTATTCCCCTTCTTTTGAATGTCGTTCTTACTCATGGCGAGTGACTAGTGAGCATATTAGGCATTCAAAAACAGTTTAACCCTGAAAGCTAACTAACATTCATTTCAAGGATCATCAGTATTACCTGTTAGTAAACAATAATGACTATCGGTGTAATTTTAAAAAAAGTGAGGACCAAACATACAATATGACCTAATCACATAGCCATGAGTGTAATTAACTCCATTTAAAGTGAAAGTAACAAACTTCGATTTCACTACCTCATATCGACTTCTCAAGTTGTATGGCTATTGGCTAGCATCATTTGAACCGTCAAATTTTCGAGGTGAAAGAAATAAACTTCGTTTTATATTACCTGAAGTTGGGTTTTTTTTTTTTTTTTTTTTTTTTTGTATTGTTATTTTTTTAAAGACTCAGAGCATTCACATCCAATCCACTAAAAATATACATACATTCCACTAAAAAACAACTCCTATATCAATATATTTTCACTAAAAACAAATAATTTTTCTCTCTCCTTTTCAATATATATTACATTTTCTCTCTCCTCTACCCACAACCACTTTCAAAATATATTAAAAAATTATACAGGGTGAACAGTGTCCCCCCAAATATACAGATGAACAGTAACATTTTCTCTCTCCTCCACTCACAACCACTTAAACCACTTTTTATAATTTAAAAACTCATCTCTCAAGATTTGGTGGATAGAATGTGAATGCTCTCAGTGGTTGTTTGTTTAGATCTTAATAAGGCTCTTAATGATTCAGATCTCTTACTGGTCTGAATGATTCAGAAATTTGCTCTGAATGATTAAGCATTATACTAAGTCTAAATGATTAAAACCTCTTATATGAATTGTTCAGACATTTGTCTCTGACTGGTTAAACATTATACTAGCTCATAATAGTTCAGACTTTTTACTAGTTCTTCAACATTTAATGGTTAAAACCTTCTACTAGTTCAGCACTTACCTATTCAGAATTTCGCAAACATCCCATCCAGAAAAGTCACGCCACATTTAACGGAGTATGTTTTCTTATATATTTATTAAGTTGAATATTATTTCTTACTGACATTCCGTTTTGTTTATGATAAATTATTATATTGACAGAATCAAAACTATTATTTTTATTCAAAATAATTTATTGTCGTCTAGCATTGATATATTACGACTTTACGAGTGGGTGAGAATATTATTATAGTCTAAAAGGACACATGTTTAATATATTACGACTTTACGAGTGGGTGAGAATATTATTAAAGTCCAAAAGGACATATGTTTAACTATAACAGTTTACAACTTGTTTATGTGTAAAAGGTTTTTTAATGATAGGTTGAGCTTTGTACCATCGCCAACACCATAAAACAAAATCACATTGAGACAAAAATCATATGCAGGAAATGGGCTTCTGATTAAACCACTAAATACATAAATTTTCAGCTACAACAAAATACTAGAAATGGAAGTATTGTCTATTAAATTGTTATTAATTTACATAATATAAATTTACAACAAGTTGAGTTATTAGGCCGTGGAGTATGGTGGAGCTTGGGTTAGGGCATTTGTTGACACGTGGAATTGGAGCCCCCCACCGCCTAGTGACGTGTCCCCAGGGTATGGCGGGGCGTGGGTTGGGCTTGGGTTGGGTGCACCGCGTGGCAGATTGTTAAAAAAAAAAACAAAAAATTTATAAAATTCACACAACACTTATAAAAAAAACCTACAACTTCAAAATTTGAAAAGGCCGCTATGACATGGCGGGTTGAGCGAATGGGAGGCAGCCAGCTAGCATGTCCATACCGCCCCACGCCCGACTTGAAACCCAAGCCCCAATGGCCACGCCCCAACTCAAGCCCACCCGGGGTGGTGGCTTGGGCGTTTTCCCCCAACCCACGCCCCAACCCAAGCCCCATACCCCATAGCCTTAGGGTGTTGTACCTTATGTTTTGGAGGGTTTTTCAAAATATTTTTTTTTATTTTTCACTTTAAACCCAAAACTACTTGATTTTGTAATTTTAACCCAAAAAATTTTAGTTTTTCCAGTTTAACCTCACAACATTTTTACTTTCAACTTTGATCCCCTATGTTTTTCGTATTTTGCAAAAAAATTTCGTTTTACGTTTAGAACTAAATTCTGTGACTTAACACGGCATAATGTGTGTGTGTGGTTCAACGATTTTACGTTTTGTTATACGCTTCATTCTAAATTTTGCGAGTTAACATAGGGTACGTACGTGTGTGGTTCAGTGTGTTTACGTCGTCTATTTATTCCCATTTAATAAGTTCGTCACAACGCACGAGTACTAAATCGAGTTAGTTATTATTTTCTATGTTTTATATGTCGGTCTAATTTTTCCACGTTAAGACGCACAACTTCAATGTTGGTGGTGTTGGCTATAGTGTGGCATTGGCGCTATTTGTCACGGTTTTACGCCCCCGCCGCAACGCGGAGAGCTTAATACGATAGGTTATTTATATGAATACAAGTCATGTAACGTAGTAATTATGATACCATTAATTGTATTCAGCTTATTTGGTGAATTACTTATTTGTATAATATAGTCATACAGACTTAACCGACAAAAACATCTTTAACTCATTGTAAATGTGAATAGGGATGAGATTTTTTACCGAAATACCGGTACCGTACCAGTACCATACAGGTACTGTACCGATGCCGTACCGTACCGATCATAAACGGTACCGGTATCGGTAATAGATTTTTCGAAATTCGGTATCGGTAAAAATGGTATCGGTACCGGTATTTTTCGGTAAATACCGGTATTAATACCGAATTTAATAATGACTTCATGTATTTTGCTATTACAGTATCTTAGATCTCACTATGAAGTTATATTTCTTGAACATTGTTTTACAAAAACCAATATCAAATTTCTTTTGTTTGGTTATTTTTAATCAATTATGATGATTTTTTAGACATATTGGAATTTGGATGTTAAAAGTCGAACCCATGGATGTTTACCTTTTGATTTTTTTGACTACTTAATATGTTTACCCTTTGTTTACATTCCTCTATATATTACTCTAGTTCAGTTAATAATAGATGAATGGGTTGTACATGAAGTTTTTTTAGGTAAAACAATGGATGACACCAAAGCGGTACCAATGAGGTAAAGTACCGAAATACCGGTACCGTACCGGTACCAAATCTATAAATACGGTACGGTAATCGGTATCCACATTTCCTCAATTTCGGTAACGGTATTTACGGTATCGGTACCGGTATCGTACAAATCTCATCCCTAAATGTGAATCTGATAAACGGTATGTCAATTTCATTGGCCGCGACGCAACACGCACGGATCAATCTTCTACTTTTATATAACTAACAAAGTAAATTTGGGCAGTCCAATTCCCACCGGCCCCACCCTTAACAAACAAAATATAAATAGCCCATATAATAACAGATGAAGCCCATTAGTTTTTCTTTCTAGTTTTCTATAAACCCGGCAAAGCTTAAAAATGGTCAAAATAACTTCCTTTTATATTCAACTATAACACTATGAGGTATGGTTGGAGCCTCATGGGGCTTTATCAAGTCCATCTAGGATCCACCTCACCTATGGAGCCCCCTTTTAATTTACATGGTGTGGATGGAGCCCCTATTAAACAAAATAAAAAAAACATTTGATTGGTTTAAAACTAGTAGGCCCCACCCGAATTCTTCAACTTGGGCGTTACCACAAGTTACCACCATTGAGCCCAAGCTATGGCGCCCCCCTCTTCACTTGGATGGTGTGGTGATGAAGCCCATATGGGCGCTATACATGGTGAGGTGGCGGTGATGGAGCCCCCACACCCTCCAGCCTAACAAAGCGAAAAGGTTGTATGATATGTTATAGCATAGTTGTGTTAACATGCTTCTATCAGCTAACTATCAACATAAATGAATTTAGATCACATATTCATAAATTTTTTACTTATTACTGATCAACATAAATTAATGTAGATCACATATCACACATGGGAAAACTATTAAAGTGTGATTATATTGGAAAAGTCAATAAGAAGTCAAATTAAAAGATAGCTTAATATTATGATTTCTTGTTATATTTTAAAATTTTATCTTGAGAGTTCAACTCAATTGTAGTTAGCGGTTATATCCTTAATACTGGCTTGATGGGGCTTCAAGTACTTAATTGAGACCAAATTAAGTGTTGTAATTTTTATGTCCTTTAGAAAATTATTTTTATGCGTTGTCATATAATGGACATGTTATCATGTACTTTATTGAATACATACGCAACCTTGTAAATTTTATGAATATGTGTATTTTGCCCTAAAAATGCTATATATCTTGCATGATACATTTACTTGTGCATACATGCCTCATGCGTGTGTCCTCTTTCCCCGCTATTGTACTCTCGGTGTTTTTCCTTCTTCAAAGTTTTAGGAGCTGTTTCGCAACTTCTGAATGGGTAAGTGTTGAACCAGTAAGATGTCTGAACCATTAACAGTTAGTATAATGCTTAACCGTTCAGAGACACATGTCTGACCAATTCAGATAAGAGGTCTTAACCATTCAGACTCAGTATAATGCTTAACCATTCAGAGGAAAATGTCTGAATCATTCAGACATCTACTCGCGAAACAAACAGTCTGAACCATTAAGTGCTGAACTAGTAAGAGGCCTGAGTCATTAAGAGCTAAACAAACAACCTCTTAACCTTGAAATCATTAATAACCGGTTATTAGCGACTCTTAGTGTTTTTCCTTCTTCAGAGTTTTAACCTTAAATCATTAATAAATGGTTATTAGCAAAGATAACTAAGAATAAGAGTTAATTGCCCGGATGGTCCCTGTGGTTTCACGCTTTTTCACGTTTAGTCCCCACCTTTTGAAAATAACATGTATCCTCCCTATGGTTTGTCATTTTGTTACTCGGATGGTCCCCAAACATTTACTCTGGGGACTATCCGAGTAACAAAATGACAAACCATAGGGAGCATACCTTCTATTTCCAAACTAACTGACATCTACTCAGGGACTATCCGAGTAACAAAATGACAAACTATAGGGAGCATACATGCTATTTTCAAAAGGTGGGGACTAAACGTGAAAAAAACGTGAAACCACAAGGACCATCCGAGCAATTAACTCTAAGAATAATTATCTCTATCTATTTTATTATCATATAGATATTAGTTATGAGTTATGACTAGGCCTGGCAATAAAAACCCATTTGGGTTTTTGGGTTATTTTGGGTCATTTTAAAAATGAGGATGTGTCAGGATGGGTTAAGAAATAATTAACGATGGGTCAGGATGGATTATATGGATATCTATTTAAAATAATTCGTGGGTCACGATGGCTATTATGCTGGGTAAAAGAGTAACTCTAAAAAGAGCCTCACAGGCAGATTCTTCATCCTATTCGAGTGTTCATAGACGTTGGCTTCACAAATAATAAAAATTTTAAAAATAATAAAAAATTTCTAAAAAATCCGAAATATTAAAAAAAATCTAAAAAATAATAAAAATCCAAAAAATAATAAAAAATCCGAAAAATTCTAAAAAATCAAAAAAATAATAAAAAATCCAAAATATACTAAAAAATAAAAAAAATTATAAAAAATCAAAAAAAAACTAAAAAGTCAAAAAAAAATATAAAAAATTCTGAAAAATCAAAAAAATAAAAAAAATTTATATAAAATCTAAAAAATTCTAAAAAATCAAAAAATCCAAAAAAATAATAAAAAGTATTAAAAATCCAAAAAATTCTAAAAAATCAAAAAAATTCTAAGAAAATCAAAAAAATTATAAAAATAAAAAATCTAGAAAATCTTTAAAACCCAATAGAACACCTATATACAAACTACTAAGGTCTTGGCCATTTACAAAAGCTATATCGTTATTAATTTGTTGTTATAAAAGTTCATGTAGAGTAGGATAAGCTATGTTAATTTTGATAACCTAAAATCTGATTGCCAATTTTCACATAATCATTTATTACTAATAGATCCATCTAAAAGAAACATGTATTTAACCAAAGGTTTTGTAGCCTATTGGTAATAAAGTCTAAAGGATGGATGACACTCTATGAGGTCGAGAGTTGAAGTCTCAAAGCTGGTAAATGTGTCGACTAAGCAGTATGATTAAAGAGTGGCGTGTGAGTTATTAGCATGTCAAAAACATAAAATAAAAGTAACAAGATTTAAGACAGATACAAAAGGGAATGTAGATATATGAACCAATTGTCGCAAAATAATATGCTTTATAATACACATAAAAAATAACTATTTTCGGGATTTTTTTTCTTGGACCACCAAAGTTTAACCTATTTTAAATTTTAAAAATAAAAATAAATTATTGCATAACATCATATATTCATATTTGTGGCTGCTAATTTGTAAATGATTCTAAAATTTAAAACAACACTATGTTTAACTTATATATTGTTTACGATATTATATATGTTAGGCTAAGAACTAGATAATAATATAATAAGAATGAACAATCATGCCATTAAACATATAACACATATAATCACATTTATCTTGGTGGTGAGATAAGACTTTGGACCAATAGGTCCTGGGTTCGATTCTCACAAGGGGGTTTTCTCATATTTATTGGGTTTCCTCCTGAATTGGTGTATAGGTCTTATGCCTAGTGGAGATGGATATGATCGGGTGGTTCCGTTGGTGGCACGATGATACTCCAGTGGTCCGTCAGTGATCCAAATTTGCCGTTCAAAAAAAAAATGACAAGTAATTTAACATAATTGTCACAAATGGTAAACTAAAAAAATATATATTGAGACTTTGTATATAGATATCATTGGTTTATATATCTAGGTGTATCAATTAATAATAACAAAAAAGATAAACACTGATCATTACTTTCAGATATATTGATTTGATTTAAAAAAAATACAAATATAATGTTAGTTTAAAATGTCTAAGATAGTTTTGCTCATTTAACTATATATAAATTTACTGATTACTAAAGCGCGCGCGCACACATAGCCATATATATATATATATATATATATATATATATATATATATATATATATAATTTACCTTGTAGTTTCACTATAAGCAAAAATTATGAATTATATTTGAGCTTATAGTACACTATTTACCATGTGGCATGTCATTTTATTCAGGTTGGAGTGTTACAACTTGTATTTGGGTCTTGCTGCTAACGGGGATATACACATTTTTCTAACTATATGCATATGCATATTCATGTCTTTGGTCTCCTCCCTAAATGAACGGAAGGTTAGTCAATTGTTACCTATTGATTATTAAATTATTTTGAGCCGCTTCGGACAAAACATATGTTACTTTTTTAAATCAAGTTTGTCGTCGTCTTATTGTCATGATCAGATCATTATATAAGTTACAAAAAAGGCTAGACTTCAAATTTTACTCAACATGTCCATCTATTGTAACACCCTTGCTATTATTTTAGGGTTTTCAAATTAATTACGTAAGTAAACATGTAATTATAATTACATGTACATTGAAAAACACGGTTAAATTAAAACATTTTCGGATTTGAAACAATACAATACAATATATACAAATTCGTCGTTTTTAAATGACGACGAAACCATGTGCAGAAGCTTGTATCTTGATCGTGTTCGGTTCTTCAATGAGCTTGATCTTCATCTGGGACATCATGGCATTCACCTATGATCAAAACCAACTTAAAAGTTAGTTTCGATATCTTAAATAATGGTATAATCAAGTTCTAGTATCGAACAATCAAAAAACAAAATAAAATTTCGGAATTAAGTCTGTCGCGCCACGCGACAGACTCCTCTTGATCTTTCGCGTGCCGCGAGCGCCCTCGCGTGTCGCACCAGTATTACTGCTCCCTGTCGCGTGTCGCGGGGGAGATGATTTTCCAGCAGTCTTGTTGCTGAAACCTGCATTTTTTCCCAGCTATGGTTTTAATCGTAAAATGATATTTAAAGTGTCATAACTTCTTATCTACTGGTCCGTTTTTGGTGATTCTTTTTCCTACGCGTTTGTAATAAAAATACGCATCAATTTATCCTATTTTCCGCATATGAAACCTGAATTATAAACAATTAGTTTATAATTTCGTATTTCATTTATTCGACCCATTTGTTTTAAAAGTTTACAACCTTGTTTCTAATTAACCATTTAGCGTACATCAACATGCTTAACTCAAAATCTATAGTTCGGGTTTGTAACTTTTATGAATTACGCGACTAGTACTCAATCTATGCGCATAATTCTTTTGACCCGTTTCGAAGACTTAAACCTTCTAAGTTTAAATCTTTCCCTTTGGTTATGCACAATCCACTTTATACTTATCTATAACTTACATTATCATAATACACGTTCTTAAACGGCTCATAAAGACCGTTTACCTGGTTTAGCATTCATGGGTATTTTGGTCAATTTCAGTCCCTCATTTTACGAAGAAGGGCTTTCCCTAATATTTGTCCAACATATTACTTCTAACTATAATTTAAAATATGCGTACCTGGCTCGGGTCAACATATAGACTCGTTTTGTACCTTTCTTTTATTAGCCGCTACTTTATAGCGACGCAATAATCCACTTCCCGTTCACTCCTGTGAACATCTAACTTGACAACCAAACATTAGTCGATATTGTCAAATGGTGTCGTCACCACCATTTGACCCATTTAGTCTTTATGACCAAACATTTATACTTATGTCGAAACATGGTTTTTAATTACCCATTGACACATCCGACCCATTTCGGATATTACCACAAGACCCTTTTTTTTCTTACGTTTTTAACCCGTTATGGCTTACGCCATGGGTATCCTTTTAATCTCAACTTACATTTAGTCAACACGTGACTAAATTACCATTTTGTCCATTTGTACCATTAACCATGGTTTTGATCGTTTTTATTCATTCCGACTCATTTCGTTTCGTGTTGGAACTCAAATTTCGAATATAATCGGTTGTCACATTTATCACCTACAAAATACATACGTATACTACAATGGGTGTAAGTTTTACTTACCTTGCATCCGAAGTACGCTTTCCCTTTACACTTGATTCGTTTGACCCGCTTCCTTTCCAAGCCTCCACCTAGCTTGTCAAGCGTCAAACTATCATCATGATTCGTAAGACGGTTAGATTAGTCATAATCATTTACGACTATACCATCCTACGGGTTTTATGTCGAATTTATCATTCGACCATATCAAAATTATCATTCGATCTAATCATTGGTCGGTTTCACTTTTTAAAAGTCAATTGACTTATCAACATATTCATATGCACATATGGTTCATTGAACTCACCTAGGCATATTTCATCCCAACTCTTAACGAAATCAAACTTTACATACTAACTAGTAGGCCACGATTTCATTTAGGCATTCCATATCACTGAAAATGGGCTGTTTTTGGTGACTTGTTTAACCTGTTTACAAGTCTTCAAAAATTATGATTTTTTTATGTGGCGTACCTCTCGGAGGGTTAGACCTTGTGTTAAAATTTCAAGATCTAACTCTTTACCAAAAATTCGTAAAAATTCATTTACTAAGCTGCAATCAGATTCGTCACTTCTGACTGCAGCTTACGGAAAAATTCATTTAAAATTCATCGTTTATCCGATCGACGAAATTCCACTTGGCGATTCTTTTAATCACTTAAAACTATCTACAGTAAGAATTTGAGATCATAATTCAATTCATAAATTGAGTTATGACATTCGTAATGGGCTGAAAATTCTGCCAGAAAACGCAGCGTGAACCTTTGATAAGGAAAAATTCATAAAACGCTCAATTTTCGTCGAAAAAATGCGATTTCAGTGGGGTTTTAAAGATATTTCCTGGAATTACGTTTTAGACTCAAGAAACACATGTTTTTGTCATGTTTTATTCAGGTACAGCCAATACAAGTCGGCTGTAAATTCTGATCAAGAGCTGTTTGAATTCAGCTTTCAATTAAAGCATGTTCTTGACATCATAACACTATTTTTTTTTTTGAAATCAAAACCCTAAAAACATCTCATACACGAATTTAGTCAAAACCCACTTATCACCTTCAATGGTGATCATGAAATTCTCAAGCATTGAGCACAATTTCAACAATCTAATAACTAGGGTTTGTTCCTAGACATGTACTAGTGTCAATTTCACTATAACATTCAACATCCACACTAGAATTTCGTTCATGCATGATTGTCACAATTTCGAAATATCACCAAAATATAAATTTCAACATACCTCATGATTCCCATGATTTGGTGATCGTTATTATGAACTCGGATTTCGATTTGGAACTGATTTGGCCTCTCAATTTCTTGAATTTTAGCTTGCTAGGGTTAAGTTGGAGGAACCCTTGTTCGCCCCTGTGTTTTCTACGACCAGAACACACACTTTGGTGTGTGTTTTGGTGTTTTGTGTTTAATAAATTAAAACCTTTTTTCTCTTTTAACCCTTTTAGTCCCTCAAGTTTCTAGAGTTAACAAAAGGATTGTTAACCAAGTTTTCTTTATTGTTTTTAAGGCACATACTTAACTAGGTTGATATTCCTAGTTACTTTGTGGGTTCGGGGGAGTCATAACTCGTTTTCTTTTTAAGTCTCGTTAACTCGGGCCTTTTATACACTTTATTTTCTCAAAAGCATTTGCTCTCCTTTTTATTTTATTGTTAGGCTTATTTGTTTAAATGCTAATAATTTACCGGGTTAATCTATACCACTAGCGGTATTTTACCCACTCTTTAGTACTAACGGGGTTTAATTACCAAACCCGTTTTCAGGGTGTTACATCTATACTCTATGAGCATGTAATTTGCTTATGTTCTTGTTTAACTGTAGTGCTTATGGATGTAAAATTTTACAGATTTATATTGCTTATATGGGATCTCTCCCTAAGGGTGAATACTCGCCTTCACTGCATCACTCACAAATAATTAATAAAGTTGTTCATCCCAGGTATATCTTATCATGATTTTAACTATTGAATTTGAAAATATATGTAACTAATTTTTATTTCTAATTTCTAAAATAACAGTTTTGCAAGCCAAGCTCTGATACGGAGCTATGAAAGAAGCTTCAATGGATTTGCTGCATATGTCTCTGAAGAAGAAAAAGAGAAGTTAACGAGTAAGTTACTCATCCAGCAAATTAATTAACTCATAAGTTGGGGTTAAAACAAAGGGAAAATGCCACAAAAATGTAACCAAGTTTGCTTATTATTCCAATTAAATCATCCAAACTTTATTTCTCTCTTTAAAGTAACTAAACTTCCTTATAAGTTCTAATTGTGTGTAATTACCAGGTTATCATGTTACCATTTTTTCTTATATTTTAATGTTTATCTGAATATTATTTATATTAGAAAGAAAAATCAATTTTTAATCATCCATCGATCTAAATTTATGGATTAACTACATGTTCCAAATCTTATGTCCCTAAAAAATCAAATAGGTTCTTAAAGCAAATCCTATCAGTTCATCTTAAATTCAAATCCAGAATTCACTTATCTATTCATGGATCGCTTCCCAAATCAAATCCATTGTTAGCACACAGATTCTTGCAAATAAAATCGACTATTGGCTTGTTGCAAATTGATTCTTGCAAACTGATATTTTTTTCTTGTTGCAAATTGATATTTTTTTTTTCTAAGAATGACATTTGGATACGAGGTTCACATAGTATTTCTGTTGGATTTGGTGTGTAAGTTGTTTGAAAATATTTAGGGTTTAAACCGAGTCAAAAAATGGTTTTATATCTTTTACAGTTTGATTTATGTTTTGTAAACAAAGATGGTGATGAACTATTAGCCTATAAGTTGGTTGTCTTCCAGCCATGGTTGTTTGGAATAATTTTTCACGATTAACAAAAAAAGGTTTGGGGGGTTTGATGAATAAAATAAAAAATAGGTTTGGGAATTTCATTAATATATAATGGGTTTTTAATAATATAAAAATTACTATTTTTAACGACTACGGAAACAATATCTATTATATATAATAAATGAAAGTTATTTGGGCCACGTGTCAACACCAGAGAACCCCTAAATGCCCTTTTTCCCGCCCAACAGTGCATTCCCCTTCTTATTTCCCTTTATTTACAAACCACTGATTCATAAAATAGATGGCCCACATTCACTTTTTGAAAGGTCTGCCCACATTTAGTAAAGGGCAAACCACTGATGAACCCACTGCCCATATTCAAAATCTTGGCTCCAGATTCAAAATTCAAACCGTATGCATATATAACCTACGTTGTTATTCTGGCTCCACTTTCAAAATTCAATCCCTCTCTCAAATCCAGAGCACCTCCTTCAGCTTCAAACCCTAAAACTCCATCCGTACAGAGACGATTCTTCATCAATCATCTTTCATCCCTACGAATTGAAACCGGATTTGATTAATCTCAACAAGGTAAGTTTTTATTTTATGATTCAGATTTTGTTTTTGAGATTTGAAACCGGATTTCATTAATCCAGAGCACCTCCTTCAGCTTCAAACCCTAATCGAAGTTTTTATTTTATGATTCAGATTTTGTTTTTGAGTTTTTATTTTATACAGGTGCAAACAGAAACCGATTCC